>JADMNL010000022.1:569327500-569727500 GCA_016271365.2 Neoceratodus forsteri
ATTCTGGCGACCAGCGCAGGGGTCCCGGACGGTCCGGTCCCGACTGACGCTACGCTGCCGCGCTCCCTTCTCTAATGTCCTGCCGGTGTCCAGCTAATTTACCGACACCGCCACCTTACTTTTCCCGTCCGACTCCCGCTGTGCAGGCGCCACCGCCGGGTCGAGAGCAGTCCCACATCCCGTGACACCCCGGACAGATGTCTAAGTCCGCCACCGGCTCCACTGTCGCCCCAGCCGAGCCCGAACTTCCTAGTATGTGGTTCCGTGGGGGGGGGCGGGGCTACCACAACTAACGAGACGGGGGCGGCACTGTTTACTAACGTTAGCAGCGCGTGACACAGGCGGGAACTGCTGTTCTGCCACGCCGCCCGTGACCCGTCTTACCTCACGGTCGGGGGCGCTGTAGTATGTGTAGTCACATCGCAGGCTGGGGCCACATCTGGAGGAGCCGGAGGACGTCAGCCCTCCGAACTACCCACGTCAGCGAAACAAACAGTTTTACCCCATGTCCAGCTACAAGGTTTCGAAAACCATGGATTTCGGTGGAGAACGACGTTCCACCATACACTATAGCCTAGTATTGCATCAGGAAATGCGTTTCTTATTAAATGCAGCTGCAGGTCCTTGTACTTATATTTTTAAAAGTATTCCTAGTTTTAGTTTTTGATTTTTTATCACAGTTTTGTGAGGCAAGGGGTTGAGAGACATGTCCCCAAACCCCTCTGTCCATACCTACAAAGTGTTCCACGTTATGACAGTCGCTCATGTTTACCCCTGAGACCAGGGTCCATTCCTTTCATCTGTCTCGCATTAAAGGGGGGGAGAACAGACATTTTTGCATGTTACCCTTCATAATGGCTTTGTTCGGTACAGAAAAAGTGCTGCCCAGCACACAGAGAAACTGCTTTCTCACTTCATACACCCAATCAAAATTAAATGTTGCCCAAGTTAAGACACTAGTTTTCAGAGTGTTCCAAGTCTGAATCTCTCATGTTTGATGATGTCTTGTCTTACACTTTGAGGGCCTGTGTCCCATAGTTCCCAGTTGGAATGTCCCTGTCCGATATTTTCCGGCATTGTATCAGTGTCTTAACTTGGCACATGCATTCCTGCACCACAAGCTGCTGCCCCACATTTTCCTACAATGTATCAGTGTCCCACATATCTCCAGTTCGGTGTCTCATATCTATGTTCCTCTCTGTATTGTATTTTGTAAAGCATTGCATCTTTGTGCCTCTGTATATATTGTATTTCAACATTGACTCCTGTATAAATTAACCCTGGGCCGGCCCTGAAAAAGGGACATTGTCTCAGTGGGCCTACCCGGTAAACAAAATCCAATAAATAAAAATTCCTCTAATTTGAGTGTCACTATTCCATATTCTGAGTAAGTGTACCACATTTTCCCAAATTATGAGTAGAATTGTCTCATATTTTCCCCCACTCTGAGTGTCAGTGTCCCACATATTCCCACATTCAGAGTCTGTGTCTCACATTGTTAATGTCAGTATCACACAATTTAGTGCCCCACATTTTCACACAGTTTGAGTGTAAGTCTCCCACATTTCAGTGACGAAAGGCTGAGGTACGTTGTCGTGTAAAGTACAGTAGAAGGCTGCATCAGAACTGTTTTTTAATGTCATAACAACATGGTCTTATTCTGTGTTTTTATAATTACATTAGCCAGTATGGTTAAAACTGGACCCCAGGCTGATACTGGGTGTGGCATGGGTTCAAATGATAAGTTTTATGGGACTAGGATACCAACCAGTTACCCCCTACCCCTTTATGGTTTAAGTTTCCTTCACGGGCATAAACCCAATTTCCACACCGGTCTGCAGGGCAATGGATGATCTTCTGCTTAATCTGGCGATATTCTATTTCAGAAGCAATTTGATTGTGTACAATTCAATGTAGCTACCCTTTAAGGATATACACTAGGAAGTCGACTTTAATTCCTCATCATACTTCTCTGTTGCTATCAGCTCCAACGTCTAAACCTGCAAACCTAGGTGCCATTCCTGACTAAGCGGTTCCAGTTCAAAGGATGCCTACTAAAACAGGGCACTGGCACTTATAGCCTCTGGGAATATCTACCCACCAAGACCAGAGATATGCTCCCCACCTAGTGACTGAAAATATCCGCATGGGGGTAGCATCAACTGGACGTCCACACACACGCTACTTTATGCACAATATCTCCACCTCTCTGATCAAACTTCTGATGGCACCAGTTGGCACACTGCAGTTCCTTCTCTGCTGTCCTTTGGGGTCCTCCTTCTTCCTCCTGATGTTCCCATGGTGAGGCAGACAGCACCAGGGCACCTCCAACCCGGACTGAAATCCAGACCTTGAAGAGTCATCGGAACATGCCGCTTGAGGGGACACCTTCCCAAGTCATGCCACTGCCTTCAAACTCCTAACTCCCACTGCCAAACTGCTAGAGACGAGTGTGGCTTATGCTGCTGCAGCAAGCCCCACCCACTTTTTTTTTTTTTTTAATTTTCTCTTTATCCTCCTCCTTCTTGCAGCTCCCTCCTCTTCGGGAGACACCTATGGCCTTATCAGCCTTCGCTCACCTACCTGGAGCCGGTGCAGTCCATGCACCATGGAGCCCGTGGCTGTACCCCAGGCGGGTGCAGGGTGGGACCCCATCCACCTGACGTTCCGCTTCAATCTTAAATCGACATGCTGTCCCGAGGCAGGTAAGGGGCATTGTCGGTGGGCCCTGGTGCTCCGTCTGCACGAAGTCTGCAAGGGTTTTCCTGGTGTTTCTTGACATGCCAGGTCCAAGAACGATCAAGGCGCCCGGCGCCCGATGTCTGGCACGTCGCTCCCCTCTGTTGGAGCATCGGGCTTGCTGCCTCAGGTCTCCACCGGGGTCAGACAAGCACCGAGCTCAGGTACCCCCTCCCGGAGAGGGCAGGCAGTCCTTGGGACGCTCAAGTCCTCCCCTCCCGGCCGGCCCTCCAGCTCCCGGGCTCCCGAACCCGGGTCGCTGGCGTCGCAAGCGGAAATCCAACCGCTGCGCCGGTGGGCCGGCTATGGCCCCACCCACTTGATGGCACTGAACCAGCTCTGGGGATTCACCCTCTGGTTCCAGCTGGCAACCTGCCTGCCCAGCAGTGCAAGTACCCCCTTGGATGTGATATCACATCCTCATTAATGCCTATCCCAGGATGGGGCATACACTTATCAGGTATATGTAAATGGTCACTCAGTGTCACTCACACTAGGATGATATCCAGGAAAAATTGAAAGGGTGAGGGCATTTACTGAGCAATGCAGACATGATAAATACTAGTACAATTTCTCATATTTGTTTTCCTTATTTCCTACTGCAAGGTTTAATACTTTTGCTTTCCATCCACATTTTATTTCTGTGTCTTGTTTTCTTTTTTTTTCTTTTTCCTATCTGTGGTTTCATATAAGCTATAGCTAAAATTATTAATATCAGGGTACCAGGGCTCAACTTTTTAAATCAGGGTGACAAACTACTAAGCAAAGAAAATAACACACAGAATCAAAAATAGACAGCAGTATCACTAGAATTGACATCAGAGAATATTTATTGTTTAGATTCTTCATATGTTCCCCTTCACACACCTGCAGTTGTACCAGACATGCAGTTTAACCATCATGCCAGGAGAGACTAAAGGCCTTCCACTTTAACTTCCTTTGACTTGTTCGCTCAGAGAATAAGCCATCTGCAGTTAGTGTAGAGCTGGCCATCTGATTAAGCTATAGTACAGTGTCTGATGGGTTAAAATTTAGATTTGTCAAAAACTACAGAGACCGAAAAAGAAGGCAGGTGAGCCCATGAAAGCACAATGTACTTGTCTAGTATACCTTACCCGATAATAAATGTCATCCCATAATTAGGCGTTTCTATCAGTGATTACTGCTGGGAGAAACAGTTCTGATCAAACAATGGCTTTGATTTTAACCACATTGTTTGTTTTGTTACACTCAGGAAAAGCCAATAATTGCACTTGCACCTTTAGAAATATCCCCAGGAACCAGGCCCCCAATCTATAAACAGTTGTTGGTATTTGCCATCACCAAAAAGTAGTAACATTTGAAACATTGAATATAGCAGTAAAGCAGGAACCAAACTCGCTCACTCCCTACTGCTGGGGAAATACTTCTGTAAATGTAACAACAGCAAAAAATTATAGCAATGTGGTTCAACGGCATTAAGTATTTTTAATGTTAGAAAAATGTTTTCCCTCCTAACTATGGAACATTCTTTCCCAGGATGTTTACTTTTCTTGTAGAAAATTTGGCTGAGAAAATGATCAACAGAGGGTCACATTTCAGGCATGGAGCACAGTACACATTGCCATATTGCAAGCATCCCCCCCCCCCCCCAAGCCCCTGCCACTACAGGCCTCTCCCCTGATCAGACATCAACTCTACCTGATGCTCCATGTCTTTATTCCTCTGTCCTACTTCAGGAAGTTGTTTCCATGGCTTGATCGGTTCTGCGGGTTCCCTGTTTCTGCTGCATGTGTATCGCTCACTGTTAGTTCAGTCTTTCCAGCTCCTACGAAATGATGAAACCCAGTGATCCTCGCTGCTACTGTATCCTCATCATAAACAACCCAGTTCACTGCCTAGACCCGCCCACCCTTCAGGTGTAACTGTGTCACTGCCACATAGATCAACCTTCTCCACTTGTATCCTTGTCACAGAGTTCAGGCCCCTCCCCCTGTGACTCTAAATGCAGTTTGCCCTCCACCTGTAACCCTGTCACTGCCTCAGAGCTCCTTCATAGTATCTGTTGGGAAAATTGTTTATGTTGAAAGTTTTATTTATGTTGTTTTACTCTATTTTGTTATGTTTACTTTTGCCTGGTGCCCAGAGCCACAGGAAAAGGGTGCCAAAGAATTAAATTGCATTGTCTGTCCCTTGCCTTCTCACTACCAGAGAGCTCAGCCCCCTCCTGTGTAACCCTGTCACTGACAGACAGCAGAATCCCTTTCTCTGTAACCCCGTCACTGCCAGAGGGTTTAATCCCCTTCTCTGCAAACTTGTCACTACCACAGATTTCAGTCCCCTCCCCTGGAACCCTGTCACTGCCAGAGAGCTTAATCCCCTTCTCTGTAACCCCATCACTGCCACAGAACTCAGTCCCTGCCCCCTGTAATTCTGTCACTGCCAGAGAGCTTAATCCCCTTCTCTGTAACCCCGTCACTGCCACAGAGCTCAGTCCCCTCCCTCTGTAACCCCGTCATTGCCACAGAACTCGGTCCCCCCCCCCGTAACCCCATCACTGCCACAGAGCTCAGTCCCCTCCCTCTGTAACCCCGTTAATGTCAAATAGCTTAATCCCCTTTTCTGTAACCCCATCACTGCCACAGAGCTCAGTCCCCTCCCTCTGTAAGCCCGTCATTGCCACAGAGCTTGGTCCCCTTCCTCTGTAACCCCATCACTGCCACAGAGCTCAGTCCCCTCCCTCTGTAATTCTGTCACTGCCAAAAAGCTTAATCCCCTTCTCTGTAATCCTGTCACTGCCAGAGCTCAGCCCCCTTCCCTGTAACCCTGTCACTGCCAGAGAGCTTAATCCTCTTCCCTGTAACCCTGTATCTGCCACAGAGTTCAGCCCCCTTCCCTGTAACCCTGTCACTGCCAGAGAGCTTAATCCTCTTCCCTGTAACCCTGTATCTGCCACAGAGTTCAGCCCCCTTCCCTGTAACCCCGTCACTGCCAGAGTTTAATCCCCTTTTCTGCAAACTTGTCACTGCCACAAATCTCACTCCCCTCCCCTGTAACCCCGTCACTGCCAGAGAGCTTAATCCCCTTCTCTGTAACCCTGTCATTGCCACAGAGCTCAGCCCCCTCCCCTGTAACCCTGTCACTGCCAGAGAGCTTAATCGTCTTCTCTGTAACCCTGTCACTGCCATAGAGCTCAGTTCCTTCCCCTGTAACCCTGTCACTGCCACAGGGCTTAATCCCCCTTCCTGTAACTCCATCACTGCCAGAGAGTTTAATCCCCTTCTCTGTAACCCTGTCACTGCCACAGAGCTTAATCCTCTTTTATTGTAACCCTGTCACTGCCACAGAGCTCAGTCCCCTCCCCTGTAACCCTGTTACTGCCCTAATATAAATAGTAGAATGGCAATACTGACGATAACCCATGTGATTAATTTTTCCCCCATAAACAAGTAATTGCCCCTAATAGTGACCAGGAAGTAGGTAAATGTGTCCCACTAGCATCGCAGTTTTAGTCTTTATAGTTCTGTTTTCAGGGCCACAGAGCTCAGTCCCTGTTCCTTTAACCCTGTCACTGCCACAGAGCTAATTACCTTTTCCTTTAACCCTGTCAGGGCCACAGAGCATAGTCCCTTTTCCTTTAACCCTTTCAGGGCCACAGCGCTCAGTCCCTGTTCCTTTAACCCTGTCCCTGCCATGGATCTCAGTCCCTTTTCCTTTAACCCTGTCCCTGTCATAGAGTTCAGTCCCTGTTCTCTTAACCCTGTCCCTGCCATGGAGCTCAGTCCCTTTTCCTTTAATTCTGCCACCACCACAGAGCTCAGTACCCTCGCTATTAGGGTTGCTAATTTGGTTCTACCAAAGAATCAAACACCTCGAACTTCAGGTGTCCGATTGTTGTGAATGGCAGAGAACGTTCTGCAGAAATCAGCAGATTTTAGGTTCAACTGTTTTGATCTGGTTCGAATGGTGCGGACCAGTTGAGTCAGAAACTGCAGTTCACTCCTGTGATTCATGTGCTCCAGTCTGTTTTGGAGCTGCTCGATTCTGCATCACGTGAGTCAGAGGGAATCGCAATCGTGCACTTGTTGTCGGGCTATCAGGGAGCTCAAGCAGGGCTGTGCAATTGATTAGCTGAAACTAGAAATTGTTCACACCTGAAAAAATGTTCTTAGACCAAAGTTTAACCTATTAGCAGGGCTGCTGAATGGGTGTATTAGGAAGAAAGGAAGAAAATAACAAATGAAAAGGCAGGATGAGCAGCAGCAGTGTTGCAAAGCTTGCAGCAGGCCTTAGGGATCTGGGGCTTGCCTGAGAGGGGAGAGGGAAGAACGGCTGTACTCTAGGAGACTGGAGGAGGACAGAATATGCTTTGGTCTGGGCAGTGGGTTGGGCAGATGGGGCATGCATGAGGTAGCAGTCTGTCAGTGCTCACTTGTTCCCTTACAAATAAAACAATTTAATCTCAGCAATACAGCACCCTTTTTCTTTTTTGCTTTGTTTTGTTGCAGAAATGCCTTTTAGCAGGGCATTCACAATCAAAAAACATGTTTTTTGAAGCACCTAGCAGTAGCCTGATCATGTGACTTTTTGGGGGGGAGGAGTAGACATTTTACCCAAGTGTGTGCCAACTGGCATCAGGACAGTGCCTGGACACTGGTAGTTGGCACCTTCATGGCATCCCATAAAAAATAATTCTTCATTTTCATTCACCTTTCTTTTTGTAGGCGTTTAAAACTCTTCGTTTACAATACATTTGCCCAATTTGCAGGCTTGCTTGCAGGTTGCAGCAGTTACTTCCTTCTTCCGCCTCCTCCTGAATCATGAAGTAGCCTTTTGCAGTGTGATCTGGGCAGGGCAGCAAGTGTGTGCCCACTTGCAACATGCTGGTGCTGGGCCCCTGGTAGTTGTCACTTTGGTGGCATTCCACTGAAGAAAATATATATATATTTTTTGTGTGTCAGTTAAAAAAATCTTAGTCTTCACGTTCCTCAACTTGCAGCAGTTCCTTCCTCCCTCCTGAGTCCTGAAGCAGCGTGTGTGTGTGTGTGTGTGTGTGTTGTCATACGTTGTGCTGTTGCAGTGTAATCTGGACAGGGAAGCAGGTGTGTGCCAGCCGGCAACATGCTAATGCCTGGCCCTTGGCAGTTAGCTCTTGGTGGCATCCCAGAAAAAAAATGTTTTCTTTTTGTGGCAGTTTTCAAATTGAAACCTTACTCTTCACATCGCTCCAAGTTGTAGCTGTTCCTTCCTCCTGAATCCTGAAGCAGCCTGTGTGTGTCATCCTGAGCTGTGCTACTGCAGTGTGATTTGGGCAGTTAGCATAGAAAATGGCGGCAGAAGGGGACCTGTGGTCCATTGAGTGTACTAACATGGTTTCTGGGGACCTACTGTCACGCCGTATCCTGTCCCTCAAGTGCCCACCCTAGCCATCTCTAGTGCTGTGTGATTCTGCCCAAGTCATGTCCCACCGTGCTTAAAACTTAACACCGACTTTACAGTCACCATTTCAGGTGGCAGCCTATTCCATGGCTCCACCACCCTTTCTGAAGTAATACTTTCTGATGTCCCTCCTGAACTTCCCACCTTTTAATTTCCACTTGTGCCCGTTGTTGTAGAACTGGTGTTACTCGTGAAAAGCACTGTGTGCAGCACTTTGTATATGCCTCTGAGGAACATGAATGTCTTGATTATATCCCCTTTCCTCCTAGTATCCAATGAGTACATGGTTAAAGCCTTCAGCTTCTCCTCATATATGACTCCATGAAGGCCATGTATCATCTTTGTTGCCCTCTCTGGACTACCTCCAACTTATCAATATCCTTTCTGAGGTGAGGCCTGCAGAATTGGACACAATACCCCAGGTGAGGCCTCACTAGGGACTGGTAAAGGGGCACTATCGCCTCCCTGTCTCTGCTATCGTATAACTATTCCAAAACATCGCAGCACCCTGTTAACCTTACTGTATGCCTTATTACACTGGCTTTGTTGCTTGAGGTCATCCCAAATGATGACCCCCAGATCCCATTCCTCAGCCGAGGGACCTAAGTTTGCCCCCGTTTAGCCAGTATTCTGTCTTAGGTTTCACTCTACCCAGTTCATCACCTTGCACTTCTTAGCATTGAATTTCAACTGTCATGTGTGTGTTCATTGTTCCAACCTTTTGAGCTCTTCCTGCAGTTCTTTGACACCCTCCATGCTGTCCACTCTGCCGCTGAGTTTCCTGTCTTCAGCAAACAGGGCGATGTTGCCCCTTATAGTCTTGTCTACAGTATGTCACTGATGAATATGTTGAAAAGGATCGGACCCAGGACTGACCCCTGAAGCACCCCACTGGTGACATGTCTTTCAACAGATCTTTGTTTTCTAACATTTAGCCAATTTCGTACTCACCTGACAACTTGCTCTGTTGCTCCCAGGTCCGCCAGCTTTTATAGGAGGCACCTGTGCAAGACTGTGTTGAATGCCTTACTGAAGTCGAAGTAAAGCAGGCCCACCACATGGCCCCCATCTAGCTCCTTGGTCATGTGGTCAAAGAAAGTAATAAGGTTCGTCTGACACGACCTGCCCACCACAAACCCGTGTTGATTATTGTTTTGGAGGTGATTAACTTCCAGGTATTCTACCACATCTTGTTTAATAAGTGACGCCATCAGTTTGCCCACTATTGATGTGGCAGGGCAGCAAGTGTATGCCAGCTGTCAGCGTGCCAGTGCCCAGTCCTGATAATTAGCACCTTGATAGCATCCCATTAAAAGAAGTAAAACAAAATAAAAACAAAATTCTGCACATTCCCTCAAGTTGCTGAAGTTCCTTCCTTCTCCTGAGCCCTGGACGCAGCCTGTGTGTGTCGGCCTGAGCTGTGCTGTTGCAGTGTGATCTGGGCAGCGCGGCAAGTTGGTGCCTGATCTCTTGTAATCCTTGGTGGCATCTCATTGATGAAATAAACATAAAAAAAAATAAAAATGGAAATAAAGAACTCAAACTAAAATAAAAAAAAAATAAAAAGGAAAATAAAAAAGCTAAAATAAAAAATAAAATAAAGTCTTAATCTTTATCATTTGTCACCCAAGTGGCTGAGTGTTTTTGCAAATATTAGGAAATGGAGCAACAGAGGAGCCAAGGAGATTGTGGCATGGGATCGTCCAGTCACAAAGAAAAAAATGTAGTGGGCTTGGTCACAGACTCTCTGCTTTAGTGGGAACAACAAGTGTAGAGGAAGATAACAATAGTGGTCAAACAGTCCATAAAGTGTCCCGCGTTGTTAGAACCACTCATAATAGCACTGCAAGGACTGCAACATGAGCAATCATTGTAGAAAAAAGGAATAAGAAAGCTGGCCCGCTGGCGCAGTGGTTGGATTTCCATTTGTGACACCATTGGCATGGGTTCAGATGTGAGCCCGGGGAGTTAGAGGGCTGGCTGGGGGGAGGAGAATCGAGCTTCTAACGGACTGCTGTCCTCTTGGGGGAGGGTGGGGTAGCACTCGGCACTTGACCAACCCATGATGGAGGCCAGGGGACATCACAGCCAATGCTTGCAGGATCCTGGGAGGTGTGCCAGATGTGGGAGCTTGCACCCTTACGTCATTGCATGCCACACCTCCCAACAACAACTGGGAAAAAATCTTCAACCGAGGCATGGATGACGCCCATCCTCACCAAGCCCCATGCAGCTAGTCGAGGCATTCTGCCACTGGATCATCTCTGTGGGACCATTTGAGAGATTTGCGAGGGTGGTTCCCCAAATGGCCCTGCCCTGGGGGGACAATCCAGGGTGCCTCTGGTCGGCAGCAGGTAAGTCCCAGGGGATGGGGGTGAGGCGTGACCGATCGAGGGCCGGCTGGGGGAGTAAAAAGAAATAAAGTGTTTCTCGGGTAGTGACACAGGCAGGCAGAGGAGGAGGAGGAGGAGCAAAGTGATTTGGTGGAGCTTGTGGACAGAGACAATGTTTGTGATTGTACACCCAATAAAATGATAGCAGCAGTAATTCTGGGAGGAGGAGAAGGTAGAACAGGTGGGAATTAGGTGCACATTAGAGATCAAAAAAGATCTACAGTGGTGGTACAACAACAAAAAAAGAGGCTACAAAATAACAAGGGGAAACGCAGCAAGAAGCATGTGAAACGACAGCAGATAAAGAAGACACAGGCAAAACCAGTTTCCCAGGACACATGTTAGAGAAAGAAGAACCATTCCCTGACCCTGCAGAGCTGGCAGAGGAAGAGGAGGAGGGTGATGATGTGGAAGCCACCCACAATAGCCTGCCTATTAGGCAACAACCAAGAGTGCCAGTAGGAAAGACCAAAAGGGTGACGGTGTGGGATTTCTTTAGAGTGAACAAAGAATAACGGACACATGTAGTGTCTCTTTTATGTAAAGACAGGCTGAGTTGGGGTAAGGAGAGAACAAGGCTGGGAATATCTTCCATGAAAAAGCATTCCCTGAAGTCCTGGAAATCTGAGTATGAGAAGGCATGCCAATGCATGCGTCACCTGCAGCACCACAAGGCAGTGAAGCTGATGATGATGATGATGATGGCCAGGGAGGCATTAGGAGATCAGGTAGAGAGGAAGAGGAAGAAAGTCTCTAAGTGGTAGCTGATACACATCTCAACATCTTCCATTTGTCAGTTCATTATCCACTAACTCCCACACTTCAGGCGGGGCTGCAAATCCCCAACCACTTTCACCCTGAGGGGTGGCAAAAGTAGTAATGAGCTGTCTCATCCGGGGGGGGGGGAAGCACTCGACTCTCACTGGTCCAGTTCTTGGAAATGGGCCAGAAATATAAAGTCAACAGACCACAGGCAAAAAAGTTAACAAGCTCAACTGTGGAAGTGCTAGCCACCGACTTGTTGCCATTCTCCTTTGTGAGCAACGCAGGTTATCTGTCATTAATGCAAGTTGCACTGCCAGGGTATCAAGTACTGACTGTCCAATTGGACAGGCAAGAGACAGAAAGATGCAGTTTAGGAGAGAAAAAATAGATCCTTTTTTAGCTCTCTCTCTCTACATAAACAAGCTATGGCCACAGTCGACAGGGCTGTGACGAGCTGCCAAGTGACCAAATTTCTGCGTAATACGTAGAAATTATGGAATGCCCAGGGTAACTTTGCCATTTTGGAAGTATTGCACCAAATTGTCAGCATGGCCTTTTGGGACCCCTCCTCATGAAGAGTGCCAGTGTCATTTTGTTCACTTGTCCTGAAAGGTGATTTCGCAGCACCACCGTGCCATTATTCATTATTCAATCTCCACCCGCAGCACTGTCAAAACCTCCCTTATTGTCCCCAGGGTTAGGACCTCTATGGCCCAGAGATCCTTTTGCTATCAGGCTCCCTCCTGGTTCAATTCCCTCCCAGCCAACATAGCTGACTCCACTAAGCTTGGTCCTTTCAAGGTCTCCCTCAGAAGCCATCTGTCAAGCACTCGCTGCTGCAACTGCACATAACCCCTAACCTGCCCCTTACCTTCACCCCAAGGCTGGGTCTGCCCTGTCTACTTTTGCTGTATATACCTGGGGTCTCAGGCAACATCTGCTGACTATTGTAATAAAATATCTCTGGTTGCTACCTGACGTGGTACTCGTGTACCTATATTATGACTACTGTGATCTACCTATAACCAAGCGTGTACCACCAGTGAATGCCTGTAACACTGATTGCTTTTTTAATCTAAGTGTACTATACTGTATTGTTTGCTGTGATGTATTGCTCTCTTGACGAGGTGCCTTTGTAAATGAGTCTATGACTCAAAGGTTTGTAAACCGATGATCTAATAAATAAATAAAATAAATAAATAAATTATGTGCTACAGGTGCGAAAACACATTTCAGGCAGGATTTGGAAAATGACAGATGTACTGTTGAAAAGGAGGTATGCAAAAATGGCAATGTTGAAAATCTGGAGTGAAAATATTAAAATTGAGAAGTTAGGAGCATGCATAGAAACTGCATAGCGTAGTCATTATTTTTTTTCACCAAATTTGCAACATGGGCTGTTTGGGACCATCACTCATGAACAGTGGAACTGTTGTTTGTTACTCAGTCCTGAAAGGTGATTCTCACCAGTGACAGCAAAATCACCTTTCAGGACCAAGTAACAAAATGACAGTGACACTGGTCACGAGATGGGGTCCCAAGAACCCCATTTTGAAAATTTGGGGCCAAAATTCAAAACAAATGGCTGAGTTAGCAACTTAAGTTGAAACCCCTTTTGAATTACATTATACAGTAGCACGCTTACCTTTGATTCTTCAGTTTGCGGTTCAGCTTTGAAGAGTGCAGACGTGTCCCGGTCCAGAGAAGATGACAGTGCTGACCACTGGAGGTAAGTATGGGTTGTGGGGGGTGCGGGGAGGTGGGTTCTCAGTGGGAGGGTGGGGATGGGGAGGGGGGACTGGGGCGATGATGAGAGACCATTTTCTTTTTGCAGGTTAAAAAAAATCACGTCAGGGAAGTTTTCCTTATTTACAGGAAAAATATATATATTTGGGTACACTGGGGTAGGCTCCCAGTATGCCACATGAGTTGGGAGGGTGGGTACTTGATGCTGACATGGGGATTGGGCACCCTGATGGCGGGGAGAAAAACAAAAATTTGGGCATTCTGGGGTGGGTTCCCAGTGGCCACATCAGTGGGGGGCACATACTGCTGACACGGGGATTGGGCACCCGATGTCAGCGTAGGGGCAAAGACCTACATTTGGGCATACTGGGTGGGCTCCAGTGTTCCACACGAGTTGAGGGACTACATAATGCTGACCGGGGAATGGGGAATCTGATGGCGGCATGGGAGGACAGCAGCAGTGGGAGGGTTTTCTGCTGGCAGCGGCAACACAACCGTGCATGCGGGACACTCCGCATATGTAGTTGCAGTGAATGGCATTTTGCCATTCACAACATGACAACATCATGGAACTGCAGTATTAAGGCACAGTCAATGTGACAAGCAGTTCATGCCCCGGAATGGACGTAATAGCCAAATACTGCAGCTTGTTATTCCATAGCGGCCAATTGTGGTGGAGGGTTTCAAGCTCTGTTGGACTTTTGGAAGGATACTTTAAAAGTCCAATGGAAAGTAACATGATCGGCCGTTTTTGTAAGCTACTAGCCGATCTCAAAAAGGTTGCATGCTCCGCCCTCAGCCCTAAAAATGGGATACAGTCTTACTACAAACTGTCACATATGGAAGATGAATCTCCTGCACTTCCAGCTGGGCCAACAAAGGAGGATAATATGGTGGATGGAGAGGGATTATGTGTCCGTTAGTTGTTGAATTTTTTTTTTTTAGCCAGTAGCCTAGACAGACTGTGGGATGCTGCACTGTTGTCTCCACTCAGTCTTCTTCAGATGAATGCTTTGTGCATTCTTGCTAGCCCTACACAGGCCGAATTAGTTTTGGGGGCAACGTTGCCCATGAAACCAGTGTGTACAACACTTAGCCATGGCATATCTGGAAGCCTTGTCCATGTCTGGCACTGTTCCAATGGGCATTACATTTCTGGATCCAGTAGCCCACACTGTGGGATGCTGTGCTGATATTAGTAAGGCACACATAGGCCTTACAATTACAAACATTTTATTTTTTATTTGAGTCTCATTATTATTTAGTCACATACTCACTATTACTAACTAAGCATTGTCCATGTTTGGCACTGTCTGAACGAACACAATTTTTAAAACCAGTACCACTCATTGTGGCCCACTGAACCATCCTGTTGTTTTAGGTGCTTCATCCACCCATACATTAGGTGATTCATTTGACACCATTACCTAATGCTTTTTAATAGTTGAACCAGTGTGAACTAGTCCGC
The DNA here is from genome assembly GCA_016271365.2 of Neoceratodus forsteri. Classification (NCBI taxonomy): domain Eukaryota; kingdom Metazoa; phylum Chordata; order Ceratodontiformes; family Ceratodontidae; genus Neoceratodus; species Neoceratodus forsteri. Next base: position 569,342,030 of record JADMNL010000022.1, read on the forward strand.
TGTTAAGAAAACTTTGGCAAATGTTTACATAGTTTGACGGGCAAAGTTCACGAGGTCAAACTTTGGGAGGTTCGCACGGCTTTACTCCCTATAGAGGCCTTACCATGTAATCTTCTCACTGCCACAGAGCTCAGTAACTCCTCTGACAGTAATCCTCTTACTGCCACAGAGCTCAGTAACTCCTCTGACAGTAACCCTCTTACTGCCACAGAGCTCAGTAACTCCTCTGACAGTAACACTCTTACTGCCACAGAGCTCACTACCTCCCTCCAACAGTAACTCCTTCACTGCCACAGAGCTCTGTACCTCCTTCCACTGTAACCCTGTTACTGCCACACAGCTCAGTAACTCCTCTGACAGTAACACTCTTACTGCCACAGAGCTCACTACCTCCCTCCAACAGTAACTCCTTCACTGCCACAGAGCTCTGTACCTCCTTCCACTGTAACCCTGTCACTGCCACAGAGTTCAGTAACTTCTCTGACAGTAACACTCTTACTGCCACAGAGCTCACTACCTCCCTCCAACAGTCACTCCTTCACTGCCACAGAGCTCTGTACCTCCTCCCAACGTAACCCTCTTACTGTCACAGAGCTCAGTACCTTCCCACAGAAATAACCCTATTACTGTCACAGAGTTCAGTACCTCCCCCAACAGTAACCCTGTCACTGCCACAGAGCTCAGTACCTTCCCACAGAAATAACCCTATTATTGCTACAGAGCTCAGTACCTCCCTCCAGCAGTAACTCATCACTGCCACAGAGCTCTGTACTTCCCCCAACATAACCCTGTCATTTCCACAGAGCTCAGTACCTCCCCGCCCATAAATAACCCTTTTACTGCCACAGAGCTCTGTATCGTCTCCCACCATAACCCTGTCACTGCCACAGAGCTCACTACTTCCTTCAACAGTAACTCTGTTACTGCCACAGAGCTCAGTACCTCCTCCCACTGTAACAGTCACTGCCATAGAGTTCAGCACCTCCCCCGACAGTAATCCTGTCACTGCCACAGAGTTCAGTACCTCCCCCTGACAGTAACCCTGTTACTGCCAGAGAGCTCAGTACCTCCCCTTAACAGTAACCCTGTCACTGCCACAGAGCTCAGTACCACCCCACAGAAATAACCCTATTATTGCCACAGAGCTCGCTACCTCCTCCGACAGTAACTCTCCCACTGCCTTAGAGCTCTGTATCTCCCCCAGCAGTAACCCTGTCACTGCCACAGAGCTCAGTACCTCCCCCTGACAGTAACCCTTTCACTGCTACAGGCTCAGTGCCTCCCGACAGTAACCCATCATTGCCAGAGTTCATTATTCCCCAACAGTAACCCCGTCACTGCCACAGAGCTCAGTACCTCCCCCCAAAAGTAACCTTGTCACTGCCACAGAGCTCAATACCTCCCCCCAACAATAACCCTGTCACTGCCACAGACCTTAGTACCTACTCCCCGACAGTAACCCTGTCACTGCCACAGAGCTCACTGCCTCCCCTAACAGTAATCATGTCACTGCTACAGAGCTCAGTACCTTCTCTGACAGTAACTTCATCACTGCCACAGAGCTCAGTATTTCCCTCTGACATTTAACTCTGTCACTGACACAGAGCCCAGTACCACCTCCCTGACAGTAAAGCTCTCATTGCCTTAGAGGCTCAGTACCTTCTCCCAGCAGTAACTCGTCACTGCCACAGAGCTCAGTGCCTGGCCCCAGCAGTAACCCTGTCACTGCCACAGAGCTAGGTACTACTGTACTTCCCCAACAGTAAATCTCTCAGTGCAGCAGGCTCAGTACCTCACCCCCGACAGTAACTTCATCACTGCCACAGAGCTCAGTACCCACCCCACCCCTCAGGCAGTAACCCTGTCAGTACCTCCCCCAGTGCTCTCAACTGTCCTTGATTTTTTTTTAATACAGGTTTTTTTGGGGTTTCTTTGTAGGTTGTCTGACTTTCCCCACCCGAGGCCCCAGCACATGGCCGTGCGTGCATGTGGAGGCACACACACACACACCGTGGCACCAGCAGCCCCTTCCACCCTTCCATCCTTGCCGTCCCCTCTGCCTATGCTATCCCACTGGACCTCCACCTGGTCTGAGCGGAACTACGGGAGGGCAGCAGCCTGCTGCCTCTGCTCAATCCTGCTCCTCCCCCCCACGCCGACACCCCGATGACCCGAGGTCATTCCCAAACCGGGTCGCTGGCATAGCGCAATGTAAGGCATCCAGTGCCTCAACCTCAGCGGCACTGGCCCAGCCCCTGATTTTTTTAAACTCATTTTTATTGTGGAAATTACGAAAAGCATACCAAACACTACATACCCAACCCAACCCTGGGTAGTAGAGTTCATTTTGTGTTTTCATTTTCAAAGGTACAACCAAACAAATGATCTTACACAATTTGTACTACATTAATTGGCTATAACCAAGAGCTTCCATGCAATGTAGGTACGTCTTACTAATGGTCCTTCAAGTCACTTTTTGCCTTTGATATAAAAGGGAAGACAACATGGAAACACAACTTGGGATGCCATAAACCTGGCACCCACTCTGTAACTGTAAACTTGATCCTCATTCAAGTTCTGCCCTTTTATTTATTTATTTAATTTATTTATTTTTCCCCTTTTCCTCTGCTACTTCCCTGGATGGAGTCTTATCTTTTGACCTTTTCTTTTCTAGTTTTGTTTTATTTTGCCCAATCATTTAAATGCTGAGGTGTTGACTGCTGGACTCCATTAGCAGACACAGGGTCGGCAGTGATTAACTGGAGCCATGTTCTCAAACAGCCCCTACCTATATGGTCACCCTCCCCCATCCTCCCTGTGTGCATTTTGCCTAGGTGCCCAATGTGCCCACATGACCTCATGCTTCTGGCTTGTGAGTCTTAGGGACACAGTGAGTTCCTCCATTCTTCTAATGTTTCCCACCCTTGTTATCCAAGAGTTTAGGGAGGGGGTATTCTGCTGCAACCAGTTAGCTGTTATTTCCTTCATTGCAACCTGGCAGAGGATTCTCAGCAGAACAATCTTTTTTTTATAGATAGATATTTATTTATTAGGTCTAGGATTACAGTACCTTTGAGCCAGGGCTCTTTTACAAAAGTTCCACATCAGGTTACAATTCAAAACATAAGACATGTAAGTCAGATTACAAATTCAATACATAGGGCAAGGTTACAAAAGTGTAAGCTAAACAAGGTTACAAAGCATCTGAGAAACAAAACAAGTTTTAGAGACTAAGTTAGAAGGAGATTGCGGATGAGGTGCAGAGAGGATAGAGGACAAGAGAGAGGAAGAGTAGAGGGGGCAGAGAGCTATAGGGAGGAGGAGTGCAGCCAGAGGCATTGTGGTAGCTGTGCGTAGTTACACATTTGTGGTAGACATAACATGGGGACGTGCATGCTAGGGATAACGAAGTGCTACTAGGAGAGAGAAATGCATAAGGTTAGGGAAATATTCATGGGTCAGCTACTGGAGGCAGTCACAGGAGCTAGAGGCAGTGAGAGAGAGGCAGAGCCTTGATTTTTTTTTTTTAATTTTTTTTTTATGTCATTTAGTACATATACATACCAAGTACACATCTTCTGAACAGGTATATCTCAATTATTTCCAGAAATACATTACTAAGGATTGTGACTATCTATTCTAGTGGTACAGCATTGAGGGTTAATACAAGTTCAGTTTAACCAGCTTATTCTCCGTTCAGGAGCCATAATGCAGCCAATGCCTTAAGTGTATTCTTCAAAAAAGCTTAGAAAAGAAATTATATCTGTTTACTGGCCTGAAGGCCTAGTTATGAATATGACAACTATGGTACAGTAATAGAGTCTTTAGTCCAGAGCTCCCTAGCTTAAATATACTAGGAATAGATGATATCATTCTAAATTCTTATAGAAAAAATTATTGCCCTGTAGATAGGCTGTACAGCAACTTAAGTACCAATCTAACAAAGTGATAGGTCTTTTACCACATGCCAGACTTGTGAACTTACATAATATATTATAAAAGCCATATTCCTAAGGGCTCCCACGGGTATCTGCACATTATACCCCTATTTAATATACCATCTTTCTTTAAGGCATCATACTTTTAATACTTTGTTTATCTCTTTTAAATCTACAAAAGGGATAGCAGAACTGTGTTTTCAAACAACTTAAATGTAACTGGGAAAATCCCTGTATTAGATTTAGTCCTTTATTATCCAGTCTCTGAAGTGTTCCTGGGACTTAAATGACTTAAGGAGGAGAGAAACAGTCCCTCTAATAATTTCTTAACGAGTAATAACCAAAGTTCACTTATTCAAGGCATTGATTAAATGCTCCCAGTACACAAATCGAACATTTTACCAGAAAAGTTTGTTCAGGATTGTTCCCCTTCTGGTTCCTCCTCATCCGAGGAGCAGTCCTCTCGCTGCCGCTTGGCCGCTAGACGTTCAATGCAGGCAGAGCCTTGATTTAAATGCACCAAGGGTAGGAGTGGAGGAGATGTAACTGTTTAGACCACTTAGCCAGCTGGACGCCCTGTAAGCAAAAGATCTTTATAGTATATATTGGAATGCTGTTACCGCTAAAAAAAAGAGCACATTTCAAAACCTTGTTATGCTTCACTGTGGACATCATGTATGCTGTTATGCTGAAGTAGCTACGTAAACACTGCAGCATAACAACATCGAACGGCAAGACTCGCGTGCACCATGCCACCTCGAACTCACAAAAATCAAACAGCACCATCAGTTGGCAGAGGTCCCAGCATAAGCCGCAGAGAGAAAGGTGCATAACATTAAATGCAGGTTTGGTAACAAGCTTCCAATGTACACTATAAAAAACTATGGATGGGTTTCCATCGGTAACGGTGCTGATTAGCGCATCTTGCGGTTCCTAAGGTGACCGAACCTCTCGAGCTTCGCTCTCGAGGTGACATCGGTCGCCTTAGAAACCGCTCAATGTGCTAACAGCACTGTTACTGATGGAAACCCATCCATAATTCTCTATATAGTGTATAGTGGAATGCTGTTATGCATGAAATTCCATGCCTAGAATATGCTTGTTGTGCTGCAGTAGCGATGTCATTATGTTGTTCTGCTGCAGTAGTGATGTCACTACTGCAGCAGAACCACTTGGAATGCTGGCACACTGTTGCTTTCCTCTATTTAATTCTGTGGTAACAGCATTCTAGAACCTCTAGAGACTTCACAAGTCAGTTTCATTATGAAAAAGAGAGGGAAAAAAAAAACAGTGCACACATTTCACATAATACTACTATACACTATAAAAAATACAGGATGAGCAACTTTATGCACAACCTGTATGTTCTGTCACCTCAGGGTTCTGATTCCCATGGACCTCTCGAGCTTCGCTCTTGAAGTCAGAGGGAATCAGAACCCCTCTGTGGCAGAACACACTGGTTGTGCATAGTTGCCCATCCAGTATTCTCTATGACCTTGTGAGGTACGACAACATGGAACTTGAGGGAGCAGTGATTCAGACCCCCTGGTTGAGTGGGGGCTATTGCTAGGGTGCAGGAGTGCACACACTCCAGGGGGCGCAAGGCCCATAGTTATTTTCTTCATCATTGTGCAGGTTAGGTACTTTATCTGATTGGTGAGTTGTAGCCTTCCAGTTTGTGCATAGAGGTTGCACGTATGTGTGAGGTGGTGGAATCCAGTGAGAAGTCGGCAGGCCTTATTGAGGGAGGTGGATATGCGTCTAAGAGCGGTAGCGGGGGCAAATCCATAGATGAGACGCCCATAGTCAATAATGGAGACAACAGAGCTCTGAACGGTGACGGTCAGGGCTTCTGGGGTAAGATGTTACCTATGCTGAAAGAGAAGGCCAAGGCAAGTATTTGCTGCTTTGGCTACAGAGTCAATGTGGGTACTGTAACTTAGATGAGGGTCTAGAGTGATCCCAAGGTACTTAAAGGCTTGAACCTGTTCCAGGGTGACTCCATGACTGGTTTTGATGGATGGGGGTGCAGCTTATGCTTGTTATGAGAGCTGCTGAACATCATAGACTTTGTTTTCTTATTATTGAGGACCAGATTGTGATTTGAGAACCAGTTTTCAACAGTTGTGAAGCCAAGCTGAAGGCTGTCTTGTAGAGGCTTAGGATCCTTGTGGGAGGCAAGAATTACAGCATCATCTGTATAGAGGATGATTGCTCTGGAGCAAGAATTTGGAAGGGAGTTCAGGAACAAGCTGAATAGTAGGGGACCCAGAATGGATCCCTGGGTGACACATGAGTGAACAGGCATGGTATCAGAGAGGACATCTGCAATTTTTACTCTTTGAGACTGGTTCTCCAAGTAGCTTTTGAACCAAGCAGTGGAGTCAGGAGAGAGCCCAGCTTTCAGAAGTTGCACAAGCAGTAGGCGGTGATGGACAGTGTTGAATGCCTTAGATCGATAAAAACAGACCCAATTAACTGACCATTGTCCAGTGAGCTGTGAAGAATGCCAGAGAATTCCAGTAGGGCAGATGAGGTGCAATGTCCTTTCCTGAAGTCATGTTGTTGTGAGCACAGGATATTGTATTTGTCCAGGAAATCTGTGAGCTGATCTGCTGCAATACGTTCAAGGGCCCTGGAGAGGGGTGGCAATATAGAGATCGGACAGTAGTTTCCATGAGTGCCCTGTCACCACTTTTATGGACAGGGGTAACAGTGGCGGAGTTCCATTTGTCAGGGAACTGGCTGAGCCTAAATGAGAGGTTGAAAATATATGTCAGTGGCTGTAACACCTCATCAAGGGTGAGGGACAGCAGTTTAAGGTCAAGTGTATCACTGCTGGATCTGGATTTGGTGATGGCTTTGGTAATGTATTTGCGGGCTTCATGCATCTTGACTGCTTTGAAATAAAAAGATGGGTGGCTAGAGGAGGAGTCATTGGGGGGAGGAGAGGGAGAGCCATAGTCCTTGAAAAAGTCAGAAGGGAAAACACTGCTGAGATCGGTGAATGCAGTGTCGAAGATATTTGCTATGATTTTAGGGTCAAGCGAAATAGACCCATTTATGTTGAGCATGGTAGGGGAGGTTTTTGGCCACTTCCCAGTGACCTCTTTAATATTGTTCCAAAATGCCCTCCCATTACCCCAGGTATCCTTGAGAGCGTTCTTGAAATAGGTAGATTTCTTTTGCCGGATAGATTTGGTACAGTCATTCCGTGCACGTTTATAGTTTTGGATGTCAGTTTTTTTACCAGTGGTTCTGACCAGAACCCAGAGGCGATCTTTAGATTTTAGTTGATGTAAGAGATCGTCTGAGAGCCAGGGATTGCAAAGGGCTTTGACTTTCCACTTTTTAAAAGGAGCATAGGAGTCACAGGCTGTATTGAAAGTGTTGATGAAGTAATCCAATGCAGTATGTATTTCTGTTGTTTTGTAAGTAGGGGACCAGTCTTGGAGGTTGAGGCATGTTTTGAGTGTGACAACTGCCCACGTGGTAGGACTCTACTAGTGATGCTATTAGGAGGGGGCTTGCAGAATTTGTTTGACCATTCGCAGATGACAGGGGAATGGTTGCTAAGCGAGTCAGGGAGGACTAAGGTATTTGTGATACAAGTTGGGTGGCTGGTAAGAATCTAATCCAGGAGGGTGCTAGTGCCGGATTTGTAGTTTTTTCTGGTCGGGGAGACAACCATCTGGGTGAGATTGGCCGATGAGACGGCATCCTTATGGACCCCTGCATCAGACGCGAGCCAGTTTAAATTAAAGTCTCCAAGCAGAATCATTTCAGAGTCAGGAGGTTGGGACCTGGTGAATTCCAAGACAGCATTAAGGCCATTCCCTTGTTCTTTCGGGGGGGGATATACACTGAGGCAACTGTGAGGGATTTGTTATGGGCACCTAATAAGATTCTGATAGGGAGAATCTGCGCAGCAGTGGCTGGGAGGAGGGTAGTGATGGGCTGTCCCAGTAGCGAATCTTTAAGGTAAATTGCACATCTACCACCTCTTTTGGACTTCCGGTCCAGCCTGAAAACATTGTAGCCTGGAAGAGCGATAGCCAGGTCAGGGATTTTGGGTGTAAGCCAGGTTTCTACAACTGCCAGGATATTTGGGCTGTGCTTATTGGTAAAGATTTGTAGGGCATCCAGCTTGGGGAGTAGACTGCAAATGTTCAGAGATGCTAAGGAGAGTGCTCCTGAGGTTTTTCCTGGTAGACAGAGCTGGAGGTGATTGGGCCAGGGTTAAGGATGGATGTTTCCTGACAGCAGCAGGAGGAAGAGCACAAGCTTCAGGGTGCACCAGCGTAAGTCCCTCAGCACGAGTCTACATGCCCGTTTTTTGCAGGAACTTACATTAGGTTGGTGGCAATGATCCAGGAGTGATGGCATGTGAGAGAGTGATGAGAGGGTCCAGGGCCTGTGTACAGTGGTAGCCAGGGACTGCCATCCATTTGAAGAGGGGAGCACCCGGGGGGGGGCTCATGATGGAGAGTACCTGAGTGATGACAGGCAGTGCCAAGTAGGATGCTGAGGGGGGAGAGGGGAAGCAAGCTCCAGGGAGGAAGAAGAGTGGAAAGAGGGATGTGAGTAAGAGAAGCAGAAACTGCAGTGCATGGAGGGACAACATGATGTGACAGTCAGAAGGATTGTATTGTATTGTATTGGGTAAGTGTCTATAACTGGGCCTCTAGTGGCTAAAAGATATAACCTGCTAATGGAAAAGTCAGCAAAAAAAAAAAAAGAAATTTAGGCAGCAGAGAGATGAGCTCCAGGGTACAGTGCCAGGAAGTCCAAATCTCCAGGAGCTGAAGCCAGTCAGGGAGAGATGGAGTGCTGAATCTGCCTATAGTACACCCAATTTCAGGCACCATTCACCAACAGTTCACAGCTAGCAAGCTGGACCAGGGCTGCTTTCCCGAAGCGTACCTGGAATCTTACTCTTGAGGGCAGGCTGGCGAGCACCCTGCGGACAGCTGCGTTCATCACCAGACTGCTAGTGTAGAAGATGGAATCCCCTCAGGGAATCCTGAAGAGAAAAGAAATGTAACCCCTAGGTGGCGCTATCCCCAGGGGCTACTACCCCTGCCTGCTTGGCTAGCAGCAGGTTAAGGGGCCTGAGTTCTGAAACGGGTGCCTCTACCCGAAGGTCAGGGTTGGTAGTGGTCAAGCTAACCTGGGCACAGCCCTCAGGGACACTGTAATCCCCTTCTTTCCCCTCTAGTGGCCTGAACACTGTACAGTAATCACTTTCACAATACCCCTGGTACACCACACAAGTATCCACACTGTTTGCACTTACCACCAGGGCTGGTTCCTCTGACTTGACCCTGGGAACCCCCTGTAAAACAAGGTTATGCACAACAAATAGCAACAGAACAGTACTTTGAGCACAAACTGGAACCACAGTCAGGTTACATGCAGAAAAAGTTAGATCTGATTTATTCAGGGGACTTGAACAAGGGAGGGGCGAAATCAGGTTAATTAGCTTAAAGGTTATATCAATCAAGCAGTTATGTATGCGCTTTGAGTCCCCCTACACAGTCACACCTCTGGGTACCCAGGTGGAGAAGAGATGGGCTAGCCAGGACCGTTGCTCGGGTTGTGCCAGTGCAGCTGGTTGGGGCCCTGTGATGGAAAACATAACATGCACAGTACACACTATTTGTAATCCGAGCCAGAGGCTCAGTTCGTAAAGGAAAGAACAACAAGACAATCAGATGACACACTCAGATTAAGCTGTTGTTGCAGGAACTACCTGGTATTTACTCACGATACCCAAGACTGAACACAGGCTGGACGAAAATCAAGACTGCAGGTGGTTGATCTGGAATGCCAGGAGAAGCAGGGCCCATACGAGTCGCCGAGGCATCGTTCCTGTTCAAGTGTGGAGCAGGGGACTGATCCCCAGGCAGGTCTCTTGTCGACGGCTTCTCTATGCAGCAGGTAGTCTAGCTGGGCCAGTCTGGCAAAGCCCAGACCGCATGGAGACAAATTTGAATGCAGTCTGTTTCGGGCTGGATACAGCTTCCAGCAAGCAGAACACAGTTCACACAGTGGGGAACCAAATCATTACCCACTTTTAATACACAGCACATTTACATGTAAGGAAATTCTACTGTACCTGCAAACTGCTCTCCGGTCATGATTGCAAAGTCTCTGCACAAACCGGGGATTCAAAAGCAGCTGGAAATCCTGACAGGCCGATCACATTCAGCAAAATCTTTGGTCTTCTTCAGTTAGGAGCCTGGTAGAAAATCAGTGACTTACTTCGTTCTCACAAACTCGGATTTAGTCCGAAATAATTCTCTTTTCTCCCTCTCAGGGGCAGCAGGCAGACATGCAGGCCATAATTCAGGCCTTTCCACAGTTCTCCCATGCGAATCCACTCAGGGTTGCTGCTCAAAATCACGTGAGCTGTTACTTCTTCACGTCTCAGCCCAGAAATAACTGAAAATTGCAAGCAGTCTGGGATTTCCCCAAAATCCAAAAGGTTCAGTTGGCTGATCTGTCTGTCAGTCACAACAAAGGCTCCCCCTTCAGGTGCAAAAAGGCGCCAAAAGCCCAAAACTACAGTTCCTACAGATTTTGACTACAGACAGTTCCTGTAGTCCAGCTCCATTTTAGGTCCCACAGAACTGATTGGTCCAATTGCAGTCCCGGGCCAAATGGTGGGGATAAACAAGACAGTCCTTGCTGCAAAGAAGGCAGGTTAGACAAATTACATTATCATTATCACTCTAAATGATTTTCAGCAAACAGTTACATCTTTCAACAGAGCTCCCTCTCGGATTACTTATGACTGCAATCCAAGCAGCTCTTAGAGAGACAGTACACAGAGGTTATACAGGCACTCTCTGGCAATCACATTTAAACTGCTAAAATTCAGGACACCAACCTGGCAGTGAACATTTAGGCAAGTTCAAGGAAGACTTTTCGGGAACCCCCATTTGTGTGTGTGGGGAGGGGGGTTACAGAAGAAAAGGGAGACATCAGCTTATATGTACCAACAGAACAAAGGCTTCAGAGTTTGGGAGGCAGGGTAAGAAAGGAGACAAAAGAATTCTGTAACAAGGTAAGAAATTAAGGGTGCTAAGTTAGCCAGAGAGGAGAGATATTTTATTTATTAAGCCGCAAGCACCTATTTCAAAGACTCTAGGTGCTTTACAATTCAATACAATAAGACACGATTACAACACCAGTATTCACATACAATGCCTAAAACACTCTTAAATATATCAGTTTATCAGTTAAAATGCTTGACATTCAGCAGCAATCAAAAATCAGAAAAAGCCAGCTGGAATAAATATGTCTTTAGGGTCCATTTAAAGGCTTCCACCGAGGAAGCACTCCTCAAATAATCAGGTAAGGCATTCCGCAGGGTTGGTTCAGCCACCAAGAATACCCTATCCCCAGAATGTTGCAGCCTTACCCTGGGAACCCCGAGGAGCCCTCTGTCAGTAGAATGAAGTGCCCGGGGGGGACAGTAGGGGACAAGGAGGTCTTGCAGTGGACAACAAGGGCAACAAGACCGAACCTTGTGGAACTCCACAGCATGGAGGCTTCGGGGAAGATGAGGCGAACCCCATCGTCACCCTTTCAACTCTGCCTGTTAGGTACTTGAACAATTTGATGACATTCCCAGACAGGCCACACCAAAACTGCAGATGGTCGAGCAGCACCTCATGGTCCATGGTGTCAAATGCTGCCGAGAGGTCAAGGAGGACCAAGATGGTACGATCCTTCCTATCCCTTGCCATCAGGAGGTCATTTAGCACCTGTACCAGGGCAGTCTCCATGCTATGCCCTGCCCGATACCCAGACTGGAATGGCTCATAGGAAGAGGAGGAGGCAAGATGCCTCTCGAGCTGAATGGCCACCACTTTCTCAATAACCTTCCCTAAAAATGGGAGATTCGAGACTGGCCTGTAGTTGCCGAGGCAGTCTGGGTCCAAGGAAGGTTTTTTCAAAAGTGGTCTCACCAAGGCCTCTTTCAAAGCCGATGGAAAGACCCCACTCCTCAAGGAACTCCAAATGATCTTAGCAATCACAGGACCCACCAGGTCCAAACATTCAGCTAAAAGTCGGGTTGGTCCTGGGTCAAGATCACAATGGGTAGGTCGTAGCTTCAAGATTATCCCCACTACCTCATCCAACCCAGCCAGTTCAAACTCATCTCAGACAAGAGGAGTGTCTTGGCACAACTCAGGTGGACCACCTAATCCCTTTCAAGAGACATCCAAGGAGACCCTGGCCCTGATGGAGGACACCTTTTTGGGTATAGAACAGAGTCAGCTCTTCGCACCTAGTGCTAGAACCTGCTCCCCCCCACACAGAGACAGGCCAGATGTAATAGCCTATCCACCATGCGGAAGAGCTGAGCTGGTCTGTTCCCCACCACAGCAATCTTCTTAGACAGAAATTCCTCCTTTTTTCGGGAGATTGCCCTGATAGTCCACATAGTGTGACCTCAGGGCCAATCTGTCCCTCCAGATGAGCTCTCCTCCACTGTCTCTCTAACCTCGCCCATAGTCTTCAAGCTCCTGAGTTCCTCATCGAACCAGCAGATCTCGGCACGTGAACAAGGTGGGGCACAATGGGTGCGATGAGTCGAAAGCAGCTGCAACAGCCTCATTATAAGCTGCCACTGCCTTCCGCCCCCACTGCACAAGTCAACCCACACTCGATAGTTCCAGCACCGCCGACCAGTCCCGTAGAGGAAACCCCTCTCAAAAGGTGGTACTGGACCATCTCCACAGGGGCAGGACCATGTAAAGGGGGCCACTAACATGAACCCCATGGTGCTATGATCAGACCAACTAACTGGATCAACCCTGAGGTCACTAATTTCTAAATCTAAAGAAAAAAACAGATCCAGTGTGTGACCGCCCAAGTGCATGGCCATTGTAACATTCGGTACCAGGCCCAGGGCCCCCATGCTCTGCAGGAGATCAGAGCCAAGCCCTGACCATCCGTCGCTGACCCAGGCATTGAAATCCCCCAGAATCAACCATCTGGGAGACTCAATGACCAGGACAGTGACAAGTTCTTCAAACTCCCTCAACCCTCCCTCCCTCCCATGGGGGCCTATAGAGCATGAGGACTCCAAAACCTGGACCCACTCCTCTACGGGCAGCCACACACTAAAGGATGTAGTTGGAACTACAGGCAGCACCGTGAGGTTCAGGCTAGACTTAAAACAAATAGCCCCTCCCACCCACCCAGTGATCTCCCTTGGGCTGTGTATCAGAAGTCCCCAGCTGGTACCGCCGCTTCCAAAATGGGGACGACATTCTCATCCAGCCAGGTCTCCATGACACATGCCAGGGCGACCAAGAAAATCAGATCCGCTGTTATGGCAGTCTTATTCCTGATCAAGATGGCGTTACACAACACAACCCGAGTAGGATGAGGTGGAATTGACAGAGCTGCCTTCTGCCCACAATCGCTTGTAGAACCCCTGGGTATGGGAACCAGGTAGGGCAACCCTCTTTCAAGTTCCCATTTCACCCCAGGGTAGGGTTACCACCTTTTAAGTAGCCCAAAGTGGGACATTTCTTACTGAAACATGATTTTTCGCCGGACAGTAAGTAACCTCGACCAATACAACAGACTTGTTTTCTCTACAGAATCAGAATTAAGGTTAAATATTGTACTTTCATAGTTGCTTCTATTGTTCCTTATCATTTTAAGGTATTTTAGTTAAGGTATTATAGTTTTCTGCAACATTTAGTGGAAAAATAGAAAATATTTTAAGTACTACAAAGTCAGGACACAGCTGCCCAAATCAGGACTGTCCTGCAAAAATAGGGACAGGTGGTAATCCTACCCAGGGCATCTCCCTGCGCCCACCACCTGAATCCCGAACACCCCAGCCGCCAACCGGGTAACCCCCCATCCCTTCCACTCCGAGCTATGACCAACACTCTACATCTCCGATACACCCCTGCCAGGAGTGCTAGAAGCTCGAAGGGGCAGAGGTCACGCAGGTAATCCCCCGAGTAGCAGCGCCTTGTGGGTCCCTGTCCCCATCACATTCCACCAACCAAATAAAACCACCAAAATCCCATATATAACTTAAAACAACCCACCCAACAGCAATCCACAGCTTCCAATCACACTGTCATTCCCAAAACACACAACACTCTCCCAATCATAACTCAATTATTCACCACACATTCAACCCCCAACACTACGCCCAAAACTTTAGTCAGCAGCAGCACATACTCAAAAAATAAATCTAAATAATAATATAACAGTCAGTGTTTAACTACAGGCAAAGTCTTGCTTAAAGTTCATGCAGGGAATCCTTAAACAGCTCTGTGTAAGAGCAATTCTTGAGAGTGGCTTTCACCACCAACCCTATGACCAAAATTTGTGGCACTCTTACTACCACAATAATACAGTATATAAATGTGCAAAAGAAGGCAGGACTCTCACTACCCCGCCAAGTACTGTTACCAATTCACTCTTGTACTTTCATGGTGATAAAGTCTTAGAACTTCATGCCTATAGATGCCCAGTCCTCCACTCTTCACAGGCCGGCCTCAAGAAAATTTGGATCTGAATACTCCCACGGCTGGCCCCTGGCCCAATCCGAGGCAGGACTCGAGGCCCAGAAAACAGCACCGCTTAAGATCCCCACAGAAGACCAACCTTAGTCAGTCCCTCCGGGATCCCGGGAGCCAAGAACAAAACGACCCTCCAGTCCGAACACTCAGCCCCTCCCACAGAGGAGCAGTCAGACCCCAACCCCAACTCCAAGCAGGCCAGGTCCACCAGTCCATGCACACAACAATTCCATGATTCTTCCCGGTCACAGCCCTTCTGAATGGAAATTAGAATATCTCACCAAGCAATCTAGATAGGTCCATAAGTCCAAAAGACGTTCCAAAGTAGCTGTTCCTCTCCAAACACTCCAGATCTTCCTTGCCTTGCCATCGACTCTCCCAGCTCTCTCAGCCATACAAACAGCCAACCACAACCTCTCTGTGCGTAGGAGAAAATGCCGACAGCAACCAAGCCAAAGAGAAGGCCTCCCAAGGGTTAAGTCCTGTCTCCAGATCAAAGGCGGTAATTTAAACACCGGACAAAATCCAACTCTAAGGTGGTAATTTCAGCACAGGACAAAGTCAACGTCCAGACCGCATACAAACTCGATGCACCATGTAAACACATGCACCGAGTCAGCACCAAGCTTCAGTCATCACAAACGGGTGATTCTTCAGTCCCAGTGCAGCAGTCTATATTCCATATCCAAACCTGCGTCAAACCATGGCTAACACCAATACCGATACTGACTGCTGACGATAAAACACAGTAAACGGTACCAGCTGCTGACAAAAGATAAACGGTAAGTGGCAGATTACAATAAAATCACTGCTGAATGCAAAATAAAACTATAAAACAAAACAAACAGCTCAAAGCTTATAAAGCCAAACAGACTGGCTCTAAGTGTGGATGTCTTTAATCCTAGGACTATGGCCTTGAAGTCAAATTCTATTTGTGTTCCCCACAGGGCTTCTAGATTTTCATGTATGGAAGACCAGAAGTCTCACATTCCTGGCATGCCCAGAATGCATGAAGGCGGTACCCACCTGACCACTACCCTCCAGCACCATCCGAGTTTCCTATCTGGAAGTGTTTTGTTATGGAAGGGGTAGGAAAGAAACTAGACGGGCACTTCCATCTAAACTCTCTCTCCACCCTGGTGATGCTGTTGTTCTCCACCCATTTTCTTGTCATCTCCCAGCTATCTATACGTGTGGGAGTTCACGACTCTTCCTCCCATTTTATCCTTAAGTGTCTGATCCTGGTTCCTCTTAGCACTTTATATCCCTCTACCACTAGTTTCCCCTTCCCAGCCAGCCTAGTGGCCCAGTATATGAAGCTTCCAAGGAGGCAAGGTCTCTGTCGATTTTTGCCACCAATTGATTTGTGATCAGGTAATGCCTTATCTGCAAATATCTGTGCAAATCTGTTCTAGAAAGAGCATATTTCCTTTGAAGCTCTGTGAAAGACAAGACATTCTGATTGGCTATCATAGATCTGAACTGAACCAGAGAACGGTGGTTCCGTCTGGTATATCCTAGGTCCGACCGAGCCAGGCCAAAGAGTGGGTCTCCTATTATGGCTGTCAGAGGACGGGCCCCCCCCCCAGTGTTTGAGTATGCACTCGGACTCTGGACCATACCCTAAGTGTGTGTCTGGTCCGTGAGTTATCCAAATCTCTCCATATCGGAGAAGTTAGTGGTGCATGTGGAATGGTGTGGAGTGGGATGATTGTGGATTGGCTGGCTTCTATCTCTTGCCAGCCAGTGTCCCCCCTCTGTTTGGGGCTATTTGTGCTGCTACATAATAGTTTCTGAGGTCAGGAAGGGCCATGCCCCCCCCCAGGCTGTGAGAGCATCGTCTGACGGACTCTCCTCCTGCTTTTGCCTCACACAAATCTCAGAATGGCTTTATTGATTGTTTTCCAAAACAGTTCTAGGATATTGACTGGGAGGGCCTGGAAGAGGAACATGAATCGTGGTAGGACGTTCTTCTTAATTGTGTCAGTTCTCCCCCCTAGTGACAGTGGTAGCAACTCCCACCTCAACAAGTCCGCTTTAATTTTCCCCATAGCTTTCCATAATTTAATTTAAAAAGGTTAGACGTTACTGGGGAGATTTTGACACCCAAGTACCTAACCCTGTTGTTGTTTACCCACTTGAAGGGGAAGTCTGCAAGGTCTCCCTACTGAAGGGGGCTCAACTCTTATGGCTTCAGATTTAGCGTGGTTAATTTTATAACCCAACACCTGTCCGTAGCCTTCCAATTCCTGGAGAAGCTCTGGTAAGGAGGTATGGGGTGATGTCAAGAAAACAAGGTATCATTGGCAAAAAGTGAAATTCTGTGGGGGCACCCTCCCACCTTAATTCCTTTTATATTATTATTGGCTTGACTTGCCACAGCCAAAGGCTTGCTACAAGGGGCAAACAGCAGAGGGGACAAGGGGCATCCCTGTCTGGCTCCCCTGGTCAGGTGGAATCTTTGCGACGTGATACCGTTCACCCTGACCATGGCCTGAGGGGATGCATATAAAGCCTTAATACTGTTTTTAAACCCAGGACTGAATCCCACTTCTTCCAGGGTTTTGTGCAGGTAGAGCCAGCCAACCCGGTCAAATGCCTTTTCGGCATCCATAAAGATTGCTAATGTGGGGGCCTTACTCTTTTGTTGGAAGGTGATTACAACTGTCTCTGATTACAAGTGTAACATCCCCTTTAGCCGCCCCCCCCCCATTTGTCTAGGGGTCCTGATGGTAACCGGGGAGGGGGTGGTGGTACAAACTGAAAATCTTCCAGAGACAAATAAGATCAGCAGGTCATAGGAAAGAAGGCTTTACCCAGAATGCAGTTCAAGCAGCAGGATGCAGATTGTGATGCCTCTTTCGCTTCAGCTTACCATTTGCTGCACCTTCAGGCTGGTTGGGGGGGGGGAGGGACACATGTTAAAAAAATCAGCTTCTTTAGGGGAAGGAATCAGTTAGTTCATTCAATAATCCCAGCACACATGGAACATAAAAACGAAGAAAGAAATGTAATTCTATTATTAATTTTTTTTTTTAATTAATAAATAAATAAATGGGTACACAGCTCCATGGAGCGAGGAGACAGAAACAGGCACACAAACATAGCTAGGAGGTACTATACCAGGCTGACAACATGCTTTCAAACAGGCCTAAAAATTTAGGCCAGGCGCAGACTCCATGCAGACTCCCAGAGCTGAAATAAAGCTCAGGGCCTCAGAGGGTATGAAATACATATCTGAAACCTGTTATTTGAGGAGTGCCTTACTCCCCACCCCGAAGTAACTGATACCGGGGATGTGGTCTTAAACCCATACCGTGGCCATACCCACTGCCATACCTTTCCATTTCTTGAAGCACCAGGCCTCCCAAACTTAGCCATTAAAGGCTTACCTCCAGCTGCTGTCCATCCCCCTGCCGAGCTCCCAGGAGCCCAAGTCCCCAACGGTCGCCACACTCCTGACACCCTCCCCATCGGAAATCAAAAGGAAAACCCACGTAGCCACCGATGCTAGAAACAGTCGGTACTTCCCAGGCCAGGGGGTTTGAAGCCCCAGCCCGACTTGCCCTACATGCAGCCCACCGGCTCCCCCTCTGCAGGGAACCCTCCCCCTTTTAAACCCAGGCAAGGAGTAGTGCTCCCCGGGTGTGGACCACAGGATGCCCAAAACAGAGGCCTAGCCATCGGGGGAGAATGCAGCACAGTAAGCCAGCCCTGAGAGGGTTGGCTTACTCTCCCCCTCAAAATCCATTTCCTCCTGGAAATGGGGCCATCTAGCCATCCTGTGAAAGGCCCACCAGCAGTATGCATACCTCGCCCAAAGCCTCTCCCAGGGTATGCCAGCCAAACCAACACCCACTCCCAGGGCCTTCTTACCCAAACTGCTTCATGGAGCTGCTCCTGCCCAGAATAAGGATAACTGTGAAAGAGATTTCAAATTATATAACCATAACGCCAGACTGTCCTTAACAGAGCTATGCAAACATGATAACTGACTGTACTAAATATTTTAACAAATATACCTATTGAAAAAAAAACCCACTCTCTCTCACACACACACACACACACACACACACACACACACACACACACACACACACACACAATCACCCAAGCTCCATACACACTTTCTCTCAATCCTTTCACAGCATGAGGCAGACACTTGTTTAAACATTATTGTCCATCATTTCTGGTTCCAACAGGGAATAAAGAATTTACTTTTTAATCACGAAAGCAAAAAGTCACTGTGTGTGTGTGTGTGTGTTGGGGGGGGGGGGGTAGCTCAAGCAGTCCCAATCCTGAAAAAAGTTTCCTTCTAGGGAACAGTCCTGCAGCACCATCCACTGGGCACAGTCTCTTTTTAAAGGTTCCTACTTTGCTTTTAACAAAGAACAGCTGAACAAACTTGGAGCAGTCCTGGCATTTCACAGGTGCTGAGTGACTTCCTCTAAACAGCAGGCCCTCTGCCACAGAGAAAATAGAAGGCCGAGTCTGGCTTAGTAGTTTCATTCACAAATGAGTCCATAGATGGTATACAGTGCTTCATGCGACAACCTGCAGCCACATCCTGCACAAGAGTATAATTCTTGAGCAACGTTAATCCTGATCGAAGGGGACAAACGACACAAAGTTGTGACCCTTTTGGATGATCTCCTGAATCGGTGGGCCGGACGCCTCATACCGCTGCTGGAGCTTTCGAACCATTCCCCAAAACACCCAGTCAAGTCGCTTTTCTTCAATTATGTCCCATAGCCTTTCCAGGATGTAAGGGTAATCAGCAGTTGGATACTCCACATGTATTCTATGCCTCAACCACCTCGCCGCCTGTGACCACAGAGGCAGATTGAGAATGCTGGTCCGCCGGGTGGTACCAGGATCAAGTCACACCCGAGTCCTGTAAGGCACATTTGCTGAGTCACTACTCAAAAGCCCATCCATCCTGGCATGGGGTGCCATCTGTCAGCTTCAAAGTAGAGCGCTCATAAGGGTAAGGTATAGCTCGGTACACATCCTGGTCTGCAAATTGATGGGTCCTTAGCGCTTGTTCCAGGGGCAATGCAGCTGGTAACTCATACAGCTTCTCTCTCCAGTTCTTCCACTTTTACCTTCAAATGGAAACTGAAACTAAAAAGAACCCTCTTGGGGGCTTGGGGGGGTGGTAAGGCGAGCAGCCATTAGGTTGCTGGCTTTCGAGCAGACAAGACAGACCATTTGGCCTATTCTGCTGACTTCTTTAGTATGTTAGTAAACAGTGTCCGTGTCAGTGGCTCAGTAGGTAGCACACTCGCCTCTGAGGCCGGGAGATCAGAGGGCTGTGGGTTCAGTTCCTACATCTGGCACTTGGGTTAATATCCCAATACTGACACTGTAGTGCAGCATGAGAGGGGTGCTGCACTTCTGAGGTGTCATCTTTTGGATGAGACGTTAAACCGAGGTCCCATCTGCCTGGATTGGTGGTAGTTCAGGTGGATGTTAAAGATCCCATGGCACTTATCGAAATGAGTAGAGGAATTTCCCCGGTGTCCTGGCCATATTTCCCTCAATCACTAAAAATACCACCAACATCTTAATCTGGTTCAATTTCAGTTACTTACCATCTGTATCCCCAGTCGCCCCTGAAAAAGGGACTTCTAGGCTCAGTGGGCTTACCAGGTCAACAAAATCAACAAACAAATAAGGTATTTCTCCACCTGAAGCAATTGAAGAGCCACCATCACTAGGTAGAGGACTTGCAGCTGACCCCAGGGCCCTCGGAGCCGCGGTCTTGAGTCCCTGTCCCCACCTCTCCCTCTCCAGCAGGATAGTCGATGGTAGCAGGCATTGTGGGGCTGAGCAGATGACAGTGCCCCACAGCAGCCTCACGTGTCCTCCTCCATAGCCTCCGTGACCACATCAAGGGCTTCCTTACTTACTTCCACCAGAGGGAGTAGGTGGCTTCACATCCACAGGTGACTCAAATGGTTTAGTCTCCTCGAACACATCCAGGCTCCTTGGGATACCAGCGACACAGCACCTGCTGATGCCAAAGCTGGTAAGGCCAGGCACAGCTGAAAGGAGTGCTGTAAACATTTCCACAGAAGGCCCCAGGAAAATCAGAGCATAAGGCCAGCCGAACTATCCCCTCTCCTCAGAATCCACACTGTACACACTTCTCGGCAGCTCCTGCTGACTCCCCACAGCCAGGACAATAGGGATGCTGAGATGATGGCCTGAGGTCTCTGCTGCTGCTGTCCTTCCCCTGCTGAGTTTTCAGGATCTCCAGTCCCAATGGTCGCCACACTCCAGACACCCTCCCCATCAGAAACCAAAAGGAAAACCCCACGTAGCCATCGATGCTAGAAACAGCCGGTGTTTCCTGGGCTGGAGAGTTTGAAGCCCCAGCCCGACTTGCCCTACATGCAGCTCACTGGCTCCCCCTCTGCAGGGAACCCTCCCCCTTTTAAACCTGGGCAAGAAGCAATGCCCCCTGTCCCCCCCCGTGGGGTGGAACACAGGATGTCCAAAATAGGAGCCCAACCAACAGCAGAATATGTGGCATTGTAAGTCATCCCCGAGAGGGGTGACTTACACAAGGGATGTCCTTCATACTGTCCTTCAAAATTGATCTGTCCCTCCTCTGTCCCTGATGGAAAAGGTGCACCCCATACAGAGAACATTCTGTAAATTCATACTTTAAAGTAGAAATTCACAATATTCTTTAATGCCATACAAAAAATAAACTTTGTACAAGTAAATACAGTAATTTCCATAGAATTCTGAGCTTGTTGCTCTATGTGTAAGGATGTGCCCTCATTATTAGTGTCCAATCAATCAAAATCTTTATTTAACCAGGCGGACAACCGCTGAGAAACGATTTAGAGGTGGACCTGGGGTGAACAAGTACAAGAAGAAAGTTTAAAACAACAGTTACAATACAGTGACATGAAGAGCAAAAGGCACAGTCAATACAGATTCAAATGTATATGCAGGTTAGAATACAACAATATTAAAATACAACAATATTATACAATTAAGCAATATATACAGAACAAACAGTGTTGCAGAAGTATAAAAAAACAAACAAGTGGTGTTGCAGGTAAATGACAAACACAGGCTGTTCCATCTGTATCCCCCAGAGGAACATAGGTGGAAGATGAACCAAGTGCAGGGTGGGGAGGAAGTGGGAGGAAGTAGGGAGGGAGGAGGAGGGGACGGAGATAGGAGGGATAGGATAGAGATAGAGATAGAGAGACCTCCAAGTGCAAGGTTGTGTGGTATAATCTAATAAAGGAAGCATACAGCTGAAGGTAGGGAGTGAGGGATGGCAGGAACAATACCAGGACCGTGTTTCAGGGGTTGAAGTAGTGAGAAGGATGCAATGAATTTGGTGGGGGAAGAAAGGGGGCCAGGCAGTAGCTGAGACCTCAGACCAGGATGAGTCTGTAGCAAGAGATATTCAGGGTGCTCCATAGAACTAGGGGACTCTACAGTGTCCCTAATTTCAGTTACAAAAGTTTGAGTGGTATGATGTGCCCTGCCCGTAACCCTGTCACTGCCACAGAGCTCAGTACCTCCTTGGACAGTAACCCTGTCACTGCCATCAGTACTTCCCCGGACAGTAACCTTGTCATTACTACAGACCTCACAACTCATCCCCCCACAGCAACCCTCTTACTCACATAGAGCTTCTCCTGTGAATCTCACTGCCAGAGTTCAGACTCGGTTCCTAGTATAACTCATGCTCCCATCACCAAAGCACTTGGCCTGCCTGTGTATCTTTCCCACAGCAGCAGTCTGAAACTGAATGGATAATGAACAGAGTAAGTTTATGGCAAATAAGAGCTCTGGCAGGTTCTCCATTTTCCAGCGTATATCAAGTTCCTGTAACACAGCTGCATTAATTACAGAGTAGTCAACTACTTCGGAAATAACAGTGCTCACGCTAGCAATCTTTGGCGGTGTTTCAAGACTAAGCACTACCACTGTTTATTTCAAACAGCACATTAGTACTGTGCCTATCCTCAGATAACGATTCCTCCATGGATGCAGATCTGACTGAGCTGCAGAATGTATGCAGTATTGCAGATTTCATTATTTTGTGTGTGTGTCTGTGATTTTATTCAATACATACTGCTTTTCATGGTGCCTGGCTCCTTCCACACTTTGTTTAGCCTGACATGCCTCATCTGTGCTTGGCATAGGAGCATATCTAAGTGTAAGTCCCTACAAATGGGGGTTCCCAAAAAGTCTTCCTTGAGCTTGCCTACATGCTCACTGCCAGGCTGAGTGTTCTGCGTTTTAGCAGTTTAAATGTAAAGCAGAGAGTGCCTGTATAGCCTCTGTGTACTGTCTCTTTAAGAGCTGCCTGGATTATAGTCATAATTAATCTGAGAGGGAGCTCTGTTAGAAGATGTACTTGTTTGCTGATCATTTGTTAGAGTAGTAATAATATTGCAGTTTGTTCTAACCTGCCTTCTTTGCAGCATGGACAGTTCTGTTTGTTTCCATCATCTTGGTCCTGGACTGCAGAATGGGCCAATCTGAACATTGGGGACTCTAAAATGGAGCCTGCCTACAGGGGCTTGGTGGGGCCAAAACTTGTAGGAATTGTAGTTTTGGGCTTTGGGCGCCTTAAATAACCTGGAGGGAGAGCCCTTGTTGTGACTGACAGACAGATCAGCCAACCAAACCTTTTGGATCTTGGGGAAAGTCCCACACTGCTTGCAGTTTCAGTTAGATCTGAGTTGGGAAGTGAAGAAGTAACAGCTTGAGATAGTTCGAGCAGCAATCCATAGTGGATTCAGCGGAGAACTGTGGAAAAGCCTGAGTTTAGCCTGCATGCCTGCCTGCTGTTCCTGAGAGGGAACTTCTGTCTTTTTGGACTGAATCCGAATTTGGAGAGTGAATTAAGCCACTGAATTGTGATCAGGCTTTAACCTGAAGAAGACTGAAGATTTGCTGAATGCGATTGGCCTGTCAGGACTTCCAGCTACCTCTGAACTCCCGGATTATGCAGAGACTCTGTAATTGTGACCGGAAAGCCATTTGCCTGGTACGGTGGAATTTCCTTACATGTGAATGTGCTGTGTGCTTATAGTGGGTCGTGAATTGGTTCCCCACTGTGTGTCTGAACTGTGTTTTGCTTGCTGGAGGCTGTATCCAGCTCCATGGACTGACTCTGTATCCATTTCCGTTTGCCTGGGTCCTGCTACACTGGCCCAGCCAGAATACCTGCTACGCAGTGAAAGTCATCAACGAGAGACTGGCCTGGGGATCATCCCCCTTCTCAATGCCTTGAACAGGAATGACGCCTCGGTGATTCATGTGGGCCCTGCTTCTCTGGGCACTCCAGCTCAGCAGCCAGCAGTCTCGATTTTGTCCTGTTGTGTCCAGTATTGGGTATCATGAGTAAACATCAGGGTAGCTCCCTGCAACAACAGCTAAATCTAAAAGTGTTGTCATCTGATTGTCTTGTTGCCTTTTCTTTCACGAACTGAGCCCTCGGGCTCCAGATTACAACTAGTGTGTGTTGTGCATGTTGCTTTCTTTCATCACAGGGCCCCAACCAGCTGCAATGTTCCTGGCTAGCCCACCATTTTCCTACCTGGGTACCCAGAGTGTGTGACTATGTAGGGACTCTGAACTGCATGCATAACTGTCTGATTAACATAGCTTTTAAGCAAATCAACCTGATTATGCCTCTCCCTTGTTCAAGTCCCCTGAATAAATCAGATTTAACTTTGTTTGCATTTAACCTGACTGTGGTTCCAGTTTCTGCCAAAAGTATTGTACTGTTGCTATTTGCTGTGTTTAACCTTGTTTTACAGGGGGTCCCCAGGGTCAAGCTAGAGTAACCAGCCCTGGTGGTAAGTGCAAACAGTGTGGGTAATTGCCTGGTGAATAAGGGTCATTGTGAAAGTAATTATTGTACAGTATATTGTTCAGGCCACTAGAAAGGAAAGGGGGAGGTTACAGTGTCCCGGAGGGTTGTGCCGAGCTTAGCTTGACGACTAATAACCCTGACCTCCGGGTGAAGGCACCCGTTTCATTACCCAGGCCCCTTAAACTGTTACTAGCCAAGCAGACAGGGGTAGTAGCCCTTGGGATAGCACCACCTAGGAGTTACATAAGCGAATGTCTGAACAGCGTTCTGCCACAGAAATGGGTAAGCCATGCCACACTGTGTTGGGCATGTCTGCCTGGGTACCTGGACATTTCCAGGTAGCCCCCGCCACCTCAGTTAGATTCCTTGCCACCTAACAAATTCTTTCTAAAAATCTTTGCATGTATTATCTGTTTTCTAATTAGAGGGTTTCAGATACTACAAGTAAATATAAAATGTAAACAGAAAGCCAGTGTACCCAATCCTGGGTGGAACACTGATATAGCGTGCACACTCGGGCCTCCCTTTTGATTTTCGCGGGTTCCCTGTACCCGCAGGCCCTGATGCTGGGGCAGTTAGCACACCTCACTACAGAAGTGCCAGGGCCTGCCACAGAAATCAGGACTGAATCACCACATAGAAAGGGTCCCAAGAATGGGCATAGGGTTGCAACGTGTGGTAGGGTAAGATTCCAGCTGGTGAACCTAAATATGTGTCTGTATTCCAATTGAGTATAGCCCTTGCTGGGCGTGCATTAAATCCTATAATGCACACCCTGTTGTGTAATAGGCACATAGGGTGTAAGTAAGGCACCACGACAGAAGGCTGAGAGTCTGTATGTCCCAGGACGTGTACTAAAATGCTATGATGCACACCCTGGAGGGCTTATTACACTTATAAAATGGTTCTGAGTAAGTTTTGGGAGGAAAATAAGATTCAGAATGTGACTGTGCATTTATAGAGATTTAATGCACAGTCGGGTGACATCTCTCGGTCAAAGTGTAAAGCGAAGCGGGGGTGCAGTGCGCACTGGCTTGAAATGGAACCATGTATCATGCACCATTTTGTGGAATCCTGGACTTTTAAACAATAAAATAAGTTAAAACACCTGAAAAAAGGGTTTTTCTTTGCAAAACTCCTAATCGGGGGGTAAGGCTTTGGGGGTGGGGAGCGTGGGATTATGGCAACTTTCCTTTAAGAAAGCACAAGGGAGTATTTTCCTCCTCTGCTGTGAATTTCTAATGATTCAGTGCTTTTTCCAGCGTGTATAAAAATACAGGATAAAATGTGCCTCTTCACAGATGGCACTTAGAGCTGCGCAAAGGTAGACACTGAGGAGGGGACCAGGGAACTAAAGGAGGACCTGAGCAGGCTGGAAAAATGGTCTTAGATCCGGCAACTAAGTTTCAGTCCAAAGAAATGCAAAGTAATGCATGTTGGGAAAATGAACCTGAGGGTGCAGTACGCAAAGGGGATGGTACTAGACAGCACAATGTAGGAGAAAGACCTTGTAACAGGGCTGCTGGGAAGGGGAATGGGACTGGAATTCAAAGGGCGGGGGCTAAGCAGCAGAAGCTGGGAGGTGATCCTCCCACTGTACAGATCACTGGTGAGACCTTACTTAAAATACTGTGGTACTGAAGCCAATACCTGCAAGTGGGCTGCAGTAAAGTGGAGGTTGTACAGCCTAATGTGATTAAGATGATCCGGGGTATAGGAATGACTTCTGAAGAGTGATTGCAAGACCTCAGCAAGTATACTCTTGAGACTAGGAGGAGAGGAGGGACATGACAGAAAGTTACAGGTACCTGCATGGAATAAACAGAATGGACTGCAAGGCCATATTTGCCTTGAGTACAAACACAGGTGTGAGGAGAACTCAGTGAAACTGTCTAGAGGAGGATTCAGGAAGGATGTCGGCAAGCACTATTTCACCAAAGAGTGGTGGACAAGTGGAACTAACTGCTTGAGGAGGTGGTAAAGATCAATTCTGTAGGCAGTTTCAAGCCAGGGTGGGACAGGCACATGGCCTTAGTGGGGGGGGCAGTGACACAGTGGTGGGATGGTGGAATGGTCACTAGGGCCTAACCAATGTAGTTAGGCAGGTAGGTTGGGCAAACTGGATATTAGCTGCTATCATGTACTGTGTTACTCTGTTTCCACTTACCTTGAAAGCACTCAAAAAGTGAAAAAAAGTGCTTTATCAGAAGAGAGAAAAAGGGGAGGCAGTTTGGTCTGGTGGTTAGAGCTGTGAACCTGGAGACATACTGTAGGTCTAAATCCATAACTGCCACTTAGTGCATGACCCTGAGCAAGTCACTTAACCTCCTTATGTCTAATCTCACTCTAATATGTCCGTTTGCTGTTTGATTCCATTGCTACTGTGTTTCCTTAACTACTAAATTTTCTCTTGCACAGAGCTGGCTGGGTTTGCAAAATCTCATATTAAATTCTTAGATGTCTGTGACCAGACTGACCGCATTAATATGTGAATATGTATATAAGTGAAGGGTGTGTATACAGTATATGTACACATTGTGTGAATGTTATAAGTGAAGGCTGTCTATATATGTACACATGTGGTGTTATAAGTGAAGGCTGTATATGTACACATTGTGTGAGTGTTATAAGTGAAGTCTGTGTATATATGTACACATTGTGTGAGTGTTATAAGTGAGGGCTGTGTATATATGTACACATTGTGTGAGTGTTATAAGTGAGGGCTGTGTATATATGTACACATTGTGTGAGTGTTATAAGTGAGGGCTGTGTATATATGTACACATTGTGTGAGTGTTATAAGTGAAGGCTTTGTATATATGTACACATTGTGTGAGTGTTATAAGTGAAGGCTGTGTATATATGTACACATTGTGTGAGTGTTATAAGTGAAGGCTGTGTATATATGTACACATTGTGTGAGTGTTATAAGTGAAGGCTGTGTATATATGTACACATTGTGTGAATGTTATAAGTGAGGGCTGTGTATATATGTACACACTGTGGGTGCTATAAGGGCAGGTTGTGTATATCTGTACACACTATGTCAGTGTTATAAAGGAAGGCTGTGTATATCTGTACACAGTTTATTTATTTATTTAAATTTTGATGACCAGGTGAGCCCTCTGAGACAGTCAAATCCCTTTTTCAGGGGTGACCCGGGGAACCAAATGTTACAAGCATAAGAAAACAGCACAGATACAGATAATTATGTACAAATATCACTGGACAGTTACATACATTCAATGGACTAGACTAGCCATCCCATTCACTGGGAGACAGTACAAATTACAGATGTCAATTGCAACATAAGTTAACAAACACTAAGGTTGATACGAGCATACAATGTAATTGTAGTAGAGTCAATTAGTACATAAGTACAGAGTACAGACGATTGGCTGTGTACAGACTCACAGCCCTAGACATTGATCATACACACCAGGAGAGTATAGGCAAGCAGGTGGAGAAGTTTAGGGAAGATCCCATTACAGACAGGAGGCTTGTAAAATATTTCCCTATATTGTCTTTTGAAGAGAGTAATGGTCTTGCATGAGAGTAGTGAGTGTGGGAAGTCATTCCACTTTTGTGGTGCTGCGAAGGAGAAGGATCTTCTTCCAACAGCTAGGTGAGTCTTGGGCAGACCCAGCATTGGGAGGTGTGAGGACCTGAGTGTTCGTGGGAAGGGTTTCAGGGTTAGTAGGTTAGATATACTCGGAGGAGGTGGGAAGTGTATTAGCTTGAAGGTGGTGCAATATATTGGGAGGTTAAGTCTGGCCATGAAAGATGGCCAACCCAAATTGTTCAGCACGTCACAGTGATGAGCGCGAGCTTGGGCCTTAATAGCAAATCAGGCAATTCTGTGATAGGCCATTTTGAGTTTGTTCAGGAGTGTAGTCTTAGAGGAGTGGATTATAGAGGCACCGTAGAAGAGGCCTGGGAGAAGGGCGGCAGAGGCAATAGTGCTTTCTTGCACTACTTGAGAGGTAGGGAGCAGTGCGATATAGAAGGCCTAGTTTCTGATTAGTAGCCTTAGTGACACAGTTTATGTGCTCATCAAGGATAGATGCTTGTCAAGTACTACACCCAGGTATTTAAAGGAGGTAACATTTTCGTTTGAATGTTAGTGGATGTTTTGATAACCGGGGAGGCTGTGAGGTTGTGTCAAAGTAGGTATGGTGGAACAACATGGATTTAATCTTTTTGTGTTCAGAACTAGTAGGTTATTTTAAAACCATGTTTCTAGAGTCTGAAAGTCATTTGTTAGGTCAGAGTTAATATTTGAGACATCACAGGAGGCTCTATATAAGATGGCATCATCTGCATATAGCTGAACCGATGCTCCTCCACAATTCAGAGGAAGGTCATTAATGAATATTGAGAATAGGAGAGGTCCTAGGATTGATCCCTGGGAAACCACATTGGTGATAGGAGACAAGGTTGAGATGGTACCGGCCCATTTGACACATTGAAACCTATTCTCTAATTAGTTAGAGACCCAAGAGAGTGTTTTTGTTAAGACCAAGGTGGCGAAGCTTACAGATGAGAAGTGAGTGGTTGACTAGGTCGAATGCCTTCATTAGGTCAACAAAGACTGCACCAGTGGCTTTGCCCTGGTCCATAGCCTGGAATATATCAGTGGTGATCCTCAGAGTGCAGTTTCTGTCCATGCATTTCCGAAAGCTATGCAGGTTACTAGTGAGGGCATTGGTCTGTTCAAGGTAGGATGATAGTTGATTATAAAGTATTCTTTCTTGGATTTTAGCAATTGGACCCAAGATAGATATGGGTCTATAGTTTTCTATAAGGTTGGTCGGACCACTTTTATGTACTGGGACAACAACTGTGGTTTTCCATTTGTCTGGGATGGTTTCGTGAGGAAGGATCTATTGATTAGGCAGGAGATCAGGTAGCCAAGTACAGGTGCACCTATTTTGAGAAATGTGGTTGGTAGGAGTCAAATCCTGGTGAGCTGTCAGGGTTAAGTCCCCTTAGCAATTTAAAGACCTCTTTTCGGGAAGTAGTTTTTAAGTGGAGGAGTGGGTATGGAAATTCTGGGTGGCTAGCTGGTGGCACAGGGTAATTAACAGGAAGGTTGGTTTTGTAGGCATCAAGGTCTGTAAAAAGTGGTTCGGCCCTCCCGCTATCTCCATGGGTGAGGATAGTGTGGAGACTTTTGCTGTCATTGATGGGGGAAGATCATTTCATTACCCTTTAGGAGTGTGTTGATTTCCTTCCAGAAACATTTAGGGTTGGAGACGTGTTGTTCCTGTAGTGATAGGAGATGCTCCCTTTTGGCTTTGCCTATCTGAGATTTACAAATATTGTGTAGCTGTTGGTAGGAGTTCCAGTCAGACTGAAGTCTAGAGATTTTGAAGGCATGCCATGCTTTGACAGGAGAGCGCATGAGGTGCCTCAGTTCCTGTGTGAGCCAGGGAGAGTGGGTGCCTCTTGATCTTCTTAGTTTGATGGGAGCATGGTTGTCAAGGATGGAGGTGAAGGTATTGACCAGATATCCTAATGCTAGGTTTATGTCAGGAAGGGAGGTTATTGGTGACCAGTCAGCTGCAGTGAGACTTAAGCAGAAAGCTTCAGCAACAAAGTTGGTTAGGTCCCTACTTTTATGGATATGGGGGGCGGGGGGAGGATGCGGAGAATTATTCTTCCGGATGCAAAAAGTCGGGTAATGGTCACTGAGTGCATCAGGGAGGATTCCAGTGTCCTTAATAGAATTTGGATTATTAGTATCTAATCTAGGAGAGTGTGCTTGCCTGACTTCATATTCAGTCTAGTGGGATCGTCGAGGAGTTGCTCCAGTTTAGTGTCCAGTAGAGCAGCTTGGTACTGTGTTTTGAGAGGCCCAAACCAATTCAGGTTAAAGTCACCGCATATTATAGTGTCTTTCTTAGGGAGGGAGTCCAGACTAGCGAGGAATTCAGCATAGGAGGACGACTGATTCAGAGATAAATGGATGCACCCCACTGTTACATTCTTGACTTGGCCAAGGGTGACTGTGATAAAGGCATACTCTGCAGCCGAGCTGATCTTTATAGAGGAACTTCAGTGATGGTCCAAAAAATTACAGCTTGTAGTCATTATATGCAGTACTAGACCTGAAAGGGTGTATGCATTTGTGATTTTTGGCTAAGGTTTACTCTCCCTTCCATAATTTGGATTTGTTTTTGAGCTCTGCTGCACTTGCCATTGATGTTTAGCTGCTGGGCTGCTAGCTCCTGGTGACATCATTGTAGGATAGGGGAGTGACTCACACTGTGCAGTACCATGCAGTTGCAACAAAGTTGCAAGGGAAACCTACCAGTACTCAGTATACATACTGTGTTCCCCCTCCCCCAAGACACCCTGCTAGCAATGTATTATGCCAAAATCCAAATGCCTTGTCAGTATGTTTTTTTTTTGTGAAATTGACTCTGCCCTACAGTGATGTCAGCAGTACAACCCTAGGTCCACAGAAACACCAGGCTTGCTACAGAAGCTCTGGTACACCCTGCAGTTTTTAGCAGCTCAGAGTGCAAAAACTAACTGCAGCAGACAGTAATGAAATACAATTCCAGAATAAATGCAAGAAGGGGTAATTTATGCATGGAAGTCAAAAGGACTGGTGAAGGTCCTCTTTAAGTCAGTTAATTCATTGACTACCAATCCATCTCTAGCATAAATTAACCCCCCCTTCCTTTCTGGGGGCCCGGTCCCATCTGTAGTAGATATAGGCAGGAAGGCGACTCTGAACTAGTATGGATGGTTTTAACCACAATTTGGTCATGCAGAGCATGTCTGGTTTGTAATATAGTATCCAAGATTCCAAGTCTGCCATTTTCCCCTAATGCTTGTGACGCTTGTACAGCTGGTTCTGATTAATCTATGCTTTTTGTAATATAAAATGTGTTATTGAGTGTCTCTCATGAGACATGCTGTTTCAGCTAAAAGATAAAAGCCAGGAGATAATTACAGGCTAGAAGAGACTTAAAGTAAGGATCTCCTGTTTATCTAACAATTGTAGCTGTCAGCTGCTAGGCTGGAAAATCATAAACTTTTATGACGTTTAGAAAAGGAATACAGGTTATGTCATTATGGTGCAAAGTCATAAAAGGTCCTTTGATGTCCTTGAGAGAGGATGCTGCTCATGGATGAAAAAGGGGACTTTGAAAATTACAGACTTAATTGGGAAGTCATATGGGAAACAAGTTTTTCTGCTGATGTCACCTATTAATTTACCTCCTGACACAAGACATCCTGACTGTATAATTTTTAATAAACAGAGGAGGAGCTGGGTGACATCATGGAAAGGCAGTGTCAAGACAGTGTTTTAATTATGCTGTAACAGACCTTTACATGACACACGTGTTTGGACTCTGAAAAAGAACATCTACAGCACTATTAGAAGATAAGAATACATTAAGTAGACGGGTCTAAGTGTATTATTGGTAGGAATTTGCACTTTTAAACTTTATTTTAAAAGATTGCATGTTTTGTGATATATGGTTCTGTGTTTTACATTTTACATTTTTATCTATTTTAAGTAAACCTCTATTTTTTAGAGATTACCTGATGTGCCTTTGAAATTCTTTCTTTGACAAGGGAAGCATATATGGTTAAAGCTGACACTGTACAAAGCTTACTGGTTTTACCAAACTGGGAAAAGGTAAGAGTTTATTCTGAGGTCTTTCATAGAGTTTTTAAGGGTTCATTTTGTACGCCTGGTTAGGTGCCCATAGGCGAAATATATCTGGCTCCCCCGAAGAGCAGAATTTTCTGAGCCTGTACATTGGGTATGCTAGTGAGAGGTTCACAGTTTGAATCCCTCCAGAACTTGAGACCAAAGTTTGATTCAAACCCACAAAACAGACAGGAGGGTTACCCTGTTCTATTAACTGTTCACAATACTACACTCGGAGGTTGGCACTGTGGGAGCAAAGGGCCTGACCTCCTGAGTGGGGTTGTGACAGACTGGTTGGCAGCGGTGCGATAATTTTGGTATTACAAGCTTTTATTGTTCAGTGTGTCAGCTTGAGACCATCAGCTCACTTGCAAAGAAAGAAAAAGGCAGTGATTTATTTTTAAAAAGGAGACAGAACTATATCACTTGGCGTACAGTCAAGTTCCTACCCATTTTATTTTTTTTTTTCTAAAGTGTAAGTCAGAGTAGCTGTAGTTAGGGAAGAAGATGGCGTCCAACTACAGCATGCACACTGTAGACTACTTAAAACAGTTGTGCGGGGACAGAGGAGTCCCGTTCAAGGTGAAAGCCACCAAACAGAACCTCGTGGATGCCCTGATAGTGGCAGATACCCAGGGCATCGAGTCACAGACAGTGACTGAAAAGGACCAAACCTTGAGTGTGGCAGGGCTAGCGGCCAGTGCAGTGTCCAGATCCGATGAGGAGGGCAACAGGGCCACTGTCAGCAAAGGGCCACAGTAGCAGGGGAAAGTCACCAGTATCCTGGATCCAGAAGTACTCAGGCTACAAACTGAGTTGCGCAGAATGGAGCTGGAGTTCCAGAGGGAGAGGGACCTGGAACAGTGGGAGGCAGACCGTGAGGAGGCGTGAGCACCAGCAAGCTGCAGAGGAGAAGAGGGAGCAAGAATGCTGAGAGGCAGGTGAGAACGCCAAGAGGCAGAGCGAGAACAGAGGACAGCTGACCATGAGGAGCATGAGCACCACAGGCAACACGAACTGGAGAAGCTACAACTCCAACCAGCGGCACCAGAGAAGGTAAGTGGCTTAGGTTTAACTGGGACTACAGGACTGGGTTACAAATTGAATTCCAAATTGATAGCCGAATTTAAAGAGGGGGAGGATATGGATGCCTTTTTAAATTCTTTTGAAAAAGTTTTTATTCAGGCTAACATTCCTAGGGAGTCCTGGAGCTTCCACCTATCCCCGCTACTTACTGGGAAAGCTCGGGATGCATTGGGTCAAATGGACAATGAGGACATTGATGATTACAGCAAACTTAAAGCTGCCGTGTTAAAGAAATTTGAATTAACTGCTGAATCATACAGAGCTAAATTCTGTAAGCTCAGGAGAAGCCCTGACATGAGCTATGAGGAGCCAGCCACAAAACGTCAGTTTTTAAAATGTTGGTGGAAAGGAATTGAAGCAAACTCTGTTGATAAAATTGAAAATGTGATTTTGTTAGAACAGTTTTTCTGGGCATGCCCAACAGAGCTGAAAACCTGGCTGGAGGATCAAGATCCCAAAACAATGCAAGAGGCTGCTGAACTCTCGGACGCTATGCAAGGCAGACCTGCTCTGAGGCCGAATGGGGTGGGCGTGGCTGAGCAGAAAGGGAAAGCGCACCTTCAGGGCAGCCAAAACCCCCACTGCCTCCACCGAGACCAGTTAGCCCTAGGTTTCAGAGAAAAGATTTCTCTGAGAAAAGAAATGAATGCTGGTTGTGTAAAGAAACTGGGCATATTGCCAGACAGTGTCCCAAACGGACGAGCAATAATATGCAAGGTGGTGCTAGGAAGGAAGTGGATTGTTTGTGTGTCCCTGGAAGCATGCCTGTGAACATGAGGGAACACATGCACCCAGTCATGGTGAATGGTGTACAGATGAAAGGGTTAAGGGACACAGGGGCATCCCTGACATTGGTAAAAGGGGATCTAGTAGAGCCGGGTCAGCTTATACACAATAAATACGTCACTGTACAGGACTTTACTGGTGAAGAGAAAACATTGCCCTCTAGTGTTCTCCTAGACTGGGGTGAAACCGGGAACTGTGCAACAGGTGGCTGTAGCCAAAACCTTAGCAGTGGATTGATCCTGGGCAACAATCTCAAACAAGGGATGGTGTGTGCAGTTACCCGTAGCCAAGCGGCAAGGGAAAGTTGTAATTCCCTGAACCCCACAGAAGCCATTGTGGAAACCACTGAGAGGCTAGTTCCCCAGCCTGTGTCTCCTGATATGAAGACTAACAAAAGGGGTAGAAATTTCCCAATAGCAAGTAACCACACAGCTACAGAGGGTTACTCTGAGGAGGGAGGGGTGGCCCATTGTCAGAGGGTTGGGACTGACAGTGATCCTGAATGCCCTGACGCTAGTGCTAGGGACCATAGTTTAGTGACTGAAGGGGACCTGTCCCATGCCTTGGGAATGTGTGAGGGGTTTGCAGCTGCTCAGAGAAGTGACCCTAATCTAGAAAAGCTGAGGGCTTGGGCAGACTCTGACAGGGCACAGGGAGGTGACGGCAGACATAAGGTTTATTGGGAAAATGGACTGATGTACAGTCAGGCTGTGCAGACAAAGGGAGGGAGGGGTGCTAGGCAGGCAGCTTGTCATTCCCCAGGGGTATCGTGAGCAGTTGCTCAAGATTGCACAGGATATTCCCTTGTCTGGTCATCTGGGAATCATGCACACTATGCAGCGGTTGGTCCAGAATTTCTGTTGGCCTAACTTCACCCAGCAGGTGAAGGAGTATTGCAGGTTTTGTCACTGGTGCCAAGAAATAGGGAAGGCAGGCAAGAAAACCCAAGCCACCCTGATTCCATTGCCCATAGTGGAGGAGCCATTCCAGAGGGTGGGAATGGATATTGTGGGGCCTTTAAATACCCCCAGCTCTTCAGGGAAGAGATTCATCCTGACTGAGGTGGATTATGCCACCCAGTACCCAGAGGCAGTAGCCTATCCTCACTGAGGACAGATAAAGTGGCAGATGCCTTCCTTGGGATTTTCCCCGTGTTGGGTTTCCGAGAGGTCATCACCGACAGAGGGGTTCCTTCATGTCGGACCTGATGAAATGTTTATGGAGAAGTGTGGGCAGTGCAGAGATGCACGACATCAGATACCCACAGCCAATGGGCTTGTGGAAGATTCAATGGTACCTTGAAGTCAATGCTCCAGGCGTTTGCTGAACAGCATGGGAGGGACTGGGAGAAATACCTTCCCCACCTGTTGTTTGCATACAGGGAGATGCCCCAAGAGTCAACAGGATTCCCCTTCAAACTCTTATATGGACGCCGGGTACGTGGGCCCCTAGACTTGATCCGGGAGGACTGGGAAGGCAAGTATGCCACCCAGGGAACTCTCATTGTGGATTATGTCCTTAGGTTTAGGGAAAGGCTGAAGGAGCTTATGGAGACAGCCCAGAGCAACCTGGCAGCTGCCCAACAGAAACAAAAAGTGTGGTACGACCGCAGAGCCAGAGTTCACTCATACATGGTGGGTCAGGAAGTCATGGTCCTTATTCCAGTCTGGAAAGACAAGCTGCAGGCTGAGTGGGCAGGACTGTACAAAGTGGTTAGGAAGGTAAATGATGTGAACTATATTACAGAGTTACCTGACCGAAGACAGACAGAAAGGATGTACCATGTCAACATGATGAAGCCATATGCAAATAGGGCTGACATGGTGTTTGCAGTGTGTAGTCCTGGGAAGGGGACAGATGAAGGAGACCCCCTTCTGGACTTGCTGGAAGAAAATGAGCAGGAGTCCTCTGTGGAGGCAGTTAAATTGTCTCCCCAGCTGACCCCAGACAAGATCCAGGAAGTAAGGGAGGTTTTAGCAGACTTTGCCCCATTGTTTAGTGCCAAGCCTGGACTAACCCCCTTAGCGACTCACGATGTGGAGACAGGGACACAGATGCCCATACAGTGGACAGCATATCGGGTGTCAGAGGCTGTCCAAAAGGACATTAGGAGGGAAGTGGAGGAGATGCTGGATTTAGGGGTAATCCAGAGATCCCACAACCCCTGGGCCTCACCCATAGTCCTTGTACCCAAGCCAGATGGCTGTACTCATTTCTGTGTGGACTATCATGGACTGAATACAGTCATGAAGTCAGACGCTCACCCGATGCCCAGGACGGACGAACTCCTGGACAAGTTGGGAGGGGCAACCTACCTTACAACGACTGACCTGATCAAGGGGTATTGGCAGGTAGAGTTGACAGACAGAGCTAAGGAGAGGTCGGCCTTCATCACTCCGATAGGCTTATTTGAATTTAAAGTAATGCCTTTCAGAATGAAGAACGCCCTGGCCACTTTCCAAAGGTTGGTGAACCAGGTGTTAAATGGTGCTGAGGAGTACGCCGTGGCGTACCTGGATGACACTGCCATCTTTAGTGCCAGCTGGGAGGAACACCTGTCCTACCTTAGGGAAGTGCTGAGCAGGATACAGAGGGCTGGGCTCACTGTCAAAGCCAGGAAGTGCCAGGTGGCCATGGGAGAAGTGGCATACCTCGGGCATGTTGTAGGCCAGGGACAGCTCCGTCCTGACCAAATAAAAATAGAGGTAATCCAGGCGTGACCCAGACCAGAAATGCAGAAGCAGGTCTGGAGTTTTCTTGGGACAGCAGGGTACTATAGAAAATTTGTACCCAATTACAGTGCCCTGGCTGCTCCCCTATCTGACCTGGTAAAGAAAAGGATGCCAAAGAAAATTACCTGGGGGCCAGCCTGTGAAGAAGCCTTTACCAGATTGAAGGAGGCATTGTGCAGTGTTCCTGTTTTGACAAGTCCTGTCTATATCAGACCCTTTATAGTTCAGACTGATGCCTCACACATGGGTATTGGGGCAGTACTGAGTCAGACATCCAGCCAAGGAAAGATCACCTGTAGCATATCTGAGTAAAGTTACTTCCCAGGAGCAGGCATACTCCACTGTGGAAAAGGAGTGTCTTGCCATAGCTGGCCCTAAAGAAGTTGGAGCCATACTTGTATGGGCAGCATTTTGTGGTACAGACTGACCACAACCCCCTGGTTTGGCTGATGCAGATGGGAAAAAAATGGTAGATTGCTAAGATGGAGTCTTGCTTTACAAGGGTATGACATGACAATTCTACATAGGTCTAGAGCGAAAAATCAGAACTTGGATGGGTTGTCTTGCGTCTATGAGGAATGAACTGATTTGGGAAGCTTATCCCATGCAGGGGATAGAGACCCCAAATTCAGTCTAGGTAGGGAGGATTGTGACGCTTGTACTGCTGGTTCTGATTAATCTATGCTTTTTGTAATACAAAAATGTGTTATTTAGTGTCTGTCATGAGACATGCTGTTTCAGCTAAAAGATAAAAGCCAGGAGATAATTACAGGCTAGAAGAGACTTAAAGTAAGGATCTCCTGTTTATCTAACTTAATTGTAGCTGTCAGCTGCTAGGCTGGAAAAATCATAAACTTTATAGCGTTTAGAAAAGGAATACAGGTTATGTCACTGTGGTGCAAAGTCATAAAAGGTCCTTTGATGTCCTTGAGAGGATGCTGCTCATGGATGAAAAAGGACTTGGAAAATTGCAGACTTAATTGGGAAGTCATATGGGAAACAAGTTTTTCTGCTGATATCACCTATTAATTTACCTCCTGACACAAGACATCCTGAGTGTATAATTTTTAATAAACAGAGGAGGAGCTGGGTGACATCATGGAGAAGGCAGTGTCAAGACAGTGTTTTAATTATGCTGTAACAGACCTTTACATGACACACGTGTTTGGACTCTGAAAAAAGGAACATCTACAGCACTATTAGAAGATAAGAATACATTAGGTAGACAGGTCTAAGTGTATTATTGGTAGGAATTTGCACTTTTTAAACTTTATTGTTTTAAAAGATTGTATGTTTTGTGATATATGGTTCTATGTTTTACATTTTAGATTTTTATCTATTTTAAGTAAACCTCTATTTTTAGAGATTACCTGATATGCCTTTGAAATTCTTTCTTTGACAAGGGAAGCATACGTGGTTAAAGCTGACACTGTACAAAGCTTACTGGTTTTACCAAGCTGGGAAAAGGTAAGAGTTTATTCTGAGGTCTTTAATAGAGTTTTTAAGGATTGATTTTGTATGCCTGGTTAGGTGCCCGTAGGGGAAAGATATCTGGCCCCCCCCGAAGAGCAGAATTATCTGAGCCTGTACATTGGGTACGCTAACAAGAGGTTCACAGTTTGAATCCCTCCAGAACTTGAGACCAAAGTTTGATTCGAACCCACAAAACAAACAGAGGGTTACCCTGTTCTGTTTACTGTTCACAATACTACACTCGGAGGTTGGCACTGCGAGAGCAGAGGGCCTGACCTGCTGAGTGGGGTTGTGACAATGCTCTGTATATTCATATGTGGTATTCTGAGACCTTGGAGTTAAGCCACTTAGGGCAGTTTGAGTGCTATAAGTAAAGTCTGTGTACAGTATATCTATACACACTGTGCGAGTGTGTGGTGGGTAGTAGAGAAACATTAAGTTGGTGGTATGGTGCAATAACCTGGCTGGTATGGACTAGTACTACCAACACCAGTGTTACCATCAGCAGATGTGATGGCGGGGGACATTCTGGGTTCTAAGTGGATGGATGGAGATCACCCGGGTAAGAAGAGGCAGGAGTCACATACAGAGATAAGATGCTAAACAGAATTTATTATCACCAAGAAGAGGAAAAACATGGACCCAGGGAACAAAATTAATTGGTCACAACAATTAGGATACTCTGTTTACTATAGGATTACTATTTTGGATATGCTAAGCAGCTATGTATGCAACTAATAAGTCATATAAGATACTAAACACACAAATAAACTCTGTAGTTACCTAAGAGATGCACCTCAGCCTAGAATTGTGGAATACTCCAACCTATAGAGAACTAGAAATTACTAATTCAGCACATGAATTTGTAGTAACATTTTGTATTATAACACTTATTTCAGTATAACCTTTTATAATAGGTAGATTAAGTGTTGAAGTATAACTTTTTTACAGAATGCTTCAGTGTAATTTCTTATACTATATAACCAAATGTGTTTATTCAAGTAGTTAGCTGTGTGTAATACAGCTTTCTCACAAGACCTAGTTAAATGTCTTGTGATGCTTTTGTCTTGAATATGTGAATAACATGTTGACAGGCCAGCCACAGTGGTCTTGGAATGTCAGCATGAAATGTCCTGTAGTAATAACATGTTGACAGCCACACGTTTATGAATAACATGTTGTCAGCCACACATTCTATATATCTTGTTTTTGTAGAAAATAGAACATCACAGCTTAAAGTAGATGTGTTCATTGTTTTATGATTGGTTTATACTGGAGTGTTAGCTTTTTCAAGATAACAGTTTTGTATATAAGCATTACATGTGAACTGAATATGTAGCATGAAACCAAAAGCAAGAAATACATGTATTGACGTTGATGAGAATCGCAAACAGAAATAAACCAGAGGGAAACATTAATTTGGTGTGGCTTAAATTATTTGAAGATAGAAAACAAACGCAGCTATCTTGTGAATCCCTACAAATTGGTGCTGTGACTCAGATGAGAGGAAGGTTTTAGATGCACGCGAGACAGCCAGTGCCACTTCGGCTATGTCATGCCAGTCCAGTCTACAGACTGCACCACATTGCAAAGCTGCAGGAATTTTCAGAAGTCCTAAGACTGTAGGAAGTAGCGAGTCTTAAGCTGCTCAAATGACATAAGCGTAGTAGTATTTGGCAGATAGAGATCCTGGACAATGTGTATCCCTTTTCTCTCCCATGAGGGCCTGTGGAAAGGTTTGTTATCCATCCTTAGAAGCTGGTTGCGCCATAGACATAAGTATCTGAAACGTAACATAGCCCCTTGATTCTTGGTCTTGGCTGTATTCATAAGATGAAACCATGCTTTTCTGGTTAGAGCCATAACTGGAGTGAGCTTGAACGAGGGTATAGTGGCGTTGGTTAAGAGTAAACTGAGGGGAGGTATGTTGTAGGATTTGCCCTTCAAGCTGCACCCATAGTGCCAGTGAGGAGGAAGTGGGGACAAACCATTTAACAGCCTGAGCTGCTAGAAAGGGCCAGTGGTAACCCTGTAGCCATGGAAGTCCCAGGCCCCCCCCCCCGAGACCAATGGGCACGTAGTTTGAGAGTGCTCCACCGAGGACCTTTTCCTTCCACAGAAAGTGTGAAATTAACTTATCCAGTGGGCGGTAGACCTTGTCTGATAAGGCTATTAGTAAGTTATTAAGCAGATATGCTACCCTGGACAGCAGGAGCATTGGAGTGCAGCGAATTTTCCTGGAAGGAAAGATTAAGTTGCACGCCAGCGAGCTGTTTCAATCGTCAGCTGAGTCAACAGGGAGCAAAGTTCCTGGAGGACTCGATCTGCCCCAATCAAATGGCATGTGGGTTCCCAAGTATGGCAGATTACAAGGAGCCCAGGATAGCCCTAACCTTGCAAGCAGTCTTTGGAACAAGCCTCATTCAGAGGGGTGACACTGGTTGTCTTTGATTAATTTGGAGACCCGATATTGGGCAAAAGTCTGCAGAGTGTCTAAAACTGCGTAGGGACTCTTGTGGGTGGGAAAGTGTAAGGAGTATGTCATCCACATACGAGGCAGTTAGGTATGGAGTGAACCCTACCTGAATGCCCTTAATCGCCTTATTGGCCTGAAGCATTGAGTAGGGGCTCCAGTGCTATCAAGAATAGTAGAAGCGATAGCAGGCATCCTTGTCAAGTGCCCTGCTGCAGGGAGAAGGGTAGGGACATGTCTTTATTAGTAAGTATTTTGGCCCAAGGGTTTATTGTACAAGACCTGGATCCCCTGCCTGTAGTATGAGCCAAACTCATAAAGGTTAAGTACCTCATGTAAATAGGGCCGTTCAACTGAGTCAAAGGCTTTCGAGAAGTCTACTGCCATTGCTGCCATGGGAATAGGAGATTGGAGGGCTAACCACTTGAGGTTCAGCACAAGATGGATGTTATCCGCAACCAACCTGCCCTTGGTGAACCCAGTCTGGGTTGGATGTACTATGGAGGGTATAACTTCCATCATTTGGCTGGTAAGGATTTTGGCTACGATTTTGGTATCTACAGAAATTAATGATATAAGATGAAAATTTGCACATTCCAACTGATCATCTGATTTCTTAGGAATAATGTAATTAGGCCCTCGCATGGTTGGTTGAAGAATACCAGTCGAGTGTGCCTCTTGTAGAGCAAGAGAGTAGCGGGCGCTAATTTCTGAACTAATTAGTTGGTACAGTTCAGGTGGTCATGCCATCTGTCCCTGGGGATTTACCTTTAGCCAACTGGGATAGTGCCAACCTAAGTTCAGACTCAGTGAAGGGTTTGTCCAATGACTCCTTCATTGATTCTGAAAGCTGAGGGATATTAGCTGAGGAGCAGAATTCCCTTAAATGGCACCCTATTTGGCTCTGCTCTTGGGACATATGTGATTGATACAACTGCTGATAAAACTGCTTCATGCAGTCATTGATTTATTTGGGATCAGTAACCACCTCTGCCTTGGGGTTCCTAAGGGCATGGATGCAGGATGTGGCCTGTTGTTTCCTTAACTGGTAGGCCAGTAGCTTCCCGCCCTTGTCCCCACCCTCCCAGTAGGCATGCTTAGTCCTAGCCATAAGCCACTCTGCCTACTGGTGAAGTATTGAGTTAATGTGGTATTTTAATCCAGTTATCTCCTGAAGTTTCACTGCATCTGGGCACCCTGCTGTGGAGGCTTTAAACTTAGCCTCCAATGCTGACAACTCAGCATGAAGCCTGGTGAGCTCCGCCCGTCTCACCCTATGCCTATGAGCTACAAATGCTAAGATGTGTCCTCTCAGGAGAGTTTTGAAGGCTTCCCAGACCATAGCAGCAGAGTGTCCATCTATTTGCAAAATAATCCTTGGACACATCCTTAACCATGTTGAAAAGAGGGTTCCTTGATCAATAGGGGTTGCAGTGCCACCTAGTGCCCAGCCGTCTTGCCTAGCAGGTGTATATGTACAGGAGACGGGGCATGATCCGAGATCAGAATATTGTCTATCTTAGAAGAGTCTACATCTTGGGCTGCAAATGCATTTGAGGCCAGAAGTCTATGACTGTAGGTGGTGTGTACTGGCAAGAAAAAGGAGTAGTCCTCCCTGTGGGTGATCCTCTGCCATATGTCGCCCATTCCCCATTCCTTCATAATTTCCACAGTATGCCCACTGCTTTAGGATATGTTTATGGGGTGGGTTTGGACTTATCCAGGAAGATAACAGGGTTAAGTTAAAATCTCCCCTGTCATAACAGGGATATTGTGGTATCCTGCAGTAAGGGATTCTAGAGGCGTGATTTAGGTCCAGGAAGAACTCAGGTGAATCCATATTCAGACCATATACATTGGCCAATACTGCATGTCCCCAGGGTAAGAGAACCTGGCCATTATCCAGCGGCCTTGGGCATCGGTGACTGCTTTGTCCACTGTCCAAGGGCATGTTTTCCTGACTAAGATGGCTACACCTTGGATTTGTTTGTCGCAGAACTGCTATTACTATCCCCACCCATGACTTTTTAGCCACAAAATTCTTGCAGTGAGGTGTGTCTCTTCAATGAGCGCTATGTCTGTCTGCAAGGTGTAAGTGCTTGAGAACCACTGACCATTTGGTGGGATATTTCAGTCCCTTCACATTGCATGATATGAGTTTAATTCCCATTCTGGGGTGTGGCACCGCTATACTTAAGATTTAAAAGGATGGGTACTCACCCCAGAAATCCAGTAGGAATAGAGTGGTGTAAGCAGACAGGATACCTGAAATATAGTATCTAAAGTTAGTCAGCACAGGAGGTCAAGGTGAAGTTGCTAGAGAAAGACACAGTAGGTTTGACCTATTAGTGAAAAAGTAAAGAACACAAGAACAGGTGAATATGATACACCAAGAACAATTGGAACTTGTGTAGATTAACAAACGTACCCACTAATATGTGGCTCAAACAGAGTAATTATTAATTCGTTAATAGCAACAATTAACAAGAGTAATATAAAATTATGCAAGCAAAGAGCTGGCGGTATTTGGGTTATGCACAATGGTGTTAATCCTCCGCTGATAAAGAGGAGAAGCACACCGCCATGCTAGCCAAATGCCCAAGCAAGGGAGAGAGGGTTGAGCCAATCAGCATTCTAATGCTCTTTCCCCAGCCTCGAGCAGACAGTTATAAGTTGTTTACACCACCTAAAAAGAGAAGTTGTTAGGTGGGCGCCCAGGTATTGGGGGAGTGAGGTAGACAGGAAGAGATCGGGTAGGGAGAGGAATGGGAGGATGGGGAAGAAACTGGAGGTCTCGGTGCCATAGGGTGTCTAAAACTTGGTTTCCAACTCAGAAATTATACGAGGTAGGATTGGGCTGCATTTACAATATTGGCGCCTCACATATGTCCCTCGGCTGGCTGGAAGGGGTAATAAATCTGGGTGAGATCCCACTGGGTGAGGCTTGAGAATGTAGGGGGATACCCCTGAGATAATAGGGTTCCCTCACATCACGGAGAAACCATCCCATGAAGAACTTGGAGGGGGTTGTAGGCATGAGTGTATCCTCCCCAGGACACTAGAAGTGCACAGTAGGTTGCCATACTTAATACTAGTTGAGAGTTAACTTTGGCAATCAGGGCATGAAAAGAACAATTTACAGTGCCTCTTTGCCCTGTCTTAATCCCTATGGGAGCAGGACCTATCCACTAAGTAGCATTCCCAAACACTACACCTGGAGGATACATTGTGGGGGGTCCGTGGTCCCAAGAAGAGAAAAACAAGAAGAACACTTAGGGTAATCAGTCCGGCAGAGTAGCGTCTTCATTAGGAAGAGAGTCGGTGGGTGCGCACTGCAAGTGCTTTGACAGGGCCTCTGCAAAAGTCATTAATCCTGGTTTGATTGGGAGTGCAGTGAGATCCAAGTGCTCGTCAACCTCTGATGAGAAATCCACCCAGGAGTCCATAGCTGCCGCTTCCATTAGCAAATCATCTGGTATGTCAGCAGAATCTATCTGGTGTGCAGAGGGAAGCTCATCCTTAATTTGTTTGGCAGGTGGAGCTGTTTCAGGTCCTCCGGAGGCGGAGTCCTGCTTGCTGTGGGAGTGATGTTGTATTCTGGTTGTTAGGGTTGCCCTCCGTTGCGGTCTAGGAGGAGGAGAGATGTGAGTTACCCCTTGGTGTGCTTTAGAGTTGCCGTTGAACGAGGTCGCAGCGTGTGCGGGGTAGGAAGGCCTGGGGGATCCACTTGTTTGAGGGACAGTCCTACCACTATTTTGGTCCCTCTGGAAGCTGTTGCCAAGAAATTGGTTCCCTCTGCTTTGTTCCCACTGCCCTGTGTGCCGGAGCTCCCTGGGAGATGAAGTCTTTAGGGGCAGTCATGGCCAATGTTTGGAGATCCACATCTCTACCTCCCGAGGATTCAGCATTATGGCCTTCCTTCTTTTAGAAAAACAGGTAGGCTAGTTGGACGAAAGCCATATTGAAGTTATGCTGTGCCAGAAGCCTTTTAATGGGGATAAAGGCCTTCTGCAGGCGCCACTTCAGCGGAGAAATCTCTGAAGGATATCTTTGCTCCACGACATGTCGCTTCTCCCATATCTCTAGCTGCTCTTAGCACTCTTTCTTTAGTAG
The DNA here is from genome assembly GCA_016271365.2 of Neoceratodus forsteri. Classification (NCBI taxonomy): domain Eukaryota; kingdom Metazoa; phylum Chordata; order Ceratodontiformes; family Ceratodontidae; genus Neoceratodus; species Neoceratodus forsteri. Next base: position 569,386,730 of record JADMNL010000022.1, read on the forward strand.
AGTATTTAAGTAGGTAGGCGATTATAGGCCATGGTGATGAGTTCACAGGCTGAGGGCCTCCAGGGATACGGTGCGCCCTCTCCACATCTATTGGGCCATGCCACCCGTCCAACATTTTGGGTATTTCTTCATTAAGGAATCATTCATGTTGGAGCCTTCTAGCCATTCGGGGATGCCAAGTATTCTGATGTTGTTGCGCCGTCCACGATTTTCTTGATCCTCGGCCCTACGCCGGAGTGTAGCTAGTTTGCGTTCATGATCATGAAGGCGTTGCAGGATTTTGGCCTGGCTCAATTCTAGGTCCTTGGTTTTCTGTTCCACCATGTTCATCTTGTCATTTGATACATGCACTTCGGCAACAGTACCTGCTAAGGTTGTTGAGATGGAATCGACCCTAGATAACAGAGTTTCTAGCAGGGTCGTTATGTGCTGAAGCAAGCTGCTGACATCAGGAGGGTGAGAGGAGGGCTACAAGGCTGCAGAGGTCAGGTCCCCTGGTAACTGTTTAAGGGAAGCCATAGAGAGGCCAGAGCCAGTTAGGATTTAGTTGTTTGCAGTAGTATGGGAAATTCAGCACTACGACGATGTAGAGGGTGCAGATCCCGATGGAAGATTGTTCTCTGCTTCCCTACCAAGTTCAATTGGATGCCCGGTTAGGCTGGAAGTTTTCGGCCCACTTAGATCTTGGTCGGGTCATGCAAGCGGGACCGCGCCACGCAGACTTCATTAACTGCATCCCGACCACTGAAATTCCCTCGCCAGTTGATCCTGTTGCGATTAAGGAGGCATTGTGGGGTTCTAATAGGAGGGGTTATCACTGGATGCAGACATTCCAGCTCAGATTAGCTTGACTGGGGATGGAGCTAAAGGCTTAAGCTGCCATCTTCCTTGGCGTCCAAGCCAAGTTCAGCAATTTAGAGTCCTTTTGTCAGCTGAAGAGGACTGTTCCGTATACTCCAAGCGAAGAAGGAAGATTTTAGGGAATGACAGAAAACTGGCTTGCGGAATGGACTGGTGCAACCAGAGGGGACTTTGTGGAGGTAACTGGGGATTAGTAGAGGTTTTTTAAACAGGCCATAGGTTCATCGTCTACACCCCCTCTCCTGGGTTGCCAGATACACAAACTCAATAAAGAAAGTAATAAAGGGAATCTTCAGCACCAACCTCCAATAGGCTGCTGGAACAAGTGACTGAAGCTGAAGACAGAAGATCTGACCTGAATTCTCCAATGGATTGCTGGGACAAGACAACTGATGCTGAAGACAGAAGATCCAGTTGGAGTCCTCCAATGGACTGCCAGGACGAGACAACTGATGCTGAAGACAGAAGATCCTGCCCGAGTCCTCCAATGGACTGCTGGGATGAGACAACAAGAAGGTATGAGAAGACCCATGAAGAGTGGGTGATCAAGATGATGGGAATCTTTGGACGAGATCCACTCGGACACCCTCTGAAGCCAATCTAGGCTGCTGACCTCTGGGCACCAACACCAGATGGAACCTGAAAAAGAAACCAAAATAACAAATGGGGTGTCAAATTGTGCACGGAGTTGGAAGAACCTGTGAAGGAAAAGAAAATAAGCTGAGCTTGAGACCTGCATGGGGCCTGGAAGAAACAAGTGAACAAGCGGAAAATAACAAACGGGATGCAGGAGAAGTGCGACATACAGGAGAAATTCTTCCAGAAAGAGTACACTCATAGAGAAGACCTATAAATCTGAGACATGTGAATGGAGAGACTGGATGGTGGAAATGCTGAATACAGTTGCTGGACACTTCTCTCAAGTTGGCTGGAGACTGATTCTGGGTGATGTGTATTCGGAGCCACAGGCACACAGTTTAAGACAGTTTAGATTTGGCATACAATACCTTCAGTTCAGTGCAATTACAGATTGCAGGATGCAAAGTACACAGTTCTAAGGCAACTGAAAGTTGCAGGGACATTAAATGCCAGTTCGGGGCAATTGCAGGTAACAGAATGCAAAGTACACTATTCTAGGGCAATTGCCAGTTCAGGGCAATTGCAGGCTGCAGGATGCAAAATACACAGTTCAGGGGCAACTGCAGGTTGCAGGGGCACAAAATGCCAGTCCATGGCAATTGCAGGTTGCAAGATGCTATAAAGGGAAACTACAGAACGGTAAGCCTCACATCCATCGTGGAAAAATTGATGGAGACAATCCTGACGGAGAGGCTGGTGTCCCTTCTGGAGACCAATGGGCTGCAGGATGTTAGGCAGCATGGGTTTGTCACGGGCAGACCAACCTGGTGGATTACTATGACTGGGTAACTAGACAGTTGGACAAGGGCCATGCAGTGGATGTCCCGTTTCTGGACTTCAATAAGGCATTCGACTCGGTGCTGCATGGGAGGCTGGGTAGTAAGCTGGCAGGTACAGGTGCAGGGCGAAAATGGTGGGATGGGTAGTAAACTGGTTACAGGAAAGGCAGCAGAGGGTGGTGGTGGGAGGGGATTTCTCATCTCCAAGGGCAATGACAAGTGGAGTACCGCAGGGCTCAGTGCTGGGACTGGTGTTGTTTGGGTTGTTCATATCAGACATCTCAATGGGCATCAAGAGCAAGATCAGTTTGTTTGCAGATGACACCAAGATGGGAGCAGTCGTGGATGACCTAGGAGGATGGCATGGGTTGCAGGATGATCTGTCAAAATTGGAGACCTGGTCAGACACCTGACAGTTGGGGTTCAATGCCAAAAAGTGCAAGGTGCTACATTTCGGAGCAGAAAAACCAAGAAAGAGCTACCAGCTGGGGGAGGGGGGATTCAGCTAGCCATGACAGAGAAGGAGAAGGATCTGGGGGTGATTATAATGGGCTTAATGAACAACTCAGCACAATGCAGGAAAGCAGCTGCAAAGGCCAACAAAATGCTAGGCTGTTTTGCCAGGGGTATATCTTCAAGGAGAGGGGAGGTGACCCTGCCGTTGTTTAGGTCACTGGTTAGGCCAGACCTGGAGTAATGTATGCAGTACTGGCACCCATACCTGAAAAGGGACATTAAGTTACTACAGGGGGTGCAGCACAGGGCAACAAAGATGATCCAGGGGCTAGAGAACATACCTTATATGTACAGGCTGAGGGAGTTGAACATGTACTCACTGGAGGAGAGGAGAGACAGGGTATATGACTGAAACCTTCAAGTACATGAAGGGAATAAACAAGACGGGCACAGAGGAACTATTCAAGTTAAGGGGGTAGGGACACTCAAGGTCACGAGCTCAGATTGGAGGGGGGAAGGTTCAGGAGGGAGATGAAAAGACACTTTTTCACAGAGAGAGTGGTGTCTGGGTGAAACGTCTGAAGTGGTATCCTGTAGAACAGTGGACTGATTGAAAGGAAGGGATAGGGTAAGAGGGGAGGGTCAGGGGAGGGAGGGAGGGGCAGCTGCAGTATAAGGGTTGCTAGCTGCACACTCGAGCAGACTCGATAGACCATAAGGCCTTTATCTGCTGGCAAATTTGTATGTTTGTAAGATGCAAAATACACAGTTCAGGGGCAATTGCAGGTTGCATGGGCACCAAACAGCAATACAGCAAATTGTTTTACACAATTACAATACTTTTGCCCTCTTTAGTGCCTAGACATTACCCCTGGAAGCATTATGGGACTCCCTTTATACTCTCTTTAGTCCCCAGATCCAGTCCCTTTAATCAACCAAATAGCTTGTCTATTGCCTACTGACTTATGCAGCGCTGACCTGTTTAGCAGGGAAAAAAAAAAAACACCTTTGGCTTATTAACCCTTTTTCCCAAATAGCCCCCATGGCTGCTTTTGTTTTAAATTGGTAACTGCCCTTACCTTACCTCAGGGCGTCTTATTAATATTAATGCAGGCTTAGACCTGCACAGTACGCTGTACTTTCCCTTGGCTCCGCCTTTGGGGCTTTTCTATAAATATTTATGAATTTTGATTAGGGCCTCCTAGCCCTAACCCCACCCCTAGACATCACTATGCCTTATGTATATTAATGTATTACAATACAGCCCCTAAGCCTGCCCACCTTGTTCCGCTTTCAGCCAATTTCTGAAGTGCTTGAGTGCTCTTAAACAATTTATTTGTTTAATTTAAATGTTCTGGCGGTCAGCACTTGGGTCCGGTGCTGCTGCCGGCTCACTGCTCTGGCCTGGGGTGAAGACAGGAACTGGGAGGCTGAATGGTGCCATGTGGTGGGTGGAACCGAAGGAGGGACTTCTGCGACCTTCTCGGCATCCGTGTGCTACGCCCGATGCCCCACCGATCCAAAGGAAACTACTGGATGCAGCTCTTGGGCACCGCTGTCAATGAGGAGCCAGAGAACTTTTCTTTTATTTAAAATAAAAAACAGGGATAAACTGAGCCCACACTGTGCTCTGGGATGCTGCTTCTCCTGACTGCCACTACTCTGGACCCGCTGGAGCTTCTGAACTGCTGGATCACTGAACGGGGAGACTGTTGAACAGCAAGGAGCTGAGACAGCCAGACAAGCTCTAGGGATGGCTTCAACCCTCCAGGCAAGCCCTAGATGTCCTCTCACAACTTTCTGGTATCCTCGCGCCTCCTGATTTTGCAGCCAACTGCCTAACAAAAAAAAAAAAAACTTTTTAAAAATGCTACACTTGGAGCTGGCCCTGTGGCGCTGAAGTGCTATGCCTTACCTCAAGCTATGCTGGCGACCCGGGTTCGGGAACTACCTCGGGTCATCAGGGTGCCAGCATGGGGAGGGAGGGACAGAGCGGGATCAAGCCACCTAATGACAGCTCTCCTCTCTGGGGGTGGTTGTTGCCCCACCATAGTTCCATTGCCACCGGGTGGCAGTCCGGTGGTGGCGTAGGTGGCAGGGAGCAGTAAGTCAGGAGGGCATCTTGGAACACGGCGTAAACATGCCTCCACATGCGCACATGCATGCCCAAGAAGGGGCAGGGCAAAAAACCAGGGGGAAAAGCACTAAAAATGTAAAAAGAAAAAATGCTACCCTTGGGATGGGGTGGGGGGGTGTCTGGTTCTGGAACCCCGAGCCTATGTCATACTGGCTCCTTAGGTTTTAAAACAAAATGCCATGCGCTGGGAAGGGCAGCAGTCCCAGCGCATGGTCAGCTCTTGCTTCGTGCTGCCTGCTCGGGGGAGGGTCTGCACAGAAGCAGGCAGCCAGGAAACAGCAGAAGACTTTCTTTTATTTTTATTAAAACCAGTAGCTGCCCTTTACTTTGTGATGATGGGGGACACACTATTGGAAGGGCCCCAACACATTGCCCTAGGGCCACCCTTGATGGCCAGCCACACTGCCCAGGGGACTATAAAGGGACACCTCATTTATAAATTTATTTTTCTGTTGGGCTTCATACTTTAGGGCACTACAAGTGTTATATGTGAAGTCTGTGTATATCTGTACACACCATGTGAGCGTTGTAAGGAAGGCTGTGTATATCTCACACACTGAGAGTGTTATAAGTGAAGGCCGTGTATATCTGTATAAACTGTGTGAGTGCTGTAAGTGAAGGCTGTGTATATCTGTACACACTGTTGGAGCATTACAAGGGAAGGCTGTGTATTTGTATGAGTGTTATAAGTGAAGACTGTCTATATCTGTACACAATTTGTGAGTGTTAGGGAAGACTGTGTTTATCTGTACACACTGTATGAGTGCCATAAAGGAAGCCTGTCTGCATCTGTACACACTATGTGAGTGTTATAAGTGAAAACTGTGTATCTGTACACACTGTGAGCGTTATAAGTAGAAGCTGTGTATATCTGTACACATTGTGAATACTAGAAGGGAAGGCTGTGTATCTGTACACACTCAGTAGAGCATTTTATGAAGGCTGTGTGTATCTGTACACACTGTGTGAGTGCTATAAAGAAAGGCAGTGTATCTACACACTGTGTGAGTGTTATAAAGGAAGGCTGTGTATATCTGTTGAATTGGTAATATTTGTACTCCTTCCTCCCCTTTCCTTGGGGTCGCACTGGAAACATGCCCGCCTCAGTGAGCCTTTCCAGTTACCAATTTTAAATAAATAAATCTACACACTGTGAGTGTTATAAGTGAAGGCTGTATTTCTTGCTATACTGTATGGCCGGATATTCAGACTGCGCCAGACAGTGGCGCAAGCCTGGGTGCGCCAACAGGGCTGTGCCAGGGCATGGACCAGGTGATATTCAACATTGCTGCGCCATGGCTCAGCACCGCTGAATATGGCACAGAGGGCGCACACACCGCACTGCACAGTGGCACTGTGCCAGCGCAAGACAAAGAAAAGGAGCAGGGGGATAAGCCAGCGCAAGTGCAGTTGCACCAGGCACATCACCCGCGATATTCAACCTGGGGCATGCAGATGAGGCCATTATGCATGCAAGGCACAAATGGGGCCATTTGCATGTCATTATGGCTCCATTTGCATGTGATGCGCCGATCCCCGGGGTATTGCGCCTGGCGCCCTGCCAAGCTGCAGCCATTGGGGATTAACACCCTGATGTGCCAGTGCAGTCCCCCCCGCTCCAGTATGCCCAATTGCGGGCATTTGTAATATGGAGGGATCCCTAGTGGTCCAGTGGTAACCCCCCCTTGCCCGATTGCGGGCTTAGGTAGTATTATAGGACCCTGGTGGTCCAGTGCCCCCCCTTCGCCCGATCGTGGGCTGTTGTAATATTAAGGTTCCCTGATGGTCCAGTGGGAAGCCCCCCATCGCCCGATTGTGGGCAGCTGTTCCCAGAAAGAGTTACCTGTGTTAATTCACATATCGGGCCTGTGTAGTACAGTATGGTCTGCACGCCCATTGGTCCATGCAGTGGACCAATAGGCATACAGATCATACTGTACACTGTCAGTTGGTGGGCGGCCGGGCAGCATGCAGGCGGGGTGCTGCCACCCACCGATGACGAGGGGGGTGCTGGGTGGCAGGGGACCTCTGTGGGAGGGTGGGGAGGGTGCACGCTGGACCACCTGGTATCTCTTTCTGGGAACAGCTGCCCATGATCAGGTGACAGGGGACTTCCCACTGGTCCACCAGGAACCTTAATATTACAACAGCCCGCGATCAGGCGAAGGGGTGGGGGTCCACTGGACCACCAGGTCCTATACTACTACCTAAGCCTGTGATCGGGTGACAAGGGGTTACCGCTGGACCACCAGGGTTCCCATTATATCACAACTGCCCACGATCGGGCGACGGGGTGGGGGGGCACATGTCTACCAGGTCAGGGTGCTTGTGGACGGTGTACCTGCTGTCCGGGTGGCCACCCATTGCTGGAGGCTGTTGTGTTGCGTCATGCACTACAGCCGCCCACCTGTGGGTGGCTGCCATTTGAGCCTTTCTTTTTCGGCTCAACTTTGAAGCACTAGTGTGTGGCGCGTAGCAGGGATTGCGCCCAGCATATCGCCCGCATCCTGGGCTGAATAACCGGGATGTGCCGCATATGCATGGGCACGCCCCCTGCATCTGCGCCGCAGACATTACCAATGCGCCCTGACACATCGGGGGTTGCGCTGCGCAGCCTGCCCCTTTGAATATCATGCCGGGGCACATTGGGGGGTTGTGCATGACGCAACCCCTTTGAATATCCAGGCCTATGCATTTATACCAATGTTGGCATTTAGCAATGCTTATTGTAACTGCAACGTTTTGTACTCTTATTTTAATGGTTGCAACTATACAAGAGAGATCTCTGTCAATTTGCTAACCAAATAAATTAAACTGGATCTCTCTCTTTCTCTGCACTGAAAATGGCAGTGACCTTTTCTTCCCTCCCATGCCTGGATTGTAAAGCAGTTCTGGAAACACGTTTTTATGAAAAGTGCTACATATAAATTCTAATCCATTCTTCTTTCCTTTATGGGAGGCTCCAGTGGCAGTCTTCTGTTCACTGGTTTGCAACAGGAGCGTCAGATCTGGTTCTGGAAAAATCTGTTAGAAGGGCTGCACTGTACCAGTTTGTTTATCTGTTTACAATTCCATTTAGTAGAATTATCTCCCTTATTGTGATATTTAACATCTTGTGTTTATGAAAGCCCAAGGAGACAGCAGTGGGATATAGAAATTACACTTCACTCTGGTAAAACCACACAACACAATCAAGGCAGTATGTAACCATCTTGATTGTGCTGTTTGGTTTTACAAGAGTGACGTACTTCCCAAATGAGGTCACCAGCACAATTCTGTGTGGCCACAGAGCTCCTTACAAAGGTCATGGAATAGATAATTTATTACCTTTAAATAACACAGAAACACGTTTCAAGTCAAAAACATCAGAGACTTGATTTAATGTATACTATAGACAATGATTGCAGAAAAAGACCATTGGTCCATCTAGTCTGCCAATAAACCCTAACAAACCCAGGACCTATTTTCCATGCAAGGTTCTAACCCTACTATCTATCTCCATGCTCCCACCCTACCACTACCGCCCTCTGAGCAACCAGTAAGCCCGTCAATCTGTCCCAATCATGTTTCAATCAATCAAGCAGTCAATCACTTGTTTCACCGGGTAAGCACAGTGGGCCAAAGCCCATTTTCGGGAACGACCCGGAGCCTCACCATGAGGCTGAGAAGCATGGTACAAGATGTAATACAACAATACACACACACAATAAATATTATAACGAATACAGCATTTTAAAAACATGTAAAATGTTTGAAATTGGTTTGGAACCATTGCTAGTTTTGGTGCCCACCACATCAACTTGTTCCACACCTCCACCACCACCCCTTCTGTAAAAATAAAGCTTCCTCTCTTCACTCTTAAATCCCCCCCCGTCAGTTTCCATTTGCGCCCCATGTTCAAGGCCCCTAGAATTCTGCGGCCGCAGAATTTTGCGCAGAACTTGCAAACTACTGCAGAACTTCTGAGGTGCCGCAGAATTCCCTCTTCCTAGTGATTTTTTATTACTATTTCTGTTTATACATAGAATCTGGTTCCCTTCCCTCTTGTTATATCCAAAACCCCCCCATATGTTCAGAATGTGATGTTATCATTGCTATAACATCATACATTAACGAATGAAATGGCTGCAGTCTGCAACAGAAATGAACAGCCACTTATCTACCGCAGCTCCCACTACCAGAGACAGTGGCACAGCACATCATGCTTGGTGATATTTGCTCAACCTGCACTACAGCCTAATACAATTTTCAGTCTTACATTGTTGCACTAGGGCCAACTTAAACAAAACCTTGTCAATAGTACAGACCTGTTAAGTCCATACCTCACGTTGTACAAACCTATTTGTGCCTTTACGGTATAGAGACACTATCTGAAATGAATAACTGGTAAAATTAATTTAACTGTTTAAATTTTTAAGAAAAATAAAGTAATTATGCCCAGAAAAGTGAAATATAATGTGTAGACCTGTTGAAAGAATAGACCTGTTAAATAGATAATTGCACTGTACGCATTTTTGCCAGGGTTATTGATGACATATTGTCATTGGTTGATAGAATCACCTAAAAGTTATTGAGAAATGTTGTGTGCAGGGACAGCTGTTGGGCCAGAGGGTAGCATGCTGTGTTTCCGTGCCGACAACTCAGGTTCAGAGATTAGCTCTGGGAGCTGGCTGGGCAGCACAAGGATTGGTGGAACACATCACTGCTCGGAGCCTGGGAAGGTATGGTGCAGTGTTCTGTCACATGGTGGACACACTGACTTGGTCCGGAGAGCTGTATCTCACAATTGGTTCACATGCATGTCATGGCCCAATGGTGTTACGCAGTGTGTCAGGGGAAAGCACGTTGACAGGAAAAATGAGTTTTGCAATAACTCCTCTATTCCATTTCCAATGGGACCTGTATGAATGAGGGATGTAAGTTCATGGAAATGAAAACAAAACTATATATATATATATATATATATATACACACACACACACAACACAAACACACATACAGTATCTCTGTCTCTCTCACCACACACACACACACACACACACACACACACACATACGCATATTTGTATGTATGTTACAGATTGCATATAAATATACAAGTGATATGCAGTGGGAACCTCATGAGTGGTGTAGAAAGCACATACAAATATATAAGTGATAGTGGAAACTTCATTAGTGGGATATATAGCATGCATATAGAAATATCTTATTTATCACATAAGATCCCCTCTGCATATGTCATTTATGCAACAGGCTAGGACCTTAAGGAGAGACATTGTTTTGCTTTTTAGGCATAAAAATTATTTTATAAGTCTGTCATTTTTGAACTAGTGTTACTGTGCTTTCCACCATCCTCATTGGCTATAACCACTGCCATTAAAGTGAAGTCAGGATGACAAGCTGACACTGTGATGTGGTAGTTTGTTAGTGCAGAACTTCATGAAATTACAAACCACTGCCATGAAGTTCTATGCGCAAATGGTAGTCTTGCCGCAGAACTTGGTCCCACTGTGCCAGAGAAAGTAGGGGCCCTGCCCATGTTCTTGATCCTTTACTTATGCTAAATAGTTCTTCACAGTTTACCTTGTTTAATCCTTTCAGGAACCTGAAGGTCTCTATTATATCTCCTCTCTTGTTTAGCCTCCAGTGAATACAAGTTCGAGCCTTGAGCCAGTCCTCACAAGATCTGCCTGCTAACCCTGAATCATTTTGGTCACCCTACATGGCACTGCCTCCAGCCTGTCCTTAGGTGAAGGCTCTCAGACTGGGCACCGTGCTCCAAGAGAGGTCTATCCAGTGATCTACAGAGAGGTAGTAATACCTCCTTCCTTCTGCTGTCAGTACCCCTTCCTGTACACCCCAGCACCCTGTTTGGCTAACTGTAGGCCTTGTTCACACCGGTGTGATTCTTTTAGGGAGTCACTGATGATGACACCCAGGTCCTTTTCACCCCCAGCTAGTACTCTGTCCTCAGGTTCTTGTTCCCTATGTACATCACCTTGTACTTTTTGGCATTGAATTTCAACTGCCAAACCTTTGGTCACCTCTCTAGCCTTTGCACGTCTTTCTGCATCTCCATAACCTCCTCCTCACTGTCTGCCCTGCCACAGAGCTTAGTGTCATCTGCAAAGAGACGCATCCTGCCCTGGATTCCTTCTCCCGTGTCACCGATGAACATATTGAAAAGGACTGGACCCAGGACTTTCCTTGTGGCATTTCACTGGTGACCTCCCTCTCTTCTGGTTTGACTCCATTAACCACAACCCTTTGCTGTCTTTCTTCCAACCAGTTTCTCACCTATTTAACTGAGTCTTTTGCTGTACCCAGATCCTCTGGCTTCTTCAGCAAACGTCTGTGAGGCACCGAGTTGAAAGTTTTGCTGAAATGAAAGTATGTAAATCCACAGCGTGGACCTTATCCAGTACCCTCATTACCCAGTCAAAGAATACTATCAGGTTGGTCTGACAAAACCTCTTTGCCACGAACCCATGCTGTTTACTATCCTGGAGTCCACTACTCTCCAGGTAGTTCACAAGGTCCTCTCTGACTAGTGTCTCCATCTGTTTACCCACAACAGAGGTAAGACTGACAGGTCTGTAGTTACCAGGTTGTTCCTTGTCTCGCCCCCCAAACTCTTATAGAGCAGGAAATCTGCTATCCTCCAGTCTTTTGGAACTATCCCTCTTTGAACTGAGCTACTGAATAATATGAAAAGGTAAAGTGCTATATCAGGGGAGTTGTTGTATATTGGGGGCTTATTGTATATCAGGGGATTTAGTCTATATTAGGGGGTTTGGTGTATAGTACTGGATTTGACATATATCACAGGAGTTGGTGTATATAATGGGGTTTGGTATGCATCAAGGGATTTGGTATATATCAGGTTTGGGGGTATATCATTGGATTTGTTGTATATCAGGGGATTTGGTGTATATCAGGGATTTGGGGTATATCAGGGGGTTTGGGGTATAATGGGGGCTTGGTGTATATTAGAGGATTTGGGGTATATCAGGGTTTGGGGTAGATCAGAGAATTTGGTATATATGAGGCGATTTGGTGTATATCAGGATTTGGGGTATATCGGGGTTTGGGGCATAATAGGTGGTTTGGGGTATATCAAGAGGTTTGGGTTATAATGGGGGCTTGGTGTATATCAGAGGATTTGGTGTATATCAGGGATTTAGGGAATATCAGGAGTTTGGGGTATGACAGAAAGTTTGGGGTATATCAGGGAGTTTGGAGAGAAAAAATAAGGAGTGAGGCCACCATTGAGTTATGCAAACCACACTGTGAGGCACATTGAGGCCACCAGAATTTGGGGCTTGAGAACTTCTAGTCTAGACCAATTCACTCTGCTTGGTTACTACAGACTGTGCCAGTGTTTCCTTTCAGGAATGGTACCATAGGCAATTAAAACCCTCCCCTCCCCTCCCCTCGCAACATTCACGTGCCATGCAGGTATTCGGGGAAGTGAAGGCGTGGAGGGAAAGAAGTCCGGACTCACCCATGAGCGTGCTCTTACTCCGCCAGTCAAACATCAAAGGTCCTGGAGGAGGGAGGGGACTCGGGACAGGGCCTTTTCCCATAATGGTTGGCAGTTTGGCTGGGATGGTGTGTGAGAAGGACTGGCAGGAGGCCAAATGTTGTATATCTAGCTATTCTGTCAACTATTGGAGGGCCAGTGAGGTGTGGTGGGATTGGGAGATGACTCGGTGTAATTTGTGGGTGGGGCATGGGACTATCCCTGGCAAACTAGTTGGGGTTACAAACTGTCTTTTACAGCAGATTTGCTGGGTGCAAACACCCATATGGAATATGAACATTCCACGTCAGCCCATCAGCAGAGCGTTTGCGATGCTGGTTACCAGAGTTCGAGAATGAGTTTGGGTCATCGGGGGCCGGCCGGGGGGAGGACTGAGCATGCTAGAGGACGCTCTCCTCCTCCAGAGAGGGTGGGCTCCAAGTTCGTCACGATACTGCCACCTGGAGTTCACAGGTGGCAGTGCAGTTGGAGAAGAAAGTGGAAAGAACGTTGTAGACGCTGGTGTGTGGATGCACACATAGTGTGCACCGACGTGCCTAGATGTAACAGCACATGATGTTCCTGTGGGAGTAAGGGGAAGAAATAAAACACTACTGCGGCCCCTAGCACCTCCACGATGATGACAGGCCCCAGTCTATCCAGGTTCCCCTACCTCCTACAGCACCAAAGCACTACCTGAGGCAACAAGATGTCCAAGGGACCCCCTCGGACCCCACCTTCGGGTGAAGCCATGGCTCCATGGAGGAAGATGCCTGGGGCTGGAGACAGGAGGGGATCAGGAAGTCACTGGGGAGCCCTGAGGAATAAGCAGAGGAGTTGGAGGGGTAGCGGAACAAAACAGCAAGTTAAAAAAAAAAAAAGAACTTTCTGTCAGATCAGCTGAACAAAATATATGCCTAATACTGGGGAATTTACGCACTTGTAGTTATACCCTTACAAATCATAATACTGAACGTCAGTACCACATTGGATGAGAACTATATGAGTGGCTCTCAATATTATATGTTTATAATAACTGGGAAGCATTTTCCCTCATAGGAAAACCTGGTTATAATTTGATTGTATAACCGTCAGGTTATAATGGTAAACGTCACGCCAGTTGCCAGCATCCAATGTGTAGTGTTTTGCATTTGTTTTCCTTTCCAAGTGAAGACAAAATCACCACAGGTAGGAATGGAGTAGCGATCGCTGCTGCAGCACAAACTCTGCCCCTCCGATCCCTGCTGCTGCTACTCAGGTATCTACCAGCAGGGATAATCTATGTATGGACTGCAACCTGCTGTGGTTGTGTGTGTTGGGGAGGGTAACTCTTAAAACAAAAAGGAAAAGAAAGAAAGTTAAAACCAGACTTCAGCCCACATGCTGTTTTGGCAGCTGCTCTTTTGGCAAAAAAAAGGCTACCCAACAATTATATATAACAACACATAGGAAGGTGTTCAAAAAAACGTCGGATTTTATATACTCCCTCGTGGTGTGATGCTTCAGTCTTAGGGTTTATGAAGCATCACACCCCTTGGTTGTGCATAAAATTTTCATTATGCACACCTACCTAATTATTATTCTATATATAATAACTAGGGAGTGTTTTCTCCCATAGGAAAGCCTGGTTATAATTCCTGGTACAGTATAACTCTCGGTTATAATGAAGCAGCACACCCTTAGATGTGTATAAAATTTTGTTACACCTACCCATGTGTTATTCTGTATAGGTTTGTAAACACATTGTTTATGCATGTTGTGCACTGTAACTCTATACTTTGCATTAAGTATTATGTATTTGAATGTATTTTTCAATATGGTCTCCGGTCTCCCCCAGGTCACAACTGGAAACGAGCTGCCTGGTCTGTGCCTGCATACCCGATAAAATATGTTTAAATGAATAAATAAAAATATGGCAGCCAATCAAAAGCCAGAACTCATGTATAAGTCAGGCAGCTTAGAAAATGGGTTTGTTTCGATTTGCAGGAACGAATGAGTTCCGGTGTTTGCTGTTGTTTATGGTTATTATTTTTCATATCGAGCAGAACCTAATATGTACTCAGTCTAATGTCTCATGCATGTTTACATTGATTGGTCAACAAAGGTTGAGTTGTAAAGAAGACATTTTTTCCCCAATTTATTGTTTTTTTATACTCAATCTTTATTCAGATCTACCAGAAAATAACAGAGTACAGGAAGACTGAACATCAGTAGATGCAATCAGATGTTACGGCTCTGAATAAAACAGTTACACATATAGGTCAAAAATTTCCAGCATGGCATGTTCGTACCAGTAAATATGAAAGAATTAAAGAACAATAGGAACAGGAACTCAAACTGTTATTCCATAACTGCTATCAGGATAATCCTGTAACCAAAAATTATACGAAGAATGTGTCTTCCAAATTCATTGGGGTGGTGCATCTTAAAAACTGCTAGACTCTCAGGGTGAAAAAAACAAGGGACTGCATTAGAATTTTAAATGGGTTACTCCAAAGAAGGTTAATTCAGTCGCATATTACAGTAATAACCATATTAAAATTAATTTCTGTGGTATGGGTGTGTGTCAAAAGTTTAAAATTCCCAAAAGTAGAAGATCAAACGAATATAATAGTACTTAACCAGGCTCTACAGCCTTCATAAAGCTCCCATTATGTCCACCGGTTTTGAAACTACAGAATCCTTTGCTGAAAGCAGATGGTAATCCTTTCGAATCTACATATTGAATTAACTATGTTCCTCCAATCTGTGATAGAAGGGAGATCTGATACTAGCCACTTCCTTGTAATTGCTTTGAAAGTAGCCACAATTTATATGCCCCATAGGTATTTCACTTCTTTACCTACAACCTCCCTAGACAAGATGCCTAGTAGAATATGCTCTGTGCTAGAGGGAAAGGACAAACCAAAGATGCGTTCCAGATGACCCCGAACTTCACCCCAGTAGGGCAGCAGAGATGAGCAGGACAAAAATGTATGGGCCTGCCAATTTATTGCTTATGTCTCCAATCACCGTGCCGGTCCTCTGGCTATGAGCCACCAGGTCATCCAGCAGTCCCTGCCTACTTGACTGCAGCCTGCTCTCACAGAGCTTTGGTTTACCCTCTGGGCAGGGGTATGGGGTGGCTGGTTACGGTCGTGCACCTCATCAGGCTGCTTGCGGTGGTGGTGTAAAAAGGTCTGGGACACATGGAGGCCCTTCTCCACAGGTGTGTAAAGAGGTTGGGGTCACATGGAGGCCCTTCTCCACAGGTGTGTAAAGAGGTTGGGGTCACATGGAGGCCCTTCTCCACAGGTGTGTAAAGAGGTCGGGGTCACATGGAGGCTCTCTCCACAGGTATGTAAAGAGGTTGGGGTCACATGGAGGCTCTCTTCACAGGTGTGTAAAGAGGTCTGGGACACATGGAGGCCCTTCTCCACAGGTATGTAAAGAGGTCGGGGTCACATGGAGGCTCTCTCCACAGGTGTGTAAAAAGGTCTGGGACACATGAAGGCTCTCTCCACAGGTATGTAAAGAGGTCTGGGACACATGGAGGCCCTTCTCCACAGGTGTGTAAAGAGGTTGGGGTCACATGGAGGCCCTCTCCACGGGTGTGTAAGAGGTGGGGTCACATGGAGGCCCTCTCCACAGGTGTGTAAAGAAGTCAGTCACATGGAGGCTCTCTCCACAGGTGTGTAAAGAGGTCGGGGTCACATGGAGGCCCCTCTCCACAGATGTAAAGAAGTCGGGTCACATGGAGCTCTCTCCACAGGTGTGTAAAGAGGTCAGGGTTACATGGAGGCCCTTCTCCACAGGTGTGTAAAGAGGTCAGGGTCACATGGAGGCTCTCTCCACAGGTGTGTAAAGAGGTCAGGATCACATGGAGGCCCCTCTCCCCAGGTGTGTAAAGAGGTCGGGGTCACATGGAGGCCCCTCTCCACAGGTGTGTAAAGTCGGGGTCACATGGAGGCTCTCTCCACAGGTGTGTAAAAGAGGTCAGGATCACATGGAGGCCCCTCTCCACAGGTGTGTAAAGAGGTCGGGGTCACATGGAGGCCCCTCTCCACAGGTGTGTAAAGAGGTCGGGGTCACATGGAGGCTCTCTCCACAGGTGTGTAAAGAGGTCAGGATCACATGGAGGCCCCTCTCCACAGGTGTGTAAAGAGGTCGGGGTCACATGGAGGCCCCTCTCCACAGGTGTGTAAAGAGGTCGGGGTCACATGGAGGCCCTCTCCACAGGTGTGTAAAGAGGTCGGGGTCACATGGAGGCTCTCTCCACAGGTGTGTAAAGAGGTCAGGATCACATGGAGACCCCTCCACAGGTGTGTAAAGAGGTCGGGTCACATGGAGGCCCCTCTCCACAGGTGTGTAAAGAGGTCGGGGTCACATGGAGGCTCTCTCCACAGGTGTGTAAAGAGGTCGGGGTCACATGGAGGCCCCTCTCCACAGGTGTGTAAAGAGGTCAGGGATGCAGGGAGGCCCCTATCCATAGATCTGTAAAGAGGTCCGGGATGCAGGGAGGCCCCTATCCTCAGGTGTGCAAAGAGGTCTGGGAAGCATAGAGTCCCTCTCCACAGGTGTGTAAAGAGGTTGGGGTCACATGGAGGCTCTCTCCACAGGTGTGTAAAGAGGTCGGGTCACATGGAGCCCTCTCCACAGGTGTGTAAAGAAGTTAGGGTCACATGGAGGCCCCTTTCCACAGGTGTGTAAAGAGGTCAGGGATGCAGGGAGGCCTCTCTCCATAGATCTGTATAAAGAGGTCCGGGACGCAGGGAGGCCCCTACCCACAGGTGTGCAAAGAGGTCTGGGAAGCATAGAGTCCCTCTCCACAGGTGTGTAAAGAGGTCTGTAACACAAGGAGGCCCCTCTCCACAGGTGTGTAAAGAGGTCTGGGATGCATAGAGTCCCTCTCCACAGGTGTGTAAAGAGGTCCGTAACACGAGGCCTCTCCCCACAGATGTGTAAACAGGTCTGGGATGCACAGAAGTCCCTTTCTACAGGTGTGGAGGTCTCCACATTAGACACAGCACCAGTCAGCCACAGAGCTGGCCCGACCCAATTTGCAGATCTAAGTGGGCAGTCAGGTCAGAGACCTCGAGGGGGAAAGTGCCAGTACTCTGCTATAATCCTCAACATGAGATGCGCACTGCAGAAGAGGCTATGAAGGCACAGAGGTTATGCAAGGGGACCCCAGTAGTAAACCCTCTGCCTCCCCTCGCCAGCCATCCCAGACTCTTTTGAGGCCTGAATACCCCACCACTACCTATTGCCACCCAGTCGTCAATACAGTGTGGAGCACTGGGAGACTGGGCATAGAGTTTTTAAAATAAATTTAAAAGCTTTATTTGAAATGATTCCACCTGAGATAATCCCATGGAATGCACTACCTGGTTTTCATGGGAGTCCCAGGGAAGATAGCAGCAATCAACAGGGTAGCATGGTCCAGCAGGAACAGTTACACACAGGCTAAAATATGCACAGGAAAAAAAATGTAATGTCCGCCAGGACAAAGAAATAAAAGTGGGGAAAAAATAAAAGAAGGTTTAAGAAATTCTCTAGCCCAAGGGGACAGCGAAAGGATATAAGAAAATAAACAACGAACTATAATCTGACTGCCAACTGCTAGACAGCGAAGGGCACACCAGGTGGCACATGGGTAGTTGGGTATGCAGCGAGCCTCAGCACCACTGGCCAGAGAGCAGAGTAGCGATATTAAAGCAGCACCTGTAAACATGTGGCTCTGGCAGGCACGCAAAAAGGGGTGTGCCATAAACTTGGGACCCCTTTTAAAATGAGATGGCACCAATGTGCCAAGCAATAGAAAAATCTACAAATGATTCCTAATAAGCAAAGAGTATGACACCAGAAGGAGAACTATTATTCTTATTTTTTTTAAACAGATAGGTCATCGCCCCTCCCTAGGAGGAATAGGACAAGGGGAAAAACATTTAGTGGATGAACTGCAAGGCTGCTCAGCCCACAGGGGATGAGACGTGTCCATTTCCCCAGCTATCACCGAGATTGCTGGGCTTAATAAGCAACATGGTATACGGAGAAACACCATGCCAAGCAAGAGAGGATAACGTTGCCTAGCACAGCCAGAAGAAAACCACTAGGGAAAAAAGGGTGACCTGCTTCTCCTGCAACAACAGGGATGTAATCTGTGCAATGGCTAGTACAACTTGATTCAACTTAGTGCAGCAGCGCACATCCGCGGACAGGGCTACTGTCTAGTGGAGGTAGATGTGGATCGTACCCAGTGGGCACAAGTCACATTTAGCAGCTAATAGAGATATACCCAAGAAAGAGGCAATATGCCCCAGGCAGGAGGACAGGAAAATAAAGAAGACAGAAAGGAGTTAACTCCACTTTTTTTTGGTTTTCTGTGCTTTTTTTGGGGGGTTGGTATGGAGCCTTAAGAGGACCCTCACCTCAGTTTTTGCAAAGAAATATTTCTATGCCCGGTGTTGTTCTCACGTTAGAGGCACTTTAGTAAAAAAGTAAGTAAAAAAAGTAAATAAGTAAGTAAAAAAACGTTATTTTTAAACAGGAGACAAGTTATTAGGACAAAACTAGTCTTGTTTGTAAGACAGTCCTGTAAGCTACAAATCATGACAATTGTTATACAAAGTATAAATAACACTTAGGACCAATCACAAAGACAAAATCAAATACAATGACAAAGATTAACGAATTCACACCTAACAATTACATACATCAACCACTGAATCATTTCTAGCTTGTGCAAATCTAGAATAATCAAATAATGCATGAACACCTGAAGGCTGAGAATTACAGACTGCGGCTGCCCTTGTAGAGAGGGTCCGATCCCCAAACCTATTTTTACGTGTAGTTGGCAGAATTTTATTTTGATGCACTGATCTTTGAAGGTCTCTCTCAGAGATTCCTTTTTTTAAAAATAGATGGCTGGAAACTGGATGACCAGATGATCTTAAGTTTGTGCAATAATAACAGCCAAGTTATATTATGACTTGTTTCTAATGATTGCCATTCCAGTCTCCTTAGTAAGCAACAATGATGTGTATAAAAACTGCATTTCAGCACCTATCTGGCGACCCTAAACTGAATTTTATCCAAATGTGTCAATAAAGATTTGTTTGCAGTTCTATATACTAGCTGACCATAAGTTAAAGTAGGAACAATTAATTGTTCTGCAATCCTTTTTCTAACAGACTGATTCAAAAACCCTGTTGATCTTTTTAACATTCTTAATTTCTTATTTACTTTTACTATTATATTAGTTATATGTGGTGCAAATGTCAAATTTGTGTCGAAAATGACCCCTAAATAGCAATAATTGTCTACCAAGGGGGCCTACCACCTTGGGGCCTATAAATGAGGGCATCCTCTACAGGGATTGACAAAGCCCCTCAAAAGGGAGTTTAGACTCCAGGTCTCTGAGGCCTCGTCCTGGCCTGTGGAACTGTATAGGGGGCCTCGCTTGAGGCAAGGGCCTAGCAGAGTCATCTGAAGGGTGTCCTCCTACATTCAAGGAGTGACTTAATCAGTGTCCACGGGGGAGGGGGAAATCCCCAGGTGGGTGACACCGGTCCTCAATCAGCTACAGAGAGAAAGCAGCCTCCAAGACATTGTCTGACCCACAGACATCGTCACGTCTGGCTCAGGATAGGTGATGTCCTCAGAGACAGGCCTCTACCCGTCACCATGATTGACACAGTGCTCAGCTCTTTGCTTTGTGTCAACTTGGACATCACGCTCAGTGCTATCACCCTCCTCAGTGTTGTGGACAACACTGGAGTCGGGGGTGACCTTTGAGATGGCATCATTGTTGGTACTTTACTTGTAGTTGGACCCAGGACAGGGACCATGGCTATCGCTGCCACTTTCACCATGTTTGGAGCCATCCCCATCCTTGGTGATGCTAGCGACACCGTGGATAGCGGGTCGTCTCCAAACTGGCACTGGAGTGACCAACAGCCTAGCAGATCCTTCTTCATACACCGTGAATGGCATCAGAGGGGGCCTGGGATGATCCTTGGGGTTATCCACCGTGCTATCACTGTGAACAGTGATAACAGCATAGGCAACACTAGAGGATGATATTGCGGTTTCCACCGGTGTAGAGCGGGCTTATAGCTTCAGTCTCACCACCAGGGACATCTGCTGCCCTGGGCAGACTGTGGAGGTTTCTTTTCTTTTTTTTTTTGTTATATTTAAAATTTGTTAACCAGGTAACTCTGAGAGCATCATCTGCCCATTTTCATGGAGGACCCGGACAGATAACAACTAACAAACAAATACTAAAATTCTCAACAAAGCATACCTACAAGAAACCAGAAACATTAATTGGTCCACAGCCAACCGCCCAGAAGAAGTCAGCCGTCCACCAGACCCATCCACCGGAGTTTCCGAAGCCTTACTGTGATGAAGTCAAGGAGAACTCTGTACTTCAATGGAAGAGAGAGGTCCCAGAAAGAGGACCAGGGGATGGGCCTACAGACCTTAACTTGGATGCAGACATGCAATGCCTGCCTCCAATGCACGGCTTTCAGTCCATGGAGATGCAGGTGTTGCAAGCATCCATGTCATGTTGAGGTTCAAGGGCAGCTCCGCAGGCTTGATGCTAGTCTGTATGAGCCATTTGTTTCCCACAGGGCAGCGATGATAATGGATAGCTGTCGGACTTTACTTTTCTTCGACGCAGACCGTTTTGACTTGGCTTTTGGCATCATTGAAAAAAGAAAAACAAAGAAAAATGGCAGAGTAAAATGAGAAACACTACGGTGACCCAGCAGAAAATGGTGGTGACGAGGCAAACTGGGGAGCACTCCTATGCTCTTGATGATGGAAAGAACAGAACTGAGATTGGCTAGAGAGCTGGCAATGGTTATTGGCTGGCATGCAGCACCCGTAGCTGTAGCCAGCCCCCTTGCCAAAACTTTGCTCCCACTGGTTCGTGGTGCCTCTGTCCTAGACCCATAAGTAGAAATCAATGGCGAAGATTGATTCTTTGAAGATTAAACTGTAAAGGTAAGTACATCCAAACAGTAATCCAGGCAAACTAACAAAGTGGGGTCACAGCAAACCAAGCACATGAGCACCATAATGTAACATGATCATGATCTGTGGATGGGGATTCTGAACCAAAACAAATGCAGGGAGTTCTAAGGCGGCTGGAAAAACTGAACTTTAAACACCTGCAAGCTACTGCAGAAGCATTCCTCACCTGCAGAGAGTGTTTGTCCCAGGTATCGAATGTTGCAAGTGCAAAGGCTTTGCTAACTTAATTCCCACTTCATCCTGGGAACGGAGAAGGTTGTTGAACAGAGCAAGTATGCACTACTTGACTGTGGGAGGTGGGCTAGGAGATAATCCGGGGGCTTTTCGTTGTGCACAGCTGTACAACAAAAAGAGCCAGTGGTAGTCATGCCTGATTGAGGAACTTGGCCACTTAAAGTAACAGTATTTGTTAGTGGGCAAAAAATGTCATCGCAGGGTTTTATTTAACTCTAAAAATTGATTAGCGTTTTGCTCATAAAAGTGTTAAAACAGTGTGAAAATGCACAGCACCTGCCTCACTGTGTTTAACAAACATAACACTTCTAGAAAACCTGTATAAATACTTTCTCAACAGTTAGTATTGTCCCAAAAAAAACTGCTAATCAATTATTTAACCCCTGCATCGATAGTTTGTTAGCATTAAATATATTTCTGACATAATTAGATTTATCATCAGTAGATTCCCATTTCTCATAGTTTTAAAACAGCTTGTAATACTTTTATAATTAGCTTTAATAATTTTATAATTAATTACTAAAGTTATTAAAGATGGCCACCACTGGCAATCTATCAAAATCACTTTCCCTCAAGGTTACATCTTGTCTTTACATACTGGTTTCATCCTGTGGATGTATTAGGAAGGTGCATGCACACATTTCTGATGGTAAACAGCCCCGCACTACACCAAAATGTGGGTGTGGCCAGAGAGCAGCTCAGATCCCATATCTCAGTACAAGAGCGAGATAAAATGAAATAAAAATGGATATACTGAGGCCAGTCCGCTGGCGCAGTGGTTAGACTTCCGTCTATCTTTTTGATTTAGCATACTCTTGTTAGCTGTGGCTGACTTTTAAATGTTTGGATTTTATTAATTTTAATGTTTTGTACGGCGCCTTGGTCTTGAAAGGCGCTCTATAAATAAAATTGAATTGAATTGAACTGAAATACAACGCGGACATCCCAGGTTCAGATGCAAGCCCAGGAGTCGGATGGCCAGCTGGGGGATGGAGGATCAAGTGTCCAAAAGACTTCTCTCCACCTCCAGGGAGGAGGATGGGCTAGTATTCAACACCTGACTGACCCCCTGGCGGAAGCCAGGGGTGTCGTGCTCAAGGCTTCCTGTGTCTGGGAGGTGTGCCAGATGTTGGCGTGTTATGTGCTTTATGTCACTGCATGCTACTCCTCCCAATGGTGGGAAAAAATCCCGGCTGTGGCATGGAGGGTGTCAGCCTTCCCCACTGAGCCCCATGCAGCTGCCCAAGGCTCTGTGCCACCGGATCTCAATGTGGCACTGCTCAGGGAGTCATGCTGGAAGGGCTCCCCAATGGCTCTGTCCTGGGGGGTAATCCAGGGAGCACTCCGGTGGCCACAGGTAAAGTCCTGGGAGATGGAACAAGGTGGTAGGGATGGTGGACCAAGAGACAGCCAGCCGAAGCCAACAAAAAACAAAACAAAATCAAATAACCCAACAACAACAAAAAAAATGGATATGATGAAATTATTTCCGTTTACAAATACTGCCACTTTAAGTTGGCCATGCAGCAGACAATGACAGGAAGAGTATCTGCATGATCATCTCTAAGGAATACTGTATCTCGGGCCGCCCAGCTGGTGCAGTGATAATGATAGAGTTTTCTTAAAACTCATCTTTTTAATCAGGCCTTTGGGACCACATAAGAGTCACATTTTAAGCCCTTAGGGATATGGATTTAGTGCTAAATTTGCCTGAAGCTCTGTTTTTATGTATATTCTGTCTTTTATATTGTGTAGTTTTAAAACTTTGCACTACATTTTATGTTTTTTTTTTTCACTTTATTTTTTATTGATATTCTAGCAACATTTCCAACAACAGAGAATAAACAAAGACTACTGATTAAAAAAAAATACACACAATGAATTCTAAAATAGAGCATCTTCAATTAATCGTGCTAAAAATCTTTCCAGTTATTCATTCAATATTAATAAAAATAAATAAATAAAAAAAGTTAACAATAAACACAACAAGAACAGCACTAACAGAGGTGTGTGGGTTACCAATAAAAATTCATGAGTCAACATATATTAAAAGTACACGAGCCAAAGCTGATATAATTAAGGGGGAGGTACATATCATAGGGGAGTAGGGGAGGTGCTGGGCAAAACAAAAAATACTTTTTTTAATTTTTTTAAATCGATAGAGCTCATGAAGTGAGCATCATAGCACCAGAGCTCTCCCTCATGGTTCCGATCTCTTCAGCTCAATTCTCCCACATCCCCCTGCAAGGAGCGAAGTCCCTCCTCTGTGCCATAATCTTGATTACCCAGCATCTCCAAAAAATGTAAAAAGAGTTCAGATGGTGATTTGTAAAGGCTGTCAATTTCTCCATCTTATAAATGTGTATCATAATATCATGCCAATGAGATACAGTGGAGATGATGCTGGGTAACCTACGTTTTATGGTTCTGTATGGCGCGTAGAGCTTTGGATAGGGGTACCGCCAACACACATCAACAACAATGTTGCCGACATACCCTATAGTGATGGGAACAATGGCAACTGTCGGCATTGTTCCCGTCAGGAACAAAGTGTTTTTTGTGGGGGCTTTGCACCCTGCACCCTCGCACAGGGGGCTGTTCCTCCCTCACTGCCCCATCTCTAAATAATCAACTCCGAGTCTAAGTTGTTTCGGGGTCGGGGCAAAACACGGGGAGGCACAGTGCCGGTGTACAGCAGGACCATCACAGCGACCTGGTGCTATTTGTCACTGTGATGGTTTTCGCTGCAAAAATGTTGTTGTGCTGATGGCACACTTTGAAGAGGTGCCTGGCAAATAAAAGTGGCTTGCCTCTACTGCTTGTGGTGCTGACAACCTGAATTCTAGAACGAGCTTGAGTCTTTGGAGGGTTGGCTGTGGGAGGAGGATTGGGCATCCAGAGGACTGTTCTCCTCTGGGGAGGGAGTGGCACGGTGTCTCCGAATGAAGGCTGGGGGACAAATGCAGTGAGTAGCATAGGAGTGACAAGAATCCAGCACGCCATGCACAGGAGCATACATGGTACTGTCACGGATGCCACCATATGCTGCTCCTTGGAGCCACAAGGGGAGGAGGGAGGAATAAGAAACCAGAAGGAAAACATCCTGACTGGCAGCTCAATTGCCAGCCTTCACAGGCCCCGTACCCTGCGACTCAGGCATGGCCACTGGATCCTTGACCTGGCAGGTCAAACATGCTCTCTGCTGTGGTGGGCAAGCTGTGGGGGCAAGGTCCGTAAGTCCCAAGGGAAGCCAGGATGATGGGGCTGAGGGAGTCAGCGTGTGTGCCAAGCCAGAAAGCAGAAAAGAACTGTATCTCACAAATCTCTGCTTTTGTGGGGTAGGGGATCCATTCTCTAGTGAGTCTGGGCTTCATACTGAAGTCTGGTGTCCAGACAAGTTCTGACCCACCCAGAATCCTCCTCGATCTCTGTGAACCTCTGCATTTGTAGTACAGAGAAACAGTTTGCTGAGGATCCTGTACTATGTGGATTGAGATTAGGAAGCACAGCTGTACATGCCTGAATGTATAAATCATGCCACCATTGATAGGGCCACTAATATATATATATATACTTTTTTTTATAAAGATCTTTATTCTTCTTGGCAGGGAGCGGGTGGGCTATTAGCCCTGCCCCTGGGTGCTGATGACCAGCCACCTACCTCTGTCCTGCGGTCCCTGATGTTAGTCCCCAGTAGGGCAGGTCACGGCTCTATGGGCAGGGCTTCCATGAAGCCCTGTTCCTCAATTCACTTTCCACCAAGATTCCTCCCCACTGCACCCTGGGGCCTCAAGCGACACATTAGTGCATGTGCATGGAGGCGCACATGCACTCTGGAACCTGTGACCCCGCTCCACCCCCCCACCTGCTCGACGCTGCCACCAAGCCTCCACTCAGAAGTCTGGTTCCCAGTTCTGACCCACCACAGAATCCCCCTGAACCCCGCGTGAACCTCTGCAGTCTGGTAGAGGAGAGCTGCCAAGTGGCTGCTGCATCCTCTCCCAGCCTGCACCCCTCCGACTGATCCGTCAACCCAAGCTCGTTCCTGAACTCAGGTCACCAGTGAGGTAAGTGGTAATACACCCAGCACTTCAGCTCCCTACAACACTGGATTGGCACTGGGGCACTAATATTTAACAGCTGCATGATGGATCTTACTCATGGTGCCATCAGAAGCATAATGAATATGGACCATCGGCACAACAGTAGGGGTACCGCTCACAATACCAGCAGGTCTGGTAATGAACCAGGGTCATCAAATGGCTGGCTGGGGGGAGGAGGATGAAGCATCCTAGAGGACATTCTCCTCCTCCTCCTCTGGGGGAGTATCCGTCACAGTGCTGTCACCTATGTGACCATGGGCGGTAGTGATGCAGAGTTAGAGCGTGTGGGCAGGAGTCAGTCACGCTCAAGGATACTGTGGTGTTGTGTGTTTGCCTCAGTCCTCACGAGTCCCTAGCACACCAACTTTCAACTGGGATGGGAGCAACCAGGAACAATCATACTCTGACCATACAGGATGAAAGGAGACTGCCTCCGCTGGCTAGCACCACTGACTGAAGCACCCAGCTCCAGAAACCTGGCAGAAGGTTGACAACAAGGTCCTCTGGAGCAGGTCCGGATTACCAGAGCTCCACTGTGGTGGGGGCAAGACATGGTGGCTAAAAGAGGTTTGAGTACGTCCCAGGAAAGTTGGGGGACAGGGCTAGCGGGCCTCATAGAAGGGGAAGGTTGGAGCAGAAAGAAGCATAAACAGAAGTTAAAAAATAAAGCATGCAGAATTCCAGCATGCTGCCTCTTTACTAGCTTTGTCCCATATATACACCCCATTCAGGACTTGGTGATAACTTTTCCGTACCATAGGGGTGGTCTATAAATGTAGTAAAAGACAAAGAACCTCAGTGCGCAAACACTGAGGCAATGGTTACCCTAAAAGGCATTGGCCGGGAAGCCAAGTTTCAAAGAAATACAAAATCACACAAATATCACAAATATAAATGCATTGCCTTGCTGACAAAATATCCAGTTCTCTTGCATCAGCTCAGCCTTGACGCCAGATGGTCTTGAACAGAAGGAGTTCAGATTGCAAAGCCCCTGAAATATGGTGGGAGAGTACGGTTTCCTCAGGAGGAACAAGGATTTTCTTTGTTTCTATTGAAAATGTGTTAAAAACAAAGGGCAGCAGCCTTGTGCTCCGCCCTTTTGAACATAAGATGCATGTTGTATTGTTGTGGGAATAAAGGACGTCTCTACCCTGCTGTCCCTGTTTTTTCTGATGACGTGATTTTCTCTAGAGACACATGAAAATTAGCACTGACTGGCTCCACTCCAGATTCCTGTTTTCTACCTATATCATATTTGTTAACCTCTGATTACACAACTCTTACAATATGGGACACATCATTCCATTGAATATCCACTCTTGTATCTCCATGTCCATCTTCCAATAATCCTTATACAGATTTGTGCACAAGCCCTCTTGCTGCATAAATTAACTTCTCAATTCATGCTTGAAACACACTTAAGCACTGTGGTAACCAGTGGGTATTCTTTTTTTTTTTTTTTTTTTTTTTTACCACCCACTGTTTATCCCTCCTGTGGCCAGGACAGGTTGGGCTCCCCTCAGTTCTGCCCTGTGGACCCCACCGTCCTACACCTTCCTGGAACTCACCTGCGAGCCTGAGCACCCCCAAGGATTCCCTCCCCACCATGGTGATGGGGTCAGGAGGGGGGAGGGCCACCCCCCCCCAAGCACAAATCCAGTCCTTGGCTCCAGGGTCCGGTGGTGTGGTGAGTGGGGACTGGTGGGCAGGCTTCATTCATGCCAGTTGTGCCACCATTTTCCTCCATAATTTGGTGTCCCTTTTCCACACGTTGGGGCGTGCTCACTTGTGTGAACATGTGGAAGCACTCGCATGTTATGGAGTGCTATGGAGTTCCACAGCCCTGCTTTCTACTGCCCTCTTCAACTTGCGCTACCACATGGCCTCGACCGGGTGGCAGTCATTCAGTGGAGCATGCAGTCTTCCCTCCCCTGGCGAGGAGAGCAGCCTTCAGGCACTCAGTCCTCTCCCACCCCGGCCAACCCTCTCCCACCCCCACAACCCATGTTTGTTTCCGACCCTGGGTCACCAGTGCGGCAAGAGGTGAGGCATTCACAGTGCCTCACACCTCTGCCCACGGACTGGCTACCAGTGGGTATACTAAGTTTACTTTTAAAAATGCACCAATTTGTCTTTTTCCCCTTTATTTATGCTCCCTTAAACCGGCCATACTACCGGCCGAGTTGCCCCAGCCCAACATCTGGCTTACTGCAGGCTTACCTCTACTCTAACCCCAAGACTTGCCTCTCCCCCATGGCAGGGGTGGCAGTGTACCTCAACGTCTGCCACACTCTGGGATCCAGCTTGGAAGATGGCCACATCGCAGGGGCTGGGCCTGCAGGAGGCCCGATCCTCATTCTGCATCTGTCCGGGTTTAAAATGATCCTCTGTTCCTCAGGACCCCAGCGGCTGTGCATGCATATGCAAGCGTGCATAGTCTTGGGTACCACGTGGCATGCACTCCTCCCCGCAAGCCGCTCACGAATGCACAGTCAGCTGTGGTCACCCAGGTGGCAGTAAAACAGCAGTGCCAGATGCTATGCCTCCCCGGAGCAGAACGTCCTCCAGGATGCCGTGCTGCCTCTCCGGCTAGTCCCAATGACCCAGGTGTCTTCTCAAGCCTGGGTCTCTGGCACTATCAGGTCACTGGCACTGTGAGTGGTTGTCCTATCGCTGCGCTGGTGCCATTCCAGTAAGAATGGAGTAAGAAGTTTGAAATCTGTACCTGCGTTGGCTTCTCTCTCTCTCTCTGCATTGATTCTTGCATTACTGAATGCTGCTAATCATACTGCAGAAAACACCATGTACCCCGTCAGTGAGCACAGCTACTGTCCATTATTCAGCCATAACCAGACAGTGGACTAATTATAGAACATACTCGAATGCCAGCATTCTGACTGGTCACTCTTTAAAAAACTGCTGTTAGCTGCCGACTTCCCATCACTCACACTCAGTGAGGGAAAATTGCAAGAGCAGCCTCTCGCTCCTAGAGCCTCACAGAAAAAGATAACTCCATTCTACACAATAAATGCAGTCATTAAATAAAATTCACATAGTAAAACATTTCTTTAGCTTGTGTCTAAGTATTAAATGCAATGCTGTGGTTGTCTGCTGTTCCTCCCATTGTTTTCTGCAGTATACCGGCAATAATGGTGTAGTGAGCTGGGGGGGGAGGATAACTGTACTGGGATGCCAATCCTGGCTGGTGATGTGGAAACCAACCTTGCCCCCAAAAAGGTCTTAGCACTTTCCACCGCAGTGTTAGAGCCTGCTTCCTAAACTGGACCTCTTCAATATCTGGATCTCTCAACAATCACCGGATAGCCTGTATCTCAGAATCTTGGCTCTCATCTAGGATACTTGATTCTACCCTTGGCCTCCCTGACTACTACCTGTTCTGGCAGAACTGTGGTAAACAGGGTTGTGGCACCACATTTTATTTCCATTAAAACCTATCCTGTTATCGCTGGCCCAGTGGCGTGGAGGGGGGGAAGCACTGGTCCTACCTCCTGCCACACCAATGACCCGGGTTGGCCAGGGGAGGAAGGATTGAATGTCTGAAGAACAACTCTCCTTCCTCGGAGTGGGGGGGAGAGTTCACCACGATCCGCTGCAACATTGCCACCTGGAGATGTCCGGGTACCAGTGCAGGTCTGGGCGTGTCAGGAAATACGGCCACAGCTAGATGTGTTAGGACGTCTCTGCAGAGGTGGAGCTCACCTGGCACTAACATTGCACAGTCTGGGCGCTAGGGAAACTTAGAAACTGAGGTGGAAAAACCTCCTTGGCTGCAGGTCCCTATGAGCCCCACACGGTGACGGGCACCTCGCCACTGTCCAGAAGCTGGATGATGTTGAGGTAAGTCCCAGAAGAAGCGGATAATGGGGCTGTGTGGACCGGACAGAAGGAGCATGCCAAGGAGAGCAGGGCATAAAATGTATATGTATGTGTGTGTGTGTGTATAGTAACATATTAACATACTAAAATGCCAGCAGAATAGGCCCTAACAGTCTTTCGTGTCTGCTTGTTTGGTCAGCCCCACCCTAGGAGCTGACCTGCTGCCCTGCCTTCTCTGGCTTCTCCCTTCCCAGTTCCAGATATTCTCACTGCACTGGATTTTGCTTCCAGAACCCTTCACCTGCACTTTTCCCACCCCCTCTTGAACTCCTCCACTGTCTCTGCCTCCACCAGCCCCCTGGGCAGTATATTCCATGGCTCCACCACCCTCTCAGTGAAGTAGCACCTCCTCCTTTCTCCCCTGAATCTTCCCCCCTCCAGCTTCCACCCATGCCCTCTAGTTGCCCCCTCCTCCTTCCTTCGAAGCACCCTGACTGCTCCTCCCCCATTTACCTCCTTCATGTACTTGAAGACCTCTATCATGTCCCCACGGTCCCTACTCTCTTCCAATGTGTACATATTTAGCTCTTCGAGCCTCTACCCAGAGGTCCTGTCCCCCAAGCCCCAAGTCATTATGGTTGCCCTCCTCTGGACCCTCTCCAGGAGTTTAATGTCCCTCTTTAAGTGTGGCCTCCAAAACTGCATGCAGTACTCGAGGTGTGGCCTCACCAAGCAGTTATACAGAGGGAGTATCACTTCCCTCCTTCTGGAGGTGATCCCCCTAGCGATGCATCCCAGCATCCTGTTGGCCTTGGCTGCTGCCCTCCTACAAGTCTCCGAGTTGTTCATCTTGACATCCACCACCACCCCCAGGTCCCTCTCAGCCATCGAGACTTGTAGCATTCCCCCCCCCGGGTGTACACTTGGCCCAGGTTTCTGGCCCCCAGGTGCAATCGTTGCATTTCCCTGCATTGAACCTCAGCTTCCTTTCTAGACCATCTTTCCAGAGCCTCCAGGTCCCCTGTAGGGCCACCCTTCCTCCTCCCCATCCACCACACGCCCCAGTTTTGAGTTATCCAAAGAGACTCATCTCACTCCTGATACCTGTCCTTATGTCAGAGATGTAGGCATTGAACAGGAGGGCCCAAGGACTGATCCTGTGGGACCCCACTAATGACCCTCCTTGGGGATGAGACTATCCCACCAACTATGACCCTCTGGGTCCGGGTCCTGGAGCCAATTGCCTATCCATCTGATCATCTGGTTCCCCACTCCCATTTCTCCCAGCTTATCCAACAGGCCCTCGTGAGGAACAGAGTCAAATGCCTTGCTGAAGTCTAGAAAGAGGACATCCACTGGTCTACCCAGGTCCAAGGCACTCGTCACCCAGTCATAGAACTCCACAAGGTTTGTCTGACACAATTTCCCTGGGACAAATCCATGCTGTCTATCGTTCAGGCACCCTGACTTTTCCAGGTCCCCCCCTAGCCTCTACTTGACAATGCCCTCCATCACCTTGTCCACCACCGATGTCAGGCTGACAGGCCTGTAGTTCTCTGCCACCTCCCTTGATCCCCCCTTGTGGATAGGCACTATATGTGCCACCTTCCAGTCCTGGGAAACCCACCCTGTCCTAGAGAGATAGTGAAAAGCTCTGCTAGGGGTTTCGCCAGGACATCCGCAAGTTCCTTCAGCATCTCTGGGATGTAATTTATCCAGCCCCGGTGCTTTCTCCATCTTAAGGGACCTGAGGGCTTCCCTCACTCTCTCTGCTGTGATTTCCACTTCCGCTACCTCTTCTCCTTGCTTAGCCTTCCCTCCTCCTGCCAGTGATGCCTCCCCCTCTCCCCAGACCTGCCGATCGGTAAGGGTCCCCCCCTCCTCAGTATTACTGTCTCCTCCCATGTATGGTGCAGCACCCCCATTTTCCTTGGTGAAAACTGAGGTGAAGTACTCATTTAGTACCTCAGCCTGCCCCCGGTCTTGTGCCCATCTCTCCCCTATTTTAATCCTGCTAATTTGCCCCTTCACCCTTCATTTTTCCCCAATGTATCTAAAGAACCCCTTGCTCCCTCTCCTAATTTCCCTGGCCAGGTTCTACTCCTTCCTTGCCTTAGCCACCCTCACCACCCTAGTGGCCCTTCTAGCCATCAGCTCATACTCCCCTCTATCCCTTTCACTCCTTGAGCACTTGAATTGCCTATAGGCTGCCTTCTTTCCCTGCACCACCTCCTGGACCTCCCTGGTCCACCAGCAGGGTTTTCGGGCCCTACCACATTTTCGTCTTACTCTGGCACAGGTGCTGGTAGCATCCTGCACCCCTCTCCTGATGATTTCCCACTTACTGTCAGTGTCCATGTCTGACCCAATCAGATCCAAATGCTCCTTAAGGATCCTTCCCATTTCCTTAAAATCCACCCCCCCAAAGTCAGTTACCTTCGTCTTTGTGCATCCTTCTACCCTTCCTAGGTCCAGGCAGAACCAGACCATGGCATGGTCACTCCCCGCCAACGGGTCCCTTACCTCCAGGCCCCCAATCTGGTCACTGTCTGCCAGGACCACATCAAGTACCCGCGCCTCCCCGGTTGGTTCCCCCACCTGCTGAGTTAGGAACGCATCCTGAAAGACATCCAACAACCCCTGTTCCCTGGCCACCGGAGGATGTCATAGTCTCCCAGTCTGTTCCTGGCATGTTTAAGTCCCCCAACACCATCACCCTTCCCATGCCTAATCTGCAGTGTCTCCCAACAGCTGCCACCAGACTCTCCTCCAGCTCCTCCACCACGCAGGGGTATACACCACTCCTATTTTTACTCTCTTGCCCCCCCCTTGTTATCAAGGTGACCCCAGTCGCCTCCATGGTTCCCTCCGCCTCCTCTACTCCCCCTATGCCAATGCAGTTTTTGACTATTATTGCTACCCCTCCTCCCCTTCCCTCCCCCCTGTCCTTCCTGAACATAGTGTAACCCTCCAGGTTCAGGTCCCAGTTGTGTCCTGCAGTGGCCCAGGTCTCAGTGACCGCTGCCACATCCACCGCTCCTCAGTTAGCATCACCTGGAGCTCAGGCATTTTATTGCCAAGCTCCTGGCATTAACAGGACTACCTTCCACCCTTTCCATATACTTCCATTTCCCTGCTCGGTTCCCATGGGGATTCCATTTTCCCCCGGTCTGCACTTTACCAGTCGGCCTTTTCCCGCATTCCTCCAGCTCCCCAGGGGGATGGAGACAGAGTCCCTCTTTATCGGACCCCCCTCAGCAGCCCTTTCTCCCATTCCTCCCCCCTTCACAAGTTTAAACCCTTTTCACCAATGAACCCCTCTATTTTCAACTTAAGGATTTCCCTTCCCTCCAAATTGAGATGGAGCCTATCTCTAGCATACAGCTCCTTATCCTCCCAGGTCTCCCCCCAATCCCCCATCAACCCATACCCTCTGGCCTCACACCACTCCCTGAGCCACTGGTTTATCTCACTAATCTTCCTTTTGTGTTCCCCACTAGCCCTTGGCACCGGCAGGATTTCCGAGAAGGAAATCGTGCACCTTATGTCATGACAGACCCTGGCAAGCTCCCTGAACCTTGCCTGTATCTCTAGCTCGCTATTTCCCTCAATGTCATTTGTACCCAGGTGGACCAGTATGTCCGGGGAACCCCCACAATACTTTGCCAGCTGATATACTTCGTGCTTGGCCCTGTTTGTTCTAACTGGCCAGGCTTCCCCCTTCCTATCCCATTTGATACCCCTGAGCATAGAATCCCACAACAGGAGCACTCTGACCGCTACTTTTCTCCATTTCCCCCCTTCCATGTCCCTCATCCTTTCTACCGGCCCCTCCACCCAGCCGGCTCCTTGTTCCTCCCCCTATCTGGGTGCTACATGCTGCCCCCTCATTTACCCTGGCCACCCCTCCCTCAATCCTATGCCTCTCCTCCTCCTGAGTATCCTTCTGTGCCTCGCTAACTCCCCCCTCACTGCTCGTGACTGGTCCTTCTCCCCATCCGCTAAACTAGCCTGGCTCGTCCTCCCTTCCTTCCTGTCTCCATTCAGTCCCTCCCTGCTTGTCGTGCTCCCCTGGCCTAAACCCTCAGCTCCCTTTACTGTGTCCTCCTTGTACTTCTGGTCCTTCTTGCCCTTTCCTCCCTCTTCCCCCCCCTCCTGCTCTGATCCACTGCTCCCCCCATTTTCCTGCATTTCAAGTTCCCCTGTTCCTCCTGCTATCCGTCCCGATCCTCGCCCTCCCTTTCCATCTCTAACTACCCTGTCATGACTACATCACCCCCTCATCCTCAAGTAGAAGAAGAGAATTGAAGCGGTTACTGAGCGTAGGTCCGATCCACCTCCCCACCTTGCTTCCTTCTGTCCAGCCCCAACGATCTGCCTACTTCCTGAGAATGCTGGCCCTCTGGCCCCCTTGTGAGGGTCCCCAGTTACCTGCCTGCTTCCTTGGTTGTGTCCTCTCTTTGGGCCCTCTGCCAGGGTCCCTATGTGACCCCAGAGTATTCTCCTGCCTCCTTTCCCTATGCCCCGCCCCTAGTGCTTGGTGCAACCTGTGGGAGATCCCTGCCCTCTTCCCCAACCATACCTCCCCCTTCCCCAGCTGTCTCCTAATCCCCGCAACCTCCTCCCTAAGCTGTGCCAGCTGGTAGCACACTGGGCAACCACCAAACTTCCAAGCCCAGTCCAGTATCATGGCTGCCCCACACCCTGTGCACCCCACCACCCTCCCAAAGATGCCGGCCCTAATGACGTGTGGTCCCATCCCCCTCCAAATAGGTTTCCTTGGGTGAGCCACTGTTCCCCACTAGTCCAAGATACACCCTTACTGACTAATCAGGTCACCCACTAATCCTAGATACAGTCCCACAGTAAACCGGTAACCCTGTTATTAGGTGCAGTACAACACAGTAAACTTATAAGGGAAGTGAACAACTCCCTAAGCTCCTCTCTCCCAGCCTTTAAATCCAACACCCAGTGGCTAGAACTACATGAGCTGCACCTGCAGCTCTTTCCTCCAACTGCAGGGCAGGTGTTCCCCTAGAAATAAGCAGAGCTCTGGGAGGGAGGGTGGGGAAGGGTGGGATTAGGGTCTACACCAACTCTCACGAGTGTATCAGCCCTGTGTCTGCCCCTCCAGGCCCTGCAACCAAAGAAACAGCCCCAAGCAAATCCCACCAAATAGGTTTTAAATCAGAAGAAATAGGCCTCCACCAGCTCAGCCTGTTACACAGTGAAACATCCAACAAATGAGCCCACTTACAGCCACCAAACCAGTTTTCAAACTTCCAACAGCCCCAAACACAATACCCTGCTAGCCCCTTAGAGTAGTAAGAAAGAAAAGCAATAACCCTCTACCAAGTAAAATCCACAAGAAACCCTGTAAAAACAACAAGAAGCAGCTACTGTACTGAAGCACATCTGATCCTGTCCCCTTCTAGTTCCTTCTGAGAAGCCAAAGCAACACCACCACAAACCTGATTCAGCTCTGCCTCCAGTCAATTAGCTGAGTGAGACCTGACCAGACCGTTAACACCCTTCCCCACTATGCACTAACCTTTGCAGCTAGTGAAGTCAGCAAAAGGAATCAAAATTCAACTCAAAGCCCCCAAAATATTTTTGCTATCAAAGGAAACAAGTCTCCAATTCAATCAGCTTCACTAACAACACATCAAAATAGGCTTAAAATTAACAGATATAGGTCTCCAATTCAAATAACCAGCCCCAAGCAAATCCTACCAAATAGGTTTTAAATCAGAAGAAATAGGCCTCCACCAGTGCAGCCTGTTACACAGTGAAACATCCAGCAAATGAGCCCTCGTACAGCCACCAAACCAGTTTTCAAACTTCCAACAGCCCCAAAAACAATACCCTGCTAGCCCCTTAGAGTAGTAAGAAAGAAAAAGAAATAACCATCTACCAAGTAAAATCCACAAGAAACCCTGTAAAAACAACAAGAAGCAGCTACCGTACTGAAACACATCTGATCCTGTCCCCCTTCTAGTTCCTTATACTGTATATATATATATATGTATACACACACACACACACACACACACACACACACACACACACACCTGTTCTGTTGCTCACAGAGAGTCTGTGCCCTCTCATGAGTTCCTCCTAAACAAGCTCACCCTCATCATCTTTGCTAATGTTTTCTACACCTTCCCTGAAACCTCCCTGTCCTCTCTGGTTGACTCTCTCTCACTGCCCTTTCCTTTCACACTTCTCTGGTGAACTTCTCCTCCTTGGAGACTTCAATATTAATTGGCTGTCCTCAGCCACCAGGCCCCCTTCCCACAGGATTGAGCCACTAAACCATACCCAATTACCCAACCAACTCAGCTCAATCCTCACCATCCCAACCACTCCCTTCCGGACTGGGTGCTATCTTCTCACGCCCATCGTATCACTGCAGCTGGCACTCTTCCGGATGCCTTCAGTGACCACTGTATGACCTTCTGTATCATGAAAGTCAGGCCCCCACCTTCCGCCCCCAAGTACATTTGGTTGTGGTCCCTTCAGTCACTAAACATAAGTGCCCTCTTTAAAGACCTGGCTACAACCGAATGGTCCCCCATCTACTCTGCCCATAACACTGACGTGGCCTTTCCATGCCAAATTTACTCTAAGCTGGGACAAGCACACCCCACTTAAAAATCCAGGGCAAAAGGTTCTCACTACGCCTGAATTACACCAGACATTATCAACCAGTTTACATGTCCTGAGACCAATCATGGGCCCATTTCAAATTCTTCTGCTCCTAGTGTGACCTGTTTTACTACAGGTCTCTTAGAAACTCTTAAGCAAAGACAGTCTATGCTACTAAAGCCCATTACTTCATATCAAACCTCCAGAATAATCTTAACTCCCCAGATAAATTCTGGAAGGTTATTCACTCCCTCTTTGACCCCCTATCTGCTCCCCCAGTCCTCGTGGTGGATGGCTCATCAGTCTCCGACCCTCCTCTGCTGCTGCTCACTTCAATGAGTTCTTTAACACTTGTGCCCTCCCTGTTCCTCTCCCTGTCTTTCCCCATCTCACCTGTGCCTCACTCAGCTAAGGGCTTCCACTTTCCTCTATCACTCTTCAGTAAACCTTGCTTGCCTCTCCTCCCTTAACCCTTCTAAGTCCAGCCCTGATGGGATGGACCCTAAACTCCTCCACCTCTCAGCACCTGCTATCGCCTCTCCTCATTCACTTTCTGAACTTCTCCTTCTCACTCTGTGCTGTCTCTCAGTCCTGGAAGGTTCCCAAGATTCTACCTCTGTACAAAGGGGCAACCCCACCTCACATGGTAACTTCCAGCCTATCTCCTCCTCTCCTCTCTTGCAAAGCTTCAGGAGAAGCTTGTCTACTCCAGGCTTGCTGACTTCCTCTCCCCTTCCAGTCTGGTTTTCAAGTGCTACTCCACCATTTCCTCCTTGCTGCATGTCACTAACTCCATCTCACTGGGATGGATCATGGAAATATCATTGTGGCTATCTTCACTGATTTGGCCAAAGTCTTGATTCGGTGTCTACCACCTCGCCTCCTGGACAAGCTGAGCCCTGCTGGTCTCTCAGCTCCCACTGTTGACTGGTTCAGTTCCTGCCTCACGACCGCCAACAGTCACTATAGGTTGGATGTGCCCTGTCCCCTCTCCTAGCTATCCAAGTTGGGTTCCCCACAGGGTTCCGCCCTTGATCCCATCCTCTTTTCAGTATTCCTCAATGACCTGCCCTCTGCCTGTGTCAACTTGCATATACACATGTATGCAGATGACACAGTCATTTACTCCTCTGGCCCCTTGGCTGCAGCTGCAGAAGGCATGCTCCAGCAGGACTTCCACAATGTACTGTGTGGGTTCCACACCAACCAGCTCCAAGTCAATACTAAGAAAGCAGTGTCTTTGACCTTTGGCACCAGCCAGAAACTGGTCAGGCTCTCACCCCTACCCGTCTTCTCCACACTGGATGGCACCCTCTGAAGTAGGCTCACAAGTACCTCAATGTGTGGCTTGATAAGAGGCTGGACTTCTCTGCCCACATTGATACCATCCATGCCAAACTCTGTCCCAAACTCGGTGTTCTATACCACAATAAGGAATGCCTTTCTCCCCAGGTCTGCTAGGAGTAGGTCACCAAGATGGTTCTCCTGGTTTTCGACTACGCTGATGTTGTCTGTGGTACCACTTCCCTTTTCTCTCACCAGACTGGATACCCTCTGCAATTCTTTTTGCCAATTTGTTACCAACTCAGCCTTCCGCACTCATCACTGCTTCCTCTACTCTTCCCTTTCTGTCCTCCTCCTCCTTCTCCCCAATGTCACGTCTCACTGTGCTTCTTTTATCTCTAAATACTAGTTTGGGTCATTCTCCTCTTACCTGTCACCACTCCTCTCTCCCATCTTCTCTTCCTCCACTCCAGAGATAATGCCACCTTCTCCATTCCCCACCTCACTCCTCTGCTGGGCAGTTTGCCTTCTCCCATCATCTCCCTGCTCTCTAGGACCAGTTTCCCTCATTGCTCAACCTCTACCCCCACTTCCAGCCCTTAGACAACAGCTAAGGCTTCTCTTGCTCCCTCCTGCTCCTGTCAACCCTCCTCCTGACCCTCCCTCCACACACTTCTGACCTCTGCCCCTTACCCTCTCATGATTTTGGC
This sequence comes from Neoceratodus forsteri, assembly GCA_016271365.2. Classification (NCBI taxonomy): domain Eukaryota; kingdom Metazoa; phylum Chordata; order Ceratodontiformes; family Ceratodontidae; genus Neoceratodus; species Neoceratodus forsteri. Next base: position 569,424,960 of record JADMNL010000022.1, read on the forward strand.
TGAAACTGCCCGTTTTAATCATCTGCAATGCCACAGCATGGTCCCCTTTTTAATCGGGCACCACCCACTTTATTTAGCTTGTCTTCTTTATGTGACCCCTGTAGGCTAATTTTATGGTCCATTTGTCACTACATTGTTCACCTGCTTGTTCACTATTCTGTTACTACACTTTGTAAGTTATCACCGCAATGCATTTTAATCACTTAAAGCAATTTTATATTTTGTACTCCTCTGTTCTTCTCCCCGGCTTGCACCTGGAAATGAGCTTCGGCTCAGAGTGCCCTCCCCGGTTACCAAATTTTACATAAATAAATAATACCTCAGCATGTAGTCTCAATGTTTACTGTCATCCCAGTACAGTTATTCCCCCATAAACCCAGCACATGCCAATATTTCTTAATTATACTTGATTGTACTGAAAAAGACTGCAACTCAGCCACTCAGAACAGAGAGCTACTGTCAGGTAATTCTGTGATAACTGGACAGTAGACTCAGCAATGGGATTGCATGCTAATCCCTGTCTTCTGACTGGCCGTAGCAATGCTACAGTGTGTCTGTGATAGATTTACATTTCTGATTTCTCAGACACACACTTTAGTGCCAGTTTTGGCAGTTTGTTTCAAAACTTTTCTTTTCCAGTATAATAGCGAAAAACAACAACTGTATAGTGCTGGGGGTGTTCCTTGGTAAAAATGGACCAGGAGGCTAATAAACACCTTGATCTTCAGTCTTGGGGTTTAGTACCCTTGATTGGGTTCCTACCTTGTAAACTCAGACCACTTTATGGTCTTCTTGCTATATTTTACTTTGGTCTCAATTGTAATTTTTGCACCTCCTTGTTTTTCCAGTACTTTGTCTTCACAACAATGGGGCTTTATTTTGCACTTTTTCTTGTTTTTACTATGCTGTGAAAAGATTACTTACCATGGTAACTGTAGTTCTTCTAAGGGATGAGACATGCTATCTTCACAAGTGGTAGCATCTCGTGCAGCATGGTTCACCGGAAGATGAATGGAATCTTAAAGCACTGTGTGTGTGTATGCACGCATGTGCATTTGTGCTGATTACACAGCCCCTGCTGCCTAACTGCCTGACCAATAGCTGAAGAGCAACAGGGCAGCAATCACCCTAATAAAAGTAATGTTTTAATAAAACTATCAAAAGTTTAATAAGTTTTTTTATATACAAGTTTTATCCCTGGTTTCGGAGCTGACAGGCAAGCTCTGACTCCCCTTGGGAGGGGCTCGCATCTGTCCCCAGCCTATGTCCCAGTCACCGGGATTGCAGCCGGAACCATCAAGGAGCCTGCCAACTTCATTTTCTCCCCTCCCCTGCTGCAGATGCATGTATGCGTGTGGAGGCACACACATGCTGCATTCCCTGCAACACATGCTGCATTCCCTGCAACACATGCTGCATTCCCTGCAACACCCTCCCTGCATGCCGCTCTCTGTCTGACACTGCCCCTGAGCCTCCACTTGGTGGCAATCACATTGTGGAGTGACAATGTCCCTCCCGGGAGAACAGTGGCCCCCCAGCCAACCCTCTGATGACCCCTGCTTGTTCCTGAACCCGGGTTGCTGGTGTGGCATCCAGCACCTCAACCCTCAGCGCCACCGGGTCAACACAATAAAACATTTTTTAAAACAATTTCAATACATTATCTTTTAAAATCTCAAGCAGCAACTTAACACAACGGATTCTGAAGAACCTTCTCTCTCCCCTCTGTGTCACAGGAGAGGATGTGAAAACCTGAGTATTATAATGCCACAGTCGAGCATAACAAGAGAACCAGCAAGTGAAAGCAGGCAGAACAACCAGAAACCACCTGAAAAGGGGGACGGAGAGTAGGAGAAATGTGACTCAATGAAGGAGTTTGTCTCAAAGATCTACTGTTACGTTACGGTAAGTAACCGCTCTTCGTCGAGGATATCTCCCTCCCTTGAGCCACATCGTGGAACAATTCCCAAGCACTACTAGAGGACTGAGGGACAAAGGAAGAGTCTAAGCACCCTGAGTAAAGCAGCCTTGTGGGACAGCAAGGCCAAATCCAGCACATCTACGAGAGACGACGTCCAGACTGTAATATTTAATAAATGTGTGGCAGCAGTGGGCACGCTCTGAAAACATGTCCCAAAAGTAGCTGCCATGAGTGGACAGGACCAGAAAGCTGCTTATTGTGCTTCTGGTAACAGAATGAATGCGCAGGCCAATCATTTGGAAAGGCCCTGCTCGGAAATAGGGAGCCCACCATCCTGGGGTGAGAAACAAACAGCTGAAAGGATTTCCTACAGTTCTGACTACGATCAAGGTACCAATGCACTATCCGATGGATGTCAAGGGTGTGTTGACAACACTCCCCACCATCGATGGAAGTCAGAAAGTAAACCAGGTCAATAATCTGATTCAGTGTAGGCACATAAACGACCTTCAGCAGAAAACGAGGATTGGTACGCAGGGTAACCTGACCATTGTGGGGAAAAAAGATATGGAAGCTCTGCGACCAGAACCTGCAGTTCCGAAATATGTGTGGCAGACATCACAACCACAAGGACCAATGTCTTCCAAGAGGAAGGGAAGCTCACAAGTAGCAGCAGGCTAAAAGGGAGGCATAGTAAGAGTCTCCAGAACCACACTAAAGTCTTGCACCAGAACCCGATCTCTGAAAGGGGGTGCAGAAGCAGAATTCCTCTAATGAACCCAAGGGAAACCTCAAGTTGGGCTACTGTTTTGCCATCAGTGAGGGCATGAAAAGTTGACACTGCAGCCAAGTCAACCTTTATCGAGGAATACCAGAGGTACAATAAGCCAGAGCTTGTTTCTAGGTGCAACCTGGGAGCACAAGACTTCACCTGTGACTGCTTCTCCTAATTGGTCAACCTCTACACTCACGCCTGGCATCGTGTGGCCCTAAACTCCCTCTGGCCAATTATCCTTGTCCTCCACTTTCTCTCTCTCACCTTACCCCTCCCCATTCCTCCCTACCTCACCCACCCTCCCATCTTTTAGCACTTCAGACTTCTGTCCCTCTACCTTGCACTTCTCATACCAACCTCCCCCAGACAATGGCCCTTCAGCCTGCCCACTCCTTTCTGGCCCCCACCCACCCACCCCTACTGGTTGCTCATCTGGCCCTACTATCCTTTTGCTGTCTCGCCACTTGAAATACGGTATTTTATTTTTGAGACTTTATTAATGTTTACCTTTGTTTGTATGTTAACCTTCCATCCGTTGATGTGGAACCTTTGTAAACGAGCAGTTCTTGCTCAAAGGTGTTTGTAATCCTAGAGTTTAGTAAATAAAAATTAAAAAAGTGACTTGCTCTTAACCACTCTGCTATACTGCCTCCTTGGCTCTTGCCTCTAAAGGGATTGGAGGTAGTCCGTAATGAGACTGGCTAGACATGTAAAGTGGTCCAGCAGACCAACAGTACACCAAACTATAAAACGTTTCCATTTTTGCAAGTAGGTGTACCTAGCAGATGACTTTTGAGCCGCTAGTAGTACTGCTACAACTGCAGAGGAGACCCCCCCCAAAGCAGGAGAGTTCTACATCCTCAGAAGCTGGGTGTGAAGGTGCAGGGATCAAAGATCTGGATGCACCAGAGCAAACTGCTTATGTGTCAGAAGTCATGGCCGTAGAGGGAGCAGGACGGGGGTTCCACTGCCGATTGCTGAAGTAGAGGGAACCAGATTTGTCTGGGTCAGTATGAGGCCACTAGAATCAGGGTGACCAGCTCCATCCATGACTTGACAAGAACCCTCTGTGTCACAGTCTCTGTACATGAACCTCCCTTTCCAAGAGAGGGACAATGCATCTTCCCAAAAAACTCCAGGCATTGGAGCGATCAAGCAGAAAAGTGGCAGTTTTGCACTGAATGGCGATGCAAAGAGGTCTATGCCTGGGTGACTCCACTTTATGAAGCGGAGAGCCATGATGAAGTTCAATACCTGCCATTCATGGCAGAGTGCCTGGCATCTGCTGAAGTGATCCATGAGGGCTTTGAGGGTAACAGGCAGAAAGCTGGATGTCAGGAATATTTTATGTTCCACAGCTTAATGCAAGACTCTTATCGCCTCCCTGCAGAAGATACAAACAGTTCTGCCTTGGCATCTGATGCACCACATCGCTGAAATGTTGTGGGTACAGATCACCAGCTGGTGACCCCAAAGGAAGGTAGCAAAAGCCTGTAGGCGAAGTAGAACAGCCCTCATCTCAGAAGTGTTGCTGTGGAGAACCGTGTCCAAGGGGGAACCACTAAGCCGTAGTCCATAAGGGGTTCAGATGGGCACCCCAGCTGGAACTGGGGGCATTTGCTGTCATCACTAGAACAGAAGGATTGAGAAAGGGAGACATTCCGATGTTGCACTGCCTGTAATTTTACAGATACATAGATCATGAAAGCAGACGGAGACTCACTTGTTTATCCAGTCTTCCCATTTCCCACCTAACCCCGTGTCCGACTTATCGTTTTACCGCAGTTACTGGTTCTTTTGTCCTTTAGGTGCCCCCCTTCCCCCAGCTGACCACCTGACTATCATCAGGTCTTACTATCTCCACGTGCGGTCTTACTATCTCCACGTGCCAACCCCTTCCATGTTTGAAACCAGTCACTGATTTGGCTTCTACCACTGGCTTTGGTGAGCTATTCCAGGTGTCCACCACCCTGTCGGTGAAAAAGTACTTCCTAAGATCTCTTTAGAACCCCCCCAACGAACCTCTACCCATTTCCTCTTATTACAGTGTTTTCAATTCTGGTTCACCACTTTAGCGCCAAGGGGTTTGTTTCTGACAAACTGCAGAGCTTACTCAATGTGAAGGGTGCTTGGCACATGTAAAATTACAGAAAAGATGCAAAGCACCATGGGACATATATGCAGTTCTCAATGCAGTGTGAAGAGGTGCTCTGCACATGTTATCACACTTGCAGTTTGCACTCACTCAAGGTTTAGGGCTCATAGGTGGTACACGGGAAACCCGCTACTGCTGTACAGAGCTTTAGTGCGTGGTTTCCACTTTAATTCCTGTCATCTTGCTCAAGCACACTGCCCTTTGCGCTTCACTCAACGCGGCCTTGAAATATGGCGTCCAGCGACAATGGCTGAAATGATGTGAACATCAATTAAGGAACAACATGTCACAACTACAGATAATTAAAAACAACAAAAATGAATGACGCTTGTGGATGATATTAAGAAATAGTAGTTCATTAAACTGAGAACACTTAACATTTGGAAGGACACCAAAGTCTGTAAAAAAGTTGAACAATGCATGTAGGCCATGCAGTACTTGACAACTCAATGATGTGGAGTTAACGCGTAAGGAGACAGTCATGTAGTAGTAAAGAAGAGATGGCGCTGGCTGACCCAATGGTTTGGTGGCAGCTCTACGCCTACCACACCGGCGATCGGGGGGAGGGGGGAGAAATGGAGCGTCTGACAGGATGATGTGGATGGTTGCTGCAGGCCCTTCACCACCGACAGGGCACCAAGAACTGCTGCTTCTGGATGAGAGGCCGGGGTGTTCCTAGTGGTCCAAGGTAAGTCCCTGAGACGGTGGGTGATGGGGCTGAATGGCTGGTGGCAGAAGAGGGCCAGGCATGAAAGAAGAACGAGCACCTTGATGGAAAACAAAAAGAAAAGAGCTGTTTGGGGACTAGCTTATCACTCTAGAAGAAACTCATACCTTGCTGAGTTCGACTCGCAACAGCAACTTGTTTTCTGCTTGATAATCTCCTCATGAAATAACCTCTGTTCGGCCCAGGGTTGTTTCCATTCATGTCCATCAGAAACAGCAATAAGTTGCAATGGTCTCAGTTCTACTATTTTTATTCCAGGGGGAGGTGTGTGCTGTGAAAACAGGTTACATTGGCAAATAATTAAGAAGAAAAAACAAGTAAAGGCTCTGGATGCCGCAGGCAACTGGCAACAGGTTATTTGTTACTTGGCAAAAAATGCCTTTTTTTTTATTTTACAAAAAACTTATTTCCAGTATTGTTGTTTTACCACCAGTGTATTTTTTTTTTGTAATTCTGTTGAATATTTTTTAAAAGTCTGAGTCATTAAAGATGTCTGCCACTCGCAGTTTTTAGAAAACCTCTTCTGTTGAGGTTACCTTTAGAATGCACGCACTAGACGTGTCCTCTGGGTGTCTCAGGATGGTGGCAGCACCGGTTTTTGATGGTAAACAGCCTAGCACCACCGCAGGATTTTGCACTTTTTCATGGTGGGCATAGCAGTGCAGTAGGAACTTGTAAAAACTTCAGACTCCCATACCTCACGAGAATGAAAAAAAATTAAAAGAAAACCCAACATGTTAATGAATACTGCTGCTGCTTTCAAGAGCATTTCACCTTGAGGTCAGGGGTTCAGATCCAGCACAGGTCAGTAGTGGCCAAAAGCCATTATCATCTGATGACTGTTTGGGGCCTTTGTGGACTGAGCTGTGGTTTGTCTTAGTGCACTTCCTAGCAGGCAGGAGTCCACGTCGAAGACTCATCAGTAGATGAAGCCAAGGACTGAATGGATTTGTCTGACCTGCCCTCTCACTAACATGGTGGCTCCTCCATGATGGTGTTACGGCACATTGGTGGGACAGCGAGACCAAAAGCTTGTACTGCGATCACGTGCTGTAGCGGTCTCCACTAAGACTTCCTTCATAAAGGCCCCCTCTATGGCCCAGTGGGTAGTACTATGCATTCCTATGCTGCCAATCTGAGTTGGGAGCTGACTCCAGAGTTGGTCAAGTGGCCGTCAAGGGGGAGGGGGGGACTGGGAAATCAGTAGGAATAACAGTCCCAAGTTTCACTGCACCAGTGACCCCTATGATGGGTCAGGGAGTCTGTTCCTCCGTAGGAGCATGCCGACTGCATGCCAGGTGTGTTGGGACATGGTCTGATGTGTGAGGCAGGGCTAAGGTGGGGGACAGGGAGAAAATTGATGCTCATCGGTCATCATTATTGACAACGTCTGCCTCTTCGGACCCTGCCTAATATGGACCCCCTCTGGCCTGACAGGGGAGGGGGGAGTAGCAGCTGGGGGAGCCAGGGTAATGCCTAAATATGGTGTAAGGTTGTGGCCAGGGGCCAAAAGGCTTCATGGGGAAGAAAACAAAAAATAGCAGTTGGAGCCTGTGTGCCCCTGCTAAAGATGGACACCTAATTTGCAAGTTTCAGGATGCCTCTGAGATGATCCTCCACCATCCATTGATTGCACAGGCAGACAGTGCTACAACTAACTGGATTTAAAAGAGGGAGAGTATGCAGACAGAGGGAGCCGACTTTGGAAAGCTCACAACCCTTGCGAAGAGAAAAAAAACATTAAACTTTCTCCTGCTATACGACTGCTCCCTGCAGCTAAGAAGGTGACTGCAGTGAGGGAACGTAAAGCCCTCTCACCCAACAACCCGATCTTCCCTGCAGTCCTGCTACAATAAATCACATCAAGTGAAGAGACAAATAAATGTAAGAGAGACCCAGGCAAATACTGAGACACTCACAGGACAGGTCACCCTCAGAAACACAGCTTGCCGCATTATCTGAGGCCCGGAAGGAAAAGACATGTGCCTTCAAGCAGCCAAAACGTAAGTTACCTGACTCCTGGCTAGATGGAGCAGCTAGAGGGGAGTGGGCAGTGCAACAACTTGCGAATTTTGGGACTCAGAGGTATTGAAGAAGCCAACTAGATTCAATTTTTCAGAAGGAACCTCTCAACCCGGCTGCACTGAGACCCCACCGTGTCCGATTTTGAAACAAAAAGGGCTCTCCAGGTGAGAAACGCTACACCAGCCTCAGCATCAGCTAAGCCAAGACCACTTATCTTTAACTCCCGCATTTCAGGACAAGAAGCCGATCCTTTACACAGCCAGAGAGTTGTAGAATTTTCCTGTGGACGGCCAGAGGATCTCATTTTACACGGACTATCCAGCCGGCATCCTGAAGTGGTGACAGACCCTCGACAAATCAAGCAAGGCCTCAGGAACCAGGGACTTACCTGCTCATTACTGCACCCCACAGTGCCTTTTATTGAATTATTGTACTCTTTCTCCTCTGTGCCCCAACCAGCCCTCACTGTCCCAGCCTTACACCCAGCTCCATCACCTGCCTCCTCTGAGACTTACCACTCCTGTGTTCCTCCCAGGCTTGCCCCCCAGGGCTGGGCTGCTGGGGGAGCAACCCCCAGTGACCTTAGAGCGTGGTGTCAGGAGAGCACCATGGTCAGCAGTAAAAGTCCAAAGATGCAAGGCTGGTGTCTTCCTGCAACAGTCAGCGGTGTTTTTCCCTGTAGGAGGAAGTAGGCGGTTGGTTAACTAGGATCTGCAGCTTATCCAATAGGCAGGGAAATGGGCAGACTAGGTGGGCCAAGTGGTTCTTATCTGCTGTCAAAGTCTATGCTTTTATGTTTCTATGTTCTGTGTTTCCCTGGACCCCACGACATCAATGGCATGTGTGATGTGTGTGCTCATGCACACACGCTGACGTCTCCCTCTCCCAATCCATGACTCACAGCTGCATCGCCACCTAGGGTCACCAAGGTGGCTGTGCTATGACTGAGACATCCCTCCCTCCTTCGTGGTGGAAAGTGTCCCATGGTGACACTCAGTCCACCTCGCCCTGGTAGCCCTCTGACATCCCAGGATCATTCCCAAACCTGGGTCACTGGTGTCACAAGCAGTAGCACTACTGCTGTGCTGCCGGGCTGGCTTGCACCTTGCAGTGCTGTCAGTCAACTTCCAGAGAAGAAGGCTCATATTCCAGGCACCAGGAGAGGTGAACCATTTCTTCTAAACCCAATTGGGCCCTTCCCACTCCTCACCCTCCAGATCCAGCAGCTCTTAAATGCACCCAGGGGTCAGAGGCACTATGGCCCCTTCCACTAGCACTGGCTAACTTCCACAAAAAGTCCTGAGTGATTACTGTTTGGGGGATTTCTACTGGTGGAAGAGAGGGGGCACTCCAATTTCTTGGTTTCCAGCAGCCAGCTGGCTGTGTCAGGCTACAGTACACATCCTGGCCAGAGTGGGCTTGCTGGCAGTGAATGTAGACCGGCTAGCTGGCCTGCAGTACACAGCATTTAGCAACTGATGGATTCAGTGTGCACGCAGCACAGGGCCAAATCATCAAACCTCCTGAGCTGCACATCATGCCTTTGAAAACCTCCTTCACCACATTACAGTAGCCTGAACAGCCCTTCTCCCATTTTCCACCAACGGGAGATCTTCTGGGAACATAAAACCAGGGTCAGTGGATCCACCAGACCACCCGAGAGCATACAGTTCTGGACTGTTACTTCTTGTTACCTGTCACTGTATGGTTAAATGGTTATTTGTTCCAATGAAATCTGTACCAGCAATTCCAGAATGCTAGAAGTCTAGGAAATAGATTCTGGACTCAGAGGTCATCATGGCAGAGGCCAGCCTGGGTCATTACCGAGTCATGGTGCACTGAAAACCATGACTGGGACATGGCCATACTCTGTTCAGGAAGGACCTCAGGGGAAGGAAAGGATGGGGTGTGGTGCTTTATGTGAGGGAAAGCATAAAAGCAACAGAGGGAGTAATACAAAGGAACACAAGGGAGGTAGAAGTATTGTGGGTCACACTGGAGACGGGGAGGAGTTACTATTCATACTGGAGTGATCTACGGACCTCCAGCAGGGGAGGAATTAGATAAGGTACCAGTGGAAGCCACTGGCAAGACTGCAGAAAAAGGGGGAGGTGCTGCTGATGGGGGACTTCAACCTGCCAGATATAGACTGAGCCTCCCAGCAGCAGCTTCAGCTAGAAACAGGAATATCCTGGACTCTCTGCAGGGGGCATTCCTCAGGCAACTAGTCAGTGAACCCACTCATGATGGGGCAATACTGGACTGGGTACTCACTAACAGGGACAGTACTGCAGACGTCAAGGTGGGAGGCCACCTGGTCACCAGTGATCACCATACAGTGGGGTTCAATAGAAGGACGACTGTGGAATCGAACCACACAAAGGTGAGGGTCCTGGACTTCAGGAGGGCAGATTTCATAAAGATGGATGAATGTCTCAGGGATGACCTGGTGGCGGTGTGTGGCCTGGATGGGGTGGAAGAACACTGGGCAAAGCTAAAAGGGAGCATAATAAAGGCAACAAACCTTTGCATCAAACAAGTGAACAAAAACTGGAGGAAAACAGAGACCACTATGATTCTCGAAAGAGATGGCTGAAAAGGTAAAGGCTAAATTAAAGTGCATTTTAATTGTTGAATGTACATTGCCTCCCACTCCTTTGTAATACTTTTGTAACTTGACTCTAGACCCTTTGAAAATCAGCTTGACCTAAAGGGTCTTGTGTGTAACAAACAAATAATAAAAAGGGGAAACTGGTTTAAGCAGGAAAGGCCCACTAAGTCAAAGCTTGTTTGCAGGTGTGACCTGGGAGCACAAAGAAGTTAAGCAGCAGTGTCAGTGGCTTAGTAGGTAGCACACTCGCCTCTGAAGCCGGGAGATCAGAGGGCTGTGGGTTCAGGTCCCACATCTGGCACTTGGGTTAATATCCCAGTACTGACACTGTAGTGCAGCATGAGAGGGGTGCTGCACTTCTGAGGTGCCGTCTTTCGGATGAGATGTTAAACCGAGGTCCCATCTGCCTGGATTGGCGGTAGTTCAGGTGGATGTTAAAGATCCCGGGGCACCTATCAAAAAGAGTAGGGGAATTTTTATTGAAATAGAGGACTCCAGTACAAAGAAAAACAAGTGATAATCAACAAGATATACAGAAAAAACAAAAGAAACAACAAAAAGAGCATGATATACAAAAACAAGTCAAATATCCACCACCCAGTGTTCACAATTAACCCACAGGTATCTCCCTTTCACCACACCTAGATTTTAAAGTCCATATTCCTAATACTCCATGATGTTTTCTGCACATTGCATAGCATTTCATTATACAATATACGTTTCTGCTGTAGAACCCATGAACATTGAGATTGCCAAATACAGTATCGAAGAATGGAAAAGACAAGCAATAAAGTATCAGCGTGAAATTTGGACCATTCCCCGTCATGGACCCCCCACACATTAATGTTCGATAATTTAGAGATGCAAACAAGGGTTCATTCCATTGTGTAGACAAATATACCCAAACATTCTGAATATAATGACAATCCAAAAAAAGGTGCTTCTGCGTTTCTAAAACAGCAACACAAAATTCCCTGGAACAGAACCTATCACTAAGCTGTTTATGTTTATGACTATTACTTACCGGTAACCTATCATAGTTATTCAACCACACACTATCCCAAACAAAATCAGGCAATCGTCTATTAGTAAGAAATCTGAGGACTACAACCATGGAGTCCAGTGGGCATTCCGGGAAAAAAGCAACTTCCGAACAGACAATATGATTGCATAATTTTTTCAGATTCACGCTTTCCAAATTAGATACAGTAACACCCCATTTCAGTTGTTTTTTAAAAGTTTCCAATCCATATTTCGGAAAAAAAGGAAGTTTTTTCAATTGTAAAGGTTTATTTTCTCTCAAAAGAGGCAACCCCTTAGAGAACCAAGTACGCACAAAAGAATGCAAGTTCCTCCCCCCAGGCCATAAAAGAGGACACAAGTTGTAGGCCACAAAGATACTAACACAAAATGCTATAGGATGTAACATAGCTCTACCTAATTCCCGAATACTTCCATATGTGTATCCCCTTTTAATGGGGTTCAACCTGCTCCCCCAAAAAGCTTGAAAAAAAACACACTAAATAAAGCTGTATATAAAGAAACAGGAGGAGAAACACATAACTAACAAATAGAAAAATAGGAACTAAAAAAGTCTTAATCAATAAAACCCTTTTGCGTTTGGCAATCTGTCTCCCTTTCCATCGTGCAACCAAATGCTTGGCCTTATCAAGCCCCAGACTCCAATTAGCACAAGCCATATCAGAACCAAACTCAACCCCTAGAATGGTAAGTGGAGCCCTACTAATTGCAATACCTGCAATACATTCCTGCTCCGGCCAGGGGTATCCCCCAAAGGGACACCTCTGCTTTTAGCATAATTAATCTTTGAACCTGAACAGGTAGAAAATAAAGACAAAACATCTCGCACAAACGGCCCTTCTCGGATATTAGAAAGACAAAGTACTAAATCGTCAGCATAAACCAAAATTTTCACTGGTGGAACATCAAAACCTATGCATAATCCATCTACTGTATATGTGCATGGTTAACTATAATTTGAATCAAAATATCTATCGAGAAGACATACAAGAGAGGGCTCAGGGGACAATCCTGCTGCACTACCCCGGTTCACCATTATGGGGTTACCAATCCAACCATTAATATTAGGAAGTAAAGAGGCCGATCGGTACATAGTTCGTATCCAGCCCACAAAACCATCTGGAATACCATAAGCCTTTAAAACAGAAAATAGAAACCCATGCGAAACCTGATCAAATGCCTTCTCCTGATCCAGTCCTAGGACAAAACCTTCTATCTTTCCATCTCGCGCAACATTAAAGATGTCTCTCAACACAAATAAATTATCATATTGAGTTCTGCCTGGAACAGAACATGTTTGTTCCAGACAGATCAAACCATCAGCAACAGTCGATAACCTGTTAAGTAAAACCTTACTCAAAACCTTCAAGTCTGTATTCAACAAACTAAGCGTTCTCCAATTCTTCAAATCCTCTCTAGGCCCCTTTTTATACAGTAAGAGCACTAAAGCCTGATTCATTGAATCAGCTAATGAAGAATTAGACAGCATATCATTAAGAACCCATGTAAAAACAGGAACAATATCATCCTAAAATGGCTGATAAAAACCAACACCCAAACCATCAGTACCAGGGGCTGAGTCTGGATTCAAGGAGGAAACAGCATTACGTACTTCAGCAACCAAGATTTCATCTAACAATTGTTGTTTGACCAAATCATTTACTTTAGGTAAGTGCAAATCATCTAAATTAACAGCAGAAACATCAAGTCCAGTGTCTTCCTGAAACAGAGAACCTAAATACTGCTCCACCACACGTACTAATTCCTCTGGGGAAGTAACCATATCTCCCGTCGCTGTTTCCAACTGTGTAACAATTCTATGATGTATTCTGTCACTACATCTTGAAAGGGATCTAAAGAGCCTTTACGTAATTTCAAACCAAATCGTTGTTCATGTTCCAAGGATTTTGACCTATCATATCGATAGTCAAACATCTGCTTCTTAACAATTTTGATTTGGGCACTATAATCGCAATTTCAGTTTCAGTTAAAGAAATCAATTTCTGCAACTGACTCCTGAAACTCAAATACTCAAAATATTGATTAGTATCTAAGAACCGAGACCAAGATTGAAAAAAAACTTTCCAATTAGATTTGGTATCCTCCCACCATGAGGCAAGATCGTCAAACATATCAATAACTGAGAGCCTTGCAACCCATTCCCTTTTCCATGCCTTCCCGATCACCTCCTCATTTAACAAAGTATTATTAAGCCGCTATAAAATTTTTTTTTACTCCTAGGCATCATACCCCAGGCAATTTGAACAGTAAGAGATCTATGGTCAGTAAATTCCCAAGCCTGCAAGGTGACAGAAGAAACAACGTAGAATAGCAGAAAGCAATACAAAATCAATCCTGGTAGACAGTGATGACTTAAAAGGTACTTCCCCAGAGGAATAAGAGCGTTTGTATGCATCTACCAACTTTGCAGTACTGATTATGTCAAGAAGCTTATAGGAATCACAAAACAATTTTGATGTTTTCAACCCTCTATCAGAGGAACTCAATGCACAATTGAAATCCTGCCCAAATAATCAGTCAAGAAGTATGAAGAAAAGGCTGAACACCTGTGAATAAAGCAACACTTTGTGCCTTGGTCTGCGGGGCATATATGGTTATCAGTCTAAATCTTTCACTCCTAAAATTAATATCCAATAACAAGGCCCTGCCGAGGTAAATATCAACCAGCCTGGAGACTTTCAAAGCAGAATTTACAAACAGTATTCCAACTCCATCACAAGTAGATTCTCCAATAGACCAGAAGGTGGCAGGCACCCTTAGACCACAGATTATCAGCAAGCTTAACATCAAGAGTTGTTTTCAGTCTAGTGTCTTCAATACAAAAGATATCACCTTATAGTAGTTTTAAAAGGGTTAAGGTCGTCACCATTTTCTTACAACTCTTTATACTATTAACATTAAGCGCAGTAATGGTCAAGGATGCCATAAATGAAAAAAGGGGGAAAAAATAAACCTTAAAAACATTAATCAAGAAACCTTAACTATCTGTCTATGCCTAGACCTATGTAGGGTAGACTCCACACCCCTGATTTCACCCTCCTCACCTTCTGAAGTAAAATCTGTAGTAGATGAAGCTTTGGAAGAGTGGTCAGGCTCTTCACTGTCAGACTCATCCCTAGGAGTCAATATTGCAAACTTATTACCCCATTTCCAAGAGTCAAGGTTCTCCTGGCTAATAGATTTGGAGGAAAAAGCCTTCCCTGACCTATTACGTTTTTTTGACAAACAATATGAAACATGTGCTGTGAATCTGGAGGGGAGGGGAGGCATATCGGATACGGGATCCTCCTGGGCAGCAAGAACAGAGGTGGATGGTACAGGAGAAACAGAAGGGACTTCAGAAGGCAAGGGTCAGTAGGTAGACCCTGCGCAGTTGTACCAACCGGAACGTCCTCATGCACCGACGTATCCCCTAGAAGGGGCTTCTGGAGACTATGAGGGTCGATCTCCTTAGTGGCCACTACTTTCGTGGCCTGTAAATGTTGGGCAACAGTAATCAAACCTTCATGAGAAGGACAGTCATCCCTACTATGGGACGCCCAAGGACACTTTGCATACCCATGTCCAGTTTGTTCACATAAATTACATTTTAAACAGATTGAGACAATCTGCAGCACAGTGACCAAACTCAAAACAGTGTGTACACTTAGGAGTATCACAAGCTGTATTAAGATGAGTCCGAGACCCACATTTAAAACAAGACTTGGGTTGCCCAAGATAAAACAAACTCCCCCAGTCTTTCCCCAAAAAGAAACTATTGGGAAGATGTACAGGACCATTACTGGTAGAATATAGTTTCACCCATAATTTCCAACCCCCATTCCAAATTTGTTCACTGTCAAGAATGGGCACAGGTTTATCTAACACTTCACACAGTTGCTTCAACCAAAATAAAATGTCTTCAATATTAACACCTTCATTCCGAATATAACAGTAATCAACTTAACAGCAGGTTTGGTTAAAGGACGGCCAAAATGGAACCCACAGAGGTGTATTTTTGACCTTCTGGTAGTGGGCCCAGAATCTATCCAAATTAGAAACAGATTTAAAACTAATATCATAGTTAGAATTCCCAGTGTGAATGACAGCTAAAATCTCCTAAGATAAAAATTTCATAGACCCTTCAGTAATTGTCTGGCAACATACAATCTGTCTGGTTGTTCCTCAGGCCCCTTTATAGATCAACCGAACAGCATTCTTCCTGGAGGCTGGTTCACCTTTAGTAGGAAATAAATCTGCTAATTTAAACATAGGATTAAGACAAGCAGATTTCTTGGGGTCTTGCAAAACCTGGACTGAAGGACCCATCTGAAATCATCACCAGTAGACCTGTGAGGAATGTCAGTAACAGGATTAATTAAATCATTGATTCATCCAGCCCTTGGACCCATATCGGTGCTATGCCATCCCCAGTCTTCTGCAATAGAGGACAAGCAGCCCAGGAGACAAATCAGGTTTAGCAGGCATCAGATTCAATGGTAAACTATACCGCTGAACTGCGTTATCACTAGGGTCTGGAATCCAGCTCCGGACTGCTGTAACCACCCAGCCCCTGCAATAGCTCGCTCAGGAGACCAGCCTGTCTGAGGAAGGGGCTATGAGACAGCATTCCCTCGCCATCATCTACAGTACCCAAAGGCGAGAGCCCAGTCAGGTACAGGTCTTAGAGGCGTACTATCCTGCCCCTGCCCGCTTGTAGCAGGATCAACTGTACCGACTACGGCAATCCCCTTTGCCTGCTTAGAGGATCCATGCATACCTACGTGTCTAGTGACTATAAGAGAATCACAGTCAGTCAAACCTGGGAGATTTTCAGTAAGGGGTATAAGACTCACATTTCCTTGATGCACACCACCGTCAGTCACTGCCGAAGTTGCAGACTCAAGCGCCTCAGAACGGTCAGAAAAAACACGCACATCACTGACAAGCAACGACACAGAACAGGAGGTGGACGGAACTGACAAGGAAGCAGATCGCATTGCAGCAATCTCAGAAACCAAAGCTTTTCTCCGATGCATACAACGCTCTTTCTCAGCCAAGATAAGTTCCAATAAATTTCTCTTTTTCAGACAATGCTACACAGTCACCTTTCAGGGAGCCAGGTTCGAGACCTGCAGCAGGGAGCTCAATACCATGCACATCGTCCATTTCAGAATCAAAATACTCCTCAGGCATATCGTGAAAGACTTGGTCCTCCTCAGAAACAGCAGCCTCTCGAGTTACAGCGACAGAGGAGGAGGCCTGCTCCCCTGCCCCTACGACATCCATCTCTCCCGAGGTTTACTCAGAAGTGGCCATCTCAAACAGACAGGCAAAGATTCCCCCTCCTGGAGAATAGGGGAATTTCCCCGGTGTCCCGGTCAAATTTCCCTCATTCACCAAAAATACCACCAACAGCTTAATCTGGTTCAAGGTCAGTTGGCATTCATCTGTATCCCCCTCCCCTGGGTCGTGCCTGAAAATAGGCAGGATTTGTCTAGTGCACTTACCCGGTCAACAAAAACTAGCTAAGTGACTTGCTTAGGATCACACAGTATGCAAGTGGGGGCTGTGGGATTCAAACCCAGGTCCCCAGGATTGCAGCTAAGAGCCCTAAACCATTGCGCTATACTGCCTCCTTGGTAACATTCAGAAGGTATAAGGAGGTGCAGCGGGAGGAGGATAGGGAGGTATATCATGGGAAATAGGGAAGCCGAGAGAACAGTAAGGGAGCAGAAAGGCGCAAACTGAGAGAGAATAGCCCAGGAGGTAACAAAAGTGGACAAAACATTTCATAGTTAAAAGAGGGAAGACAGGGTGGGATTATAAAGGTTAAAAAGGGAAAGGCGGGGACGCGGGGGGGGGGAGACAGGAAAAGGCAGACATCCTGAGCAAATACTTTTGTTCAGTGTTCAAAGACGAAGGAGGAGAGGAAGGGCCACAAAAAGTAACAAAAGCTGTGGAGGGAGAGAGCTGGCCACTAGTCTATTTTTGGAGGAGACAGTCCTGAAGGGACTCCCTAATCTGACAGTGAACAAAGCAATGGGACCAGATGGGTGACTCCAAGGGTATTGAGGGGTGCTCAAGAAATGCAAAGTTAATGGAATCGCTGCTGAAGGAAAGGATTGTGGAATATCCCGAATTCACTGGAGTTACAAGATCCAAGGCAGCATGGGTTCATGGGGGGGAGGTCATGTCAAACGAATCTGATAGATTTCTTTGACTGGGTGACAAAGGATATAGATCAGGGTGAAGCAGTGGACGTGGCCAACCTAGATTTCAGTAAGGCTTTTCATACCATTCCACACAGGAGACTAGTTAGCAAGCTGGGCAACTTAGGAGTAGGTCCAGGGGTAGTAAATGTATAAGGAATTGGTTAGGGGATAGGTAACAGAATGTGGTGGTAAACGGAGTTCACTCTGAGGAAGGGAGGGTGACCAGAGGTGTGCCTCAGGGATCAGTGCTGGGATCAGTTCTCTTCAATGTCTTTGTAAGTGACATTGCAGAGGAGTTGGAAGGGAAGGTCCGCCTCTTTTTTTCAATTCAATTAAATTTTATTTTTAACCAGGAAATACACCATTGAGATACTCATTTGCAAGGTGGTACTGGGGAAACACACATAGTATACATAAAAGGAAAACACTACAGATTTATACAATAATTCACACAAAACAGTGGGTAATACATAACGAGGTACAGTCAGATTACTCAGATTTTTACATGTCTACATAAGTGCAGTCAACTAACTGTGTAATACAATTGGAATGGAAGGAGTTAAGGGGGAAGGTAGAGCACGATCCATAAGGTGAGGTAGGAATAGTCGAAGGTAAGTAGGATGAGGGGGGAAGGTGTAAGGGAGAGAGGCTCAGGGAGTAGCAGGGTATAGACAGACAGGAGTGCAAAACAAAAGAAAGAAGGGTAGTATAGGGAGAGCCAGGGGCAAATATAGTGGTAAGTGCCATAAAAAATATAATAAGGGGGTACCCTAGGCATAGCACTGGCAGTTTTCCTTGAACAGAGGTTTCAGAAGAGAATTAAAGGAGGATAGTCTGACAAGGCGAGTCAGTTTTAGGGTATATTGGAGGGAGTTCCACAAGGTTGGTAAGGCGTGGCTAATGGATATGATGCCAAAACGAGATTTTACCTGGGCGGTATCAAGCGAGATATAATCATATTTCCTACGTGACTGTGCAAGGTGTTGATTTAAAGAGGCTGGATATGTGAAGAAGGAGTTTGTTAGTGAGGGCTTTGAAGGTCCAGATGGAGGTATTACGCCATCTTCTGGTAGATAACGAAGTCCAGCCGAGTTGGCTATAAAGTGAGCAGTGGTGTGTTTTGAACGGAGAGTTGGTCACAAATCTTAAGGCCCTGTGGTACAGCACGTCCAGCTTAGTAAGGACAGTTTTGGGGTAATGACTGTAAAGAAAGTCAGCATAGTCAATTAGTGGAAGGAATGTTGTTTTAACTAATCATAGTTTTGCTTCATAGGTAAGCAAACGTTTGATATGGAAGAATAATCCCAGCCTTTGTTTTAGCTTTTTGGAGAGTTCTTCAACATGAGGGATATCTACGAGCTACAGTCAACCAGAAGCCTAGACACTTAAATTTGTCCACTCTTTCCAGGGTTTCACCCTGCATAGATACTATATGCATATTGGCAGGCTGATGTGATCTGGAAGGCGCATTAGCTGATGGGGAGGACATGACTTTTGCTTTTTGGCATTGAGTAGAAGTTTCAGATGTACAGTAGCACATTTTGCTGTAGGATATTATATTCTTGCTGTAAATCCCTGTAGGCAGATTCAATAGTAGAATGAGAGACATAAGCACAGTATCATCTGCAAATAGGTGAATACTGGCAGATGTAATATTGTGGTCAATATTGTTTATATATATTGCAAATAATAAAGGGTCCAAGATTGAACCTTGAGGTACCCCTCTCGGAAGGATTTTCCAGGAAGATAGGTTGCCCTGCACCTTCACCTGTTGCTGCCTTCCAACAAGGTAGCATGAAAACCATTTAAGGCATTATCGTCCAGCCCGATGTGATGTAACAGGGTCAGTAGCAGATCGTGATCCACCATATCAAATGCTTTGCTTATGTCAAGGAAAAGTGTAGTGACACGATTCCTCGCGTCAAGTGCAATTTGCCAATTGTTAGTAACCTTGGCTAATGCAGAGACTGTGCTATGACTTGTCCTAAAGCCAGACTGTAGAGGGTTTAGTAGGTTGTGATTCTCCAAAAATTCCCTTAGTTGACAGTTTACCAGTTTTTCGAGAAGTGTTGACAGAATAGGAAGAAGAGAGATGGGTCTGTAGTTGTTCAAGTCACTCGGTTCACCAGATTTAAGCAGAGGGATGACAGGGCTGTTTCCACACTGGAGGGTGCTCCTTGAAGGGGTGACATATTGAAGAGGTGAGTGATTTGTGGGGCTAGATGATAATAGCCTAGTTTTAGAAAGGGGGCAATTTGGTCAGCCCTGTGCTTTTAATATCTAGGTGGGATAGGAGGTCTTCAGCTTGCTTGAGTGAAGCAGGTGAAACTAAATTTTGTAGAGCAGGTGGAGGTGCAGGAAGGGTCCAAGGTGTGGCGATGCGGTTTCTGGTTCAGCAATTTGCCTCACGGAGAGGCAGCAAAGCTAGGCCAGCAGTGGCAAAGTGGTTATTGAGGGTTACTAAGATGTCATGTTTGTTGGTGCAGGTAGTATCTCCAGAGATAATTTTGGACGGAAATGAGGAGGACAGTTTATGTCCTTCTACATCATTCAAGATCTGCCAGAATTTAGCACCGTTATTCTTGTTGGACTCCAACGCACTTTGGCAGTAATTTGCCTTTTCAGATCTAATTAGTTTGGTACAGTGATTCCTAATCATTCTAAAGACAGCCCAATCTGATTCTAATTTGGTTTTCTGCCTTTTTCCAGAGAGCATCCCTGTGGCGTAGGGCTGCTTTTAAGGTGCTATTGAACCAGGGACATGATTTTTTTCCTCGATCTGGATTTTACAACAGGTGCATGAGCGTCAATCAACTTTAGGACTAGAGTCTGAAAGGTGGTGTAGGCATCAGTAATGGATTGAGCAAGGTAGAATTCCTGCCATCCAATTCTGCTAATATCAACCAAGAATGCTGTGGGACTGAATTTGCAGTAACTCCTTTTGTAGGTGTACCCTGCCCCAGAGATACAGGTTACTCACCTGTAACAGAAGTTCTAGGAGTAGTATATGTTGTTCATCCACACTTGTTGGCAGGTACCTTGCCACTTTAAGATGGGCTGGAAGGTCTTCAAGCTGGCTCCTCCCACCCATCCGGGTGGTAAAATCCTTGGCTCCGCCCCATGGCACCACAGCTTCCTTATCACTTGGAAGCTCAGGTTCCCTCCTTAGAGCTCCTGCGTTTTGTAGGCTTTAGTATTCCATTTATCAAAACATTGAGAAGGTGTTGCCTGGTCCATTCGCGAGGAGTAGGATACGATTGCCTTGTCTGCATAGCAGCATAATAATGGTAAAGGGACGGAGCATAAAACAAAACACCCGCTGGCCTGTGTAGTGGGATATGGCAATAGAATTGCAGTCTCATATTTCTAAAAAGTTCTAATACAGCCACGTAGGAAGTTTCAGTGTAAAGACGTTACAGAGTTAGGGCATCTTTAGGCAGTTGACTCTGCAGAAAGAGGATATTATGGGAATTGAAATTAGGGGCATCTGTCTTAGAGTTTGGGCTATTTGTGAGATAGGGGATGCATAGCAGTAATAAGAAATAAGATAAGCTGAACTGCAATCCATATGGATATTGTTCTGTAGTGAACCGTCCCATGGTGGGGTTGTATATGGTGGATACGTAGTACAATACCAAGAATACGATTGTAGAAAAAAGCTATAGGTAGCAACTAGGTCCCTTTGAGGGTTGGGCTTCCTGAGGGTCAAGGCAGTCAATGAAGATTAGGCGCTTGGACTGTCAGACTTCAGCAACATTATCCTTCGAGACCAAAATCTGCAATAGGGTGGACACTGGGGAGGGGGGAGTCAGTGTAAAGGATGAGCAGAGACCTTAGAAAACTAAGAGTGGTCAAGGGTATGGCAGTTGGATTGCAAAGTGAAAAACTGCAAAATAATGCTCTCAGGGCACAGAAACCTGGGGTGGAGTACAAAAGGGTGGAGTGGTACTGATGACCCATCAATCAGGAAACAGACCTGGGCATAATCACATCAAATGACAAAGATGGCCAGGCAGTGCGACAAGGCAGTTGGGAGGACTGCTGGGATGCATAGGGAGGGTATAACCAGCAGAAAGAGGAGGTGGTGTTACCTCTGTACAGATCGCTGGTAAGACCCTACCCAGAGTATTGTGTCAGTTCTGTTGACCACATCTCCAGAAAGACACAGAGTGGAGGTGGTCCAGTGGAGGGCAACTAAAATGATGCAGGGTCTGCATCAAAAGCGCTATGAGGAGAGACTAAAGGACCTCAATGTGCACACCCTGGAACAGAGGAGGGAGAGGGGAATATGACAGAGACCATTAAATTCCTCACATAGGGTAAATAAGGTACAGGAAGTTAATATTTTTCAGATGAAAAGGTGCTCAAGAACAAGGGGACATGCTATGAAACTGGAGGTGGGTAGATTTAAGAGAGATGCAAGGAAGTACTTCACATAAAGAGTAGTGGATTCCTGAAACAGTCATCCAGCACAAGTGGTGGGGGCAGAAACAGTGGTTGAGCTCAAGAATGCATGGGATAAGCACAAGGGAATCATAGCAGAAAAGAAGAGGGAAGGGAGAAAGAGCTGTAGATCGGGCTCAGTCTGCGTTAATAGTGTAGGCAGGGACAAATGGGCAGACTGGATAGGCCAAGCGGTCCTTATCTGCCATCAGATTCTATATTTCTGTGTTAACTGTTGTGCTTAAACTACTTTTTGTTACCAATAAATACGTGCTCAGGGGGCTATTACTGAGTGTTAAGCGTGAAGAATGAGCGGTGCACTATTTAATTTCTCCTATTTTTTGTTTAGAACCTGAGATCAGATTTTGAACCCCTTCTTATGTTGCTGCAGGCCGAAATCAGTAAACTGCTGGCTGGCCCACTGGCGCACCAGTAGGGCTACCGTTCGCGGCACCAGTGACCCGGGTTCGGGAACGGACTTGGGCAGCTGGAGGGCCAGCTGGGAGGAGGATTGAGCGCCCAAGGCTGCTCTCCTCCTCCAGGGCGGGTGGGTTGCATGTTCCTGCTGCTCTACCGTCACCTGGGTGACCACAGGTGGAGGTGCAGCAGAACAGCAAGTAGAAGGGAGGGGGGATGTCAGCCGGGAGTCAGAGCGCTTGCATGTCCAGACGTGCATTGCTCCATGGCTCCTCTAGCGTGCTGACGTCCTGTGGGAAGGCCAAAGAAAGCAGGAAAAACCTTGCAGTGCTCCTGTAGATGGAGCTTCAGGCCCGATCCACAGCCCCTGCCAGTACTGGCGACAGATCCGATGAAATCACAAACGTCGGGTGGAGAAAAAGGGCCCCACCTCACTCCACCTGGGTGCTAAACCAAGGCTTCATGGGGATAGACTGCACCAGCAACTGGGCAAACGAGCAGGGATGTACAAGGCCATAGGAGTCTCCTGAAGGTAAGGAGGCACTCGCGTGAGAAGGGGGCATAAAGAGAGAATAAAAAAATCAGTAAACTGTAACAGCCTGGTAGGGTAGCACAGGGCCTGAGGGTAAACTGGGTGCCTTAACACAGAGGCATCTCTCTAGTCTCTGTAGAGTGTTGTTTCAAATCGTGTTGAACAGCAGTCCAACTACGTATTTCTGTTTAGGTATATAGTTACTGCTTATTTTCGATGCTTAATTGGTTCTGTGGCAGGCTACTACAGAGCACTCTCCTCCACATGGCTGAGCCAGGTCATCAGAGCCATCTGCTCCATACTTCCACATGTGGGTGGGAACGGGAGGTGATCTTGACTGTTTCTCTGGTTGTTCTCAGGTTCCATGGAAGTGAGGGCCTAATCACCTCGTGACAGGGAGCTCCTGCCACTCTTGAGGACCAACCTTTCCTTGAATCTGTTGCTACAATTCTTCTATTTCTTAGTCTATTCTATCCTTTACAATTTTTAGTCCATAAGGTTGGCCACCTATGGGGACCACCCTTCCCTTTCTTGACCATGCTATAATGTCCTCTTTAATTTTCCTTTTGCCTCTCAGGTCCTCGTACAGGGAGGTTATTGTGGTGACCTCCGAGCGTATGCAAAACAAGTTGTGTTTGTCATTGGATTTAGTATGTAGTAGCACTATATCATAATATACCTTATGTTTATGAAACCTGTAAATGTTGAAAATACCATGGCACCAGGTGTTTTTGATAATGGTTAAAAGTACTAGGTGACTAATATAGAAATTAGGTTAGATTTGCTATTTAAAATGCATGTAAACTGCTGTAGACTGAACAAGTCTGAAATTGCATGGTGATTTGCATATATCCCATCATGCTTTGCATTATGGAAGTATGTATGATGTTATATTTTTTGAAACTTGATTTGTTGCCAATGCCCTTTGGGGTAACCCCTTTTTTCAGTGATTCTGCATTGAGGTTCTTTGCCTATAGCTTGTTTTTTTTTTTTTTGAGCCCCCACTACCCAAGCAAACAAGGTCCACACAGGGATGAAGGTTTTCACTAAAGATGAGTTAGATCAGAGATCAGTGTCAGTAGGTGCTAGCTAAGTGTGGAGAAAGGACATATATAGTCTTGCTACAAACGGATGTACTGAAGAAGGAATATGGCATTGCAGAAGCTTAGTTCTTGTATTTTGAATAAACATCACACAGAGATTGTGTGCTGAACCTGAAGTTCGATGTTTGGTCCATCTGTTATCCCACAACCCCTCCACACGCCTCCTTTGTCACTAAATAGTAGTGACGACTGGTGCACCTCCACCACCTGGATTCACTTATGTAACCCCCCTGTTGGGGGCTTACCTGTGAGCCCCCGAAAAAGGCTAGTTTTCCTGGGGTTTTGCTTCCAGCCCCCCCCCATTCTTTGTTTTGTCCAGGTCTTGGTTTCCTGGCTTGCCCCTTGTTTTCTTTCTCTCTCCTGCTGACCCCCGGCAGTTTTACAGAAAGCGTGACCGGAGGAGCTGGTTCATGGGCCGCGGCTTTGGAAATAACTCACGGTGCTTGAGCTCGTGCATGCTCAGAAAGCACATTTTTATGTGGCTATTTGTGGCGGGTTTTGGTGTGCCTTTCTGGTGGTCCTGGTCCCACTGGACAATAAAAGAGGACTGGGGACCTTGGTTGAAGGAGAGAGGTAACCTGGAGAAAGAAAATTATATTTTAATAAGCGCCAATCGTGCTCTAGGGATCGGAGCTGCCTCATTATTATTCATGAGACGGAGTGCCTTTGAAGAGCTTCGAGTCTGTCCAGCTTAGCACTGGGAAAGCGGCGCCTGTGACAGGGAAATAAAAGGAAAATAAATAATAAAGAGAGGTGTAAAAGGGAAAGCTGCCAGTCTGTGGGGCAGGAAATGAATAGAAAGGATTCTACAGACTGCAGCCAGGAACAGAGTTGGGACACAGTTTAAACTGCAATGGGATTATGTGTGTCCTGCCCAGGGGCAAGGTTAATAGGCAGCAGTGACTGCAAGTGGGTAATTGCAACTGGTTAAAGGTGCAGTTGCTTTACAGGGCATGGGGTGGCTACAGCTGTGTGGGGAAAATGTATAATAAAAGTGCAGGGTTTGGCTGCAGGGACACTGATTCTGGGTTTCTGCACAAACTGTGTGGGACTCTTTACCATGGCCACCATGTTTTTGCAGCCATGTGACACCAGCCAGCCAACCACCGATCCAGGATTCTTACCAGGGACTCTGGGACTGATTGAAAGGACTTTTGGAGGAAAAGACCGGGAAAATTTAGGCACCTTTTTCTGCACCAATGAGGCATCGAGGGAGCCTCATACATATTAATTTTTGCCTAAGTATAGTGGTTCCAGCCAATGGGGAGCGAGGAAAGGGCTCCCAATAAAGCAGGGGCTGTTGGAGTTTGAGTCAGTTTGGTGGGAGCTCTTCCAGAGGGAGGCGACTCCTGCCCCTGGAGAGGATGAGGCAGCAGAATGGGCCTGCCTGGGAGCTACCAGCAATTTGTCTCCAGGGCAGGGAGTGTCTGCCCATTGAGGAAAAGGAGATGCTGGAGAGAAATGAAGTTAAGGAAGCAGCTTGGCAGAGAGAAAAAGAAGCTGCAGGGTGCTGAATGTTCTACGTTGTTCTGAAATTGCACCACAGCGGTGAGGTAAAGATGAAGAGAGAAGAGGTTGTGTCCTGATCCTGAATAAAAGGACAAAGGTTGGGTCTAAGCCTGGAAAAAGATCAAGGTTTCGTTCTGAGCCTGGAAAATAATAAAGGTTGCATCTAAACCTTGGAAAAGATGGAGTGCAGAGGATGAGGAACAACAGAATATAAATGTGCCGAGACAAGGAAAAGGGAAGAGTAAACCTCTTCAATCCGAGAAGTGTTATGCACTTGTACAGTGAAAAAAGGGACTGTGAGTGCAGGTGATATGTGAGAGCCAGGCGAGAATGTGGCTGTATTAAAGTTGAGAGACTGTGGAAAGCAGAAGGATAGACAGGTGCTTCTCAGGGTCGAGTGCCTGTTGTCTGCTCCTAAGATACAGCAAGAAAAAGGGAGAAGCAGATTGCTGTGGCTACACACTGTGGCAGGAGAGACAGAGAAAGACAAGCAGCGGAAGAGAATGTGCTGAATGTTTCTGCTGGCACCCATGGCCAGGTGAAGAATTCGCTAACCCCCCATCAAGTGGGGTCTGCTGCTGCAGGGGATCATGGGTCTTGTGCCCGAGTGCTAGGGCACTCTGATAGGAGGGAGCCAGGCCTTGGGGCCACTCCCCGGTCTGGGTCCTCTGTAGTTGGCAGGCCTTATGCATGTGCTCTGCAACGGAGCCTGTAATGGGTCAAAGGGGACAAGCTGCAAGATCTGCATGCAAGATGAACGAGAGAGCAAGCTGCAGCCTTTGTGCCCCTGTTCAAGCATCGGAGCCTGATTCTGCTTGTGTTACCACCAATCTCCAGGATCAGAGTGAACTGTGCCATCCAAGGACTGATTCCGTAGAACCGTGAGTAAAAAGCAGGAATTGCCCAGCACCTGGGGACTGTAAATAGTTAAGCAAGCATGCTAGGGCTGGAGATAGAGTCATGGTTAAAGCAAGGAAATAGTTGTAAAAAGTTAAAATTTAACTTCAAACGCACCAATGCCAGCTACCAGCTGCAACTTTAGGCCTGCAACTAGAATCTGGGTACCCAGTGAAGAACTCTGGGGTTTGGAATGAACTGGGACTTGTAGGTCTGGGTTTGGGTACTCCTGCAGCAGTTAGCTAGTTAGATAGATCGGGTGGCTGCATTGATTGAGATCTGGGTTTGAATCAAAGAAAATGTGATTTGGGAAATGCAGAGTCAAAATGCTTACTTGACCTCTATTCCACTGACCCTATCCTAAACCCCTCTACCCCTATAAATAAACCGTGGAGTTATTATTTTGCAGCAGAAAATGGATCCAGAGCCTAATTTTAGTGATCCTGTTTATTGGATGAAATGGAGGTAAATGTTTTAACTGAATGTGGGGAGGTTCGAATTTGGTAAGCCCACATCCACCTCTGGGCCAGAAGGTCATGGATTCTCGTCCCGCTCTGGGACTGGGCCCATACCTTAAACACTGGCACCCAAATACAAGTACTAGGAAGGTGCTGTACTGTCAGGGTGTGCCGTCCTTTGGATGAGATGTTAAACCAAGGTCCCTTCTACCTATCTCTGGGGCTGCCCTGGTGGGTGCTCAGGTTGAAGTGAAAGAACCCAATGAACTTTTTGCAAGACTAGGGGTCTTTTTCCCGGTGTACTGTGTGACAGGGTCAGAGCCCCTATCTGAATTTGTGCTGCATCTTCTTTTACACTGTCCTGTTCTTGTAAGTTTATTGATCTAGCTACAGGCTGAAATCTGGCCTCTTTGAGTCTTGTAGTCCCCCCTCCCCCCCAAGTACTGTATAAGGAACATATAAGTAAATCAAGATGCAGTAAGTTGCTTGCCTTCTCTGTGCTGTACTGCAGGAAGACACAGAGGGAATGAAAATAATGAAAAAGAACTGAAACACAGAGCCTTGCACTCAGTGTTTTATTCTGTGTAGACTACTTTGGGTTTGCAAGAAGCCAAAAACAAAACGTTCTTTCCTAGGTAAAGCAGAGGTATGTAAAAGTCAGATGAGTCAGTCTGTCTGTGTTTATTTAGGATGAGTCAGCCTGCATGTGTTTATTCAGGAAGAGTCAACCTGCCTGTGTTTACTAAGAGAATTGTGAGTCAGACAGCTCACATGGTGCTGACATCATCAGTAGGCAGGGATAAAAAGCCTACCTCCTAAGGTGCAAAACAGATGAGTCAGGCAGTTCCAGTCAGTAGAGACCTGACTGTTTGTGCACTAAGGAAACTGTGCACTGTTTCTCACAGTACATGCAAGTTTTCATGTGCTAGGAATGTATTTGACTGGAACAAAGTCTGGAAGTTGTGCACTGAGGGAATCGTGCACTGTTTTCGCAGAACTAAAGGACTAATCACCTTTTTCCTTTCTGTATGTTTATCATTTTACTTTGGAAAATAAATACCGCAAAGAGCGTTCTACACCTGATACCTGAGTCTGTGCATCTGTCTCACCCACTAACCTTCACATACTGGCCATTATTCCCTTTCCCATAAAACCAGTTCATGCAACTGTCCAAGGCTGTGTGTAGGTAGAGCCAGGGTTCGTCTGAGGACTGAACCCGAACTATTCAATTTTCACCTGATCCAAACTGAACTTGAAGCCTAACAAACAGATGAACCCAAACCGAACCCAAACCCAGACCATGTGAGATGAGAAGAACCCACATTAAGGCAGTAGGGTGAATTCATTAGAACTTGAACTGAAACTGATAAACTACACAAAACATTTCGAACCAAACTGAACTTGAATACAAACTTCTACTAATCAAATCGAACTGAACTGAACTCTAACTATATACCCTGCCGAGCCCGAACTGAACTAGAACCCCAAAAACATGAAGAACCCGGGCTCTATGTGCAGGTGCTGATGTGCGAAATGACTACCACCACACAGTTACAGTCACTTCACTACCAGTCTCTTATTGTTTGTAAAGCATTTTGGGACACAATGTGTATGAAAAGCCACATATAAATACTGTTTCTTCTTTTTGTTTCATTATTTGTGTTATGCATCAATTTGGTTTTATATGTATATAGTTCAAACCATTATCCAGTGTTTCCCATCCGGTTAGGGAACAGGTTTAGCATTTCCTCTGTTAGTATATTCATGTGAGTTTGGTTCTTTTGGGTATGTGGTTTTGGAATGTGGGCTGCTGTGTTGGTGGGGGTGGGGTCTCTCAGATTTCTTCTCTGGTGTTATGTACTATATTTGATCCTATGGCAAATTCTGTGACACTTCTTTTGGAATACAAAAGGCCTAAACTGTGCTCTGAAGAGGTGTAAAGTCAACTTAAAGATATGCAATGCGATATTGCCTTACTACTGGAGACCCACCTTTCTGCAAGGGAAGCCTCTCACCTCTGCTGCTCCTGGGCTGGGACAGCCTATCAGAATGCTTTTAATTCCTAGCAGTAGTGGTGGTGGTGGTGGTGTGGTATTCTCTGTAGAAAAGGGCTACAACTGGGGATCCACAATCAGCAGATGGATACAGAAGGTAGATTACTAATAGCACAGGGCACCTCTCAGGGGGAACCCATAATTCTAGGATGTGTGTATGCCCACAACAATCCGGACCCCTCATTCTTGGACAGTGTGCTGAAATCGGTACCTGGGGCCCTATTAGTATAATACTAGGAGGTGATCTAAATCTGGTTCTCTATCTGCACTTAGAACAGGAACTACGGGAAAGACAGAAGTCCGCATTGCTGCATGTGTTCTTAAAACTGTTAATGTAGTAGTAGTAAAATATTTTTATTCATATAAATTTCATATGAATAGGGATTAACTCGATTAACACTCCTTTTCAATGAGGTCCACAGCATAGTAAGCTAAATTTTTAAGACACAAGATATTCCATACATACATTTAGATCAATTAAAGTACAATCATAAAATAACAACAAAGTATATATCAGTAAGTTTAAAGGAGCTGGCCTCCATGATGTGTGAGGACCACCTGTCCCACGAGACTTACACACTTCTCCCTGATCCATGAAACCTATAGTAGGCTGGATGCTATTTATGTGTCTCAGGATTTGGTCCTATAGACATGGAACACCTCCCTGGATAACATCCTTATTCCAGATCATGCCCAGGTAATTTTGTCGGTAGCCTGGGGTAGAAGATCCAGTCCTAGAAACAAACAGAGATTGAACCAGCCTGATTCAGCATCCACACTCCAGAGACTGACTGCAGGCTGAACTGCAAAAGCATCTTGCCTTGAATGAGACCCCAGATACCTCTGATAAAACCCAATGAGAGGCACTGAAGGTGACCGTTCAAGTTAAACCCATCACTTACACCGCTGAGCTTCGAAAACAGCAAGATGACCTCACTGGGCAGAGGTAGGGAACTTTAAAGAGATTAGAACATGATTCCTAACCTTTCCCAGAATAACAAGATACCTTCCGCCACCTAACAGCAGAAGCCAAAGCCTCACCGGAGGAGTCCCATACTGAATGCGCTCTCTACATACGTGGCTTGAGAAAAGGAAGCTCTTCCTCCCTCCCTCCTTTTTAGAAACTATCATCACATTAATCCCTAAAAAGGGGAAAGATACTGTCTTATGTTCACAATTACACCCCATTTTACTTATTAACGTTGACGCCAAGATCTTCACAAAAGTGCTTACTCACCGCTTGGATCCCTTCATGGGGTCTTCTTTCCACCAGAACCAGGTGGGTTTTGTTCCAGGTCGCATGCGGTTGGATAGCATCAGAAAGATCATCGACCTTCTTTAGCAAGTCAAAAAAGAACAGTTACATACTTACGCAACAATAGATATTTGAGAGAATCTTTCAACAGGCCACACTTTTAGAACTATACCCGCGTCAGCGTTAGGAACACACAGAAATGATATAAGCCAGAGGCTGCCCACAAAGATGTCATCCACCAGCATCTACATATATGTGGGTGGTCCCATTTCTCCTCAGTTCCCTGCCCGAGATTATACTTGGAGGACCTCTCTGTGGGGAACCAGGGGATAATGCCAGCACCCAGCATATTAGGCAACAATGGGAGCTGGAAAAGGCAGCTATGGAAAGAAGCATGGCAGAAAATCAGGTGCCATACCCATAAGTGGGAAGAAGGGTGGACAGCATAGCCTGAAGAATGAGATTCTTTTGAAGATCTACCATTATGGGAAGTACTTAACTGTTCTGTCTTCTTCAGGGACATCTCTTTCTTCAGGCCAAACCTTTAGAACAAGTCCCAAGCAGTGCCAAAAAGGTACAGTCTAGGCAGATGGAGATATACAGGTTCATGAATGCAGACCTGTAAGACAACAAGGCCAAAACCTGCTCCTCTGCAGGACACAACGCCCAGACGGTAATACTTAGTGAAGGTGTTGACAATGCCCCATGTGGCAGCTGTACAGATTTCAGCAGCTGAAACACTGCAGAGACGAGCAACAAAAGTAATGTCCCTTACAGAATGACCACGAACCATGCCAGGAAGTTCCTTACTGTACTTCCTTTAACAGGACGTAATACAATGTGCCAAATATTTGGACAGGCACTTTGTAGACACAGGGGCACCCTATTTCCCAGGGGCAAATGAAACAAAATGCTGAGAGGACTTTCTGCAGTCCTTGGTGTGGTTCGCATAGTATCTGAGAATTCTATGGATATTCAAAGTACGGAGTAATGCTTCCCTTGACTGGTATACTCCAAGTAGTACACTGGAAGGTGGATGGTTTGATTCAAAGTATGTATGTCAAAGTACAGGTGCATGAAAAGCTGAAATAGCGATCAAATGCACCTTGAGGGAGGAATACTGGAGTTCTGTGTCTGACAGGGGCAACAAGTATTCCAACACTGCACTGACTGGACAAGTAAAAGGATCCAGCTGTTTGGAAGCAGCCGATGGTGTAAACTACTGCCAATTCAAAGAACAGGTACGTCTGGTGGAAAGTTTTCTGGCAGCTGATGACTTGAAGCTGGGAGCAGTGGTGGATGAGGAGGAGGGTGGAAGATCCCTGCAGGGGGCCTTGGAGACTCTGGAGAGGTAGTCACACACTTGGAAATGGAGGTTTAATGCCAAGAAATGTTATGTTCTCCACTTGGGGATTAGGAACCCTAATCACGAGTACTTTTTGAGCGAGGAGAAACTGCGGGTTTCTGGGGGGAACACCAAAATGAATAGCTCTGAGCAGTGTAGAGGGCTGTGGATAAAGCAAATAAAATGCTTGGGTGCACTGCCAGGGGATAACTCGAGGAAATGGGTGGTGCTTCTTCCTCTGTATAACTGCCTGGTTAGACCGCACCTGGAGTACTGCATGCAGTTCTGGTGCCCACACTTAAAAAAGGACATTGCACTACTGGAGAGGGTCCAGAGGATGGTAACCAGGATGATGCAGGGTCTGGGCAAAAGATCCTATGAGGAGAGGCTTGAGGAGCTCAACTTGTACTCCCTGGAGGAGAGGAGGGAGAGGGAGGATATGATCAAGAAAAAATATAGGAAATGTTGGGGGGCCCTGTGAAGTAAACATTCTTCGCTCAAGTTACTGTTCTTCAATCTTTCTTTTTATTTCTCTTCCCCCTACGTTTTAACACAAAGAAAGATTGAAGAACAATAACTTGAGCGAAGAGTGTTTACTTTAAAGGGCCCCCAACATTTCCTATATTTTTTCTTGAATTTTAAAGCCTAGATTGGGGGCTGAAGAACCTAGAAGAGAACCATTACCCACTAAACAATATTTACAGAATATGATCAAGGTCTTTAAATATCTTAAGGGAGTAAACAGGGCTAGCCCAAATAGGATGTTCCAGCTGAGGGAGAGGAGCCACCATGGGGAATTCCATGCAGCTGGTTGGTGGGAGGCTCAGGGGGGAGACTAGGAGATGCTACATTACCAAGAGGGTGGTAGACCATTGGAATGCACTACCTGCGGAATTGGTGGCGGTTAATACAGTGGAGGGATTCAAGAGGGGTTGGAACAGGTATAAGGAGAAGGCAAAATTGAGAAATGCCAGATCTGGAAGCGCAACTCTGATGGGGGATGGGGTTGGGGGTATTTATGAGGGAGGCGGGGAGGGCAGCAACGGTGTCCTGACTGGGTGTTGATCTTCGAGCAGACTCGACAGACCTTTAGGCCTACTCTGCTGGCATCTTAGTATGTTAGCCACCAGAATAGCCACATTAGATAATACCCCAGATTGTACCATATCTATATCTTCAGGAGCCATGCATGCAGATGTAGGGACTTTGGGTCCGCATGGACCAGAGACCCCTTGTCCCGTAACAGCGGTCTCCTGCACAGCGGCAGAAGTACTGCAGGTTCTACTGTCAGCTTCTGTAGCAGTGGATACCAGACCTGCAGAGGCCATCGTGGAGCAATGAGGATAAGGTATGCTCCCTCCCTCCATCCTCAGTTTAAGTAGTACCCTCTGTATGAGAGGAAAGGCATACAGAAAAGAACAGTTATGTATTTACCGTAACAGTACAGTTTCAAGAGAATCTCTAATCAGGCCACACCTTTGGAACTTATACCCACCAGGCACCAGGACCACATGGAAACTTTAGCAAGCAGTCTGCCAGGGGCCGTCCATGATGATGTCAGATGTCAGCAGTCAGCGTACTCATAAACATGGGCGGCCCCATCCCTCCTGAGTTCCCCGCCGGAGATCTGCTTGGAGGACCTCCCTCTAGGGAACCAGGACAGAAGTCAGCAGTCCACAAACCAGGTAGAGGGCTAGCAAATGGAACAATGGAGACAGCAGCACAGAAATCCAGTGTTGCAGACCTAAAAGGGGGAAGGGGGTTGGATGGTATGGACTGATGAAAGAGATTCTCTTGAAGATTTACTATTATGGTAAGTACTTAACTGTTCTATCTTCTATGAGGATATCTCTAATCAGGCCACACCTTTGGACCAAGTATCAAACAGTACCAAAAGCTGAAAGTCTGGGTGGCAGGAGCCTCTTGGGCTTATGGCAGCAAACCTTGTAGTACAGCTAGGCCAAAAGCCAGCTCATCTGTGACAGACAATGATCAGACTGTAGTGCTTAGTGAAGGTGTGGACAGTATTCCAGGTAGCAGCTGCACAGATCTCTGCAGTAGAGACATTCTGGAAACAAACCACAGAAGTTGCCATGCCTCTTGTGGAATGATCATGAACCACACCAGGAAGCTCTTTTCTGCATCATGGTGAAAAAAGTAGGGTCCTCTGGCAGGGACTTTGGTGTGTTCACTCTAGAGTCCTCACTGCATGTGGAGACTGTAGAGCCGGTGCCAGGTTCATACTGGCTATCAGCACAGTCTTCAGCTTCATCTTCGTCTTCCAGCATCATTAGATCAGGATTGTACTCATATTCAATGTTTACTGGGTTGAAGGGAATGAGGGACCGCGGGCGGCGGCAGCACAGGAGGTGGCTGTGTGAGCGGTCTGCGTTATCGATGAGGACTGGTAGGAGTCTATGAACAGAGAGGCCAGGCAGTAGCGTCTTATTATCCCATCTGAAAAGACAGTAGTAGTGCCTGAGCGTTGGTGCCCCATTAGTCAACAGGTGCAAATTGAGAAGTTAATGGGTAGACAGTCTCTGACGATGATGTAGCAGTTGTAGCAGGTTTGGTAGTGCCTATGCCAAGCCCCGACCTTGGTGTCTTGATAGCGTCGAGGGGTGGCAGTCAATGTTGCTGCTGAGCAGAGTCCATGTGGAAGTCATACCTGTATGGCGCTGGGGCAACCTGAACATTCTGGGAAGCCTTCTCCATGTCCCAGTGCTTCTGACTCTCAGATGTATTCTCCTGGGATTTCAATGACTGCGATTCAATCAACTCAGCCAGTAAAGAGGATTTCTGCTGGAGCTCCTTCCATTCTCTCTCTACAGTCTTTTGGGGCAAAATTTTCCAAAGCCCTTTTCGGCACTGTCTGGTTGCAGAGTTAAACTCTTGGCAGATTTCACCAGCCTTTATGTTGTGGCTTACACACAGACATCCTGGGAGTCTCAAGTGTAGATTTTTTCCTCTCACACTCACAGTCCTGGAATAGTTTAGACGGTTCTTTGAAGAAATACAGGTCACTGAAAATCTCTCTAGAAGTGATTACTTAGTAGGGTTAAATAACTAAAGCAGTGGCAATAACAGTGACGTTTCCCAAGTGGTCCACTGAGTTAAGATTGACGGGTAAAGAACCGAGAGGATGGGCCACCCACGTGTATGTATACACAGATGTCGGATGTCATCATGGGCAGCCCATGGCAGACTGCTTGCAAAGGTTTTCACATGGTCTTAGTGCCTGGTGGCTATCAGATCAAAAGTTGTGACCTGATGAAAGAGAGATCATCGAAGAAGATCCTCCCTTTCCAAGAGAGGGATATGTCTCACCAGAAAACTCTTGCCCTGGAGCGAGCGAGCAGAAACACACAGCAATTTTGTGTTGTTTAGGGATGCAAAATGGTCTAACTCTTGACAAGCCCACCTTCGAGCAGGTCTTCCACACAATGGTCAGCAGCTCCCATTTGTGATCCTGGGCCTGCTTAACTTGTCTACCAAGACGTTTTGGGCACCTGGCAGATGTAGGGCTGAAAGTTCCAGCCTGTGTTCCAGAACCCACTGCCACAATCTCATTGCATCCCTGCATGGTGGATAGGAATGCATCCCCTTTATTGATGTAATGTGTAACCCCAGGCTGGCATGCTGTTTGTATCTGATAGCTCTACCAGGTGGGCTGGGTTCGGGAGGTATATGTCACTCGGCACATAGGCTAGGTTTGGCTACTCTGCACAGGGGCACACAAGTAACTCTGAACACAGGAAGCAATAACTGTAATGTCCAATACCAGAAGTGGGATTCTAAAGTGTGGCTTTCATTCACATCCAAACAGAATAAACAAAGCATATACACTCCTGGTAATGCAGATTAAAAGAGACCAGAACACATCCTCATCACTTTAGCCCTCAGGCTCTACAACACACTGGGCACACAGCCCAGACTTGTACGCTGCTTTGGGTTACACAGCCCGAACTTGTACACTGCTCTGGGTTTTCCCTGGATCGGATCACTTGCCAGCCACTTGGACACCTTCCATATATCATGGAAACATTTTCTGGTGGCTCCCTAAACCACCTAAGAGCACCTCGGCTCCATCAGGGAATCTTCCTCTTTAATCCTATGTCTAGGTACTTTCCTCAGGCACTAGCCAAGTACCTGAGAGAGAGCAACAGGTGTCTCAGAGCAAATCCGTAGAGGTGAATTTGGTTACTACTGATGGGGGTCTCCCACCTCTCGCTCCCACAATTCATACCAGGCCATTTCTCTGGACTGTAAACACCTCATCCTTTAACACTTTGCTGTGTAGATTCTTGTAAATGTATTTCACATTCCATCTACTTGTCTTTGCTTCCCATTTGTGCTGGACTTGAACATACTTAAATTAAGTGGCATTGTCCATTACTGAGACCCCCAAAGGTTAAGCAGTCCAATCCCACGTTCTTTCTTTCTTTCCATTTGTGCTGGACTTGAACATACTTATTAGTGGCTTTGTCCATTACTCTAGACCCCCCACGGAGTTAAGCAGTCCAATCCCCACATCTTCCAACTGTACTTTGGCTGTCTTTTCCTGACCCCACAGTATCAGTCCCTTTAGTTTCATTCTGTTTCAGGTGAAAACACTTGGCCCTTTTTCAGAGCGAACTCACCTTCTGGTTGCAGGTGCCCCACAAATGTTTCCTCCTCAAGGAATCTTCTTTTCAGAGCTTCTGGTGCCTCAGCACAACTCAAATAGGCAGCTTCTTTCCCTTAGCTGGACCCAGGGGGGTTGCCCCTGGAAAACAGGCAGACACCTTCCCCCCATCCCCTCAGGGATGGGGCTCTGAACCATTGAGAGCGGTCTCCACCACTTGAATTCAGTTCCTGTGTTCTCTTCAGGTGGAAACACACACCTTAACAAAAGTAGCTCTGTAACAGAGCTTAAAGCTCGGAGAGCCTGCACACACTCTGCTGCACAACAGTCTCTCCTCAGACTGCACACAGACTGTCTTCAAATTCCCCAACGTTCTACTCTAACCTCCAACTGCAACATTCCAGTGTGGCTTATGCAGCTGCGACAGTTCTAAAATGATGTCATCCCTCAGTCTCAGCTGAGACTGAGAACAGAGTGAGACAGTGTGAAATCCATTTAACTGGAGTTTCACAAGCTGCCTTCCCTGCCTACCACTAGGTCTTACTGGGATTCTAGTAACCCCGGGTAACGAGGAGGGTACACTCACCCTGGGCCAGGAAAATTACTGTCCGAAGTCATTATTCACCTGGCTTAGGCCATCTCACCCCATGTGTTGACTACGGGGAGGTAGCGCTACCTTCTCCCCTACCATGTGCTAGCACAGGCAGGCAACACTAAGGGCCTAGAGGCCTTTGGCTGACACGTCAGCCTCTACTCTACCCACTAACTATGGGTACCTAGTGACTCTGGTGGAACTTTCCAGAGCATAGCCCTAATAGATCAGCACTGCAGCCCCTACGGCAGTTCAGGACCACAGCTGTCTATCCCCCTAGCCCTCTAGGGAAAACCTGTCTGCCTCTAACTCAAATTTCCCAAAACAAAACGAACAGGGACCTCCCGACTCTGGACACCATACAACCACACACTAGGAGCTAATACCAATACTCTATGCATTACTCCCACACTTCCACAACCATACCTGTGGAAGAAAAAGGTTACACACAGTAACAACAACAACAGTACTTTAAATACCACACTGTAAAGTATCAGTGAGGGACTCGATGAGTACCTCTCCTCTCTTGTCTTCTCTCTATCCTATCTTCTTCAGGAACACCTGCAAAGAAAAAGAAAGACAACACACTCCTCATCTGCATACACAGTCTATCTAAAACCCCTACCATCAAAACACTGGAGAATCCCAAAAGATTTTTAGAAAAGTAGAACAGTATAAACATTAGAAAACAGTAGAAAACTATGACATTATTTACAATGCACCATATCTGGGGATGGAGTGCCCAAAAGTTCCATCTAGTGACCACAGTGCCGAAGGCAAGTCCATTAAAGAGTCTCTCCTGGGCCAGAGCCTGGTGAAGCACAGTTCTAGCAGGCCAAAATCCTGAAGGGGAGAGTCTTTGACGACAGTTCAAACATCTGGAGTCTGCTAGTGTAGGGTGTGTACAGCAATGTCATAAGAATAGAAAAGTCTGGACTTACCAGTCCCTTTGTAGAACGAAAATGGCACCAAACCTGGTCCTCAGCTGAAGACTCTCCCTGGCAGCATTCTTCCGATACAGCTGGGAGGACATCTTCCGGGAACGACAGGAGGGCACATCTGGAAACTGCTGGGCTGACGTCATCTCTGGAGATGGAACCTTGGAACAGGAACAAAAAGGAAAACAGCTGGTCTGAATTCATCCGATTACCAGGCGATGAATCAGGATACAGCTGGGCTGGTGTCCTCTCTGAATCTGAAGTCATCTGGTGGGCCAGTCGATGGATTCTGCAAAGTCAGTACACTGTAGAACTGATGAATGTGGGGCACCTGAGTCCTGGACATCCATACTGGCAGAACAACATGGGCACTGCAATGGCTGGAGTGGCAGCACTGGCTACCACTGCTGTGCTTTCCATTTGGTAGGCATGGGCACATTTGCAGGAAGGTCTTTTCATTGTGGCCAATAACACAACGGGTCAGGTGCCTGAATTACTACCCTTCTGGGCTCATAATTCACACTGTGAAAGGTTTCACGTCCCTCTCCATCCACTATTCGAACAGTTTCCATTAACAGTGTCCTGCCTCTTTCCACTGGCTGTATTTTTGTGAAACATTCTGTTCTTGACATGCTTGTTTGCACCAGGATGCACACATTTCATTGCTTCTGCCCAAATCCAGGATTTCCTGCTGTTCTCAATCTCCTCCCAGACTCTCCGAGGAAAGGTAGGAAAGGACATCCCATAGATTTCATTCGCCTTCCTATGAACCAGTCTTTCCGCTTTACTAGCTTTGGTCAACCTGAGACCTCTGGCCTGGCTTGGGGGTGGCCAGTCCTGGTTCTGCCAGCTATGCATTCTCAAAGACACAAAAAATTGATCCCTGGCTCCTCCTTGCACAGCCAGGGCAGTGGCATCACCACTCTCTTCCATGCATTCCTCTGAGGCAAGAGCTTGAGGCTGTGTACCAGTTCCTTTTTCACAAGGCCACATAGGTTCCCCCTCTTCTTCTTCCTCACTGAGAATCTGTGCCCAGGAGTGAGCAGTTGTCCTCACTCCTGAGACTATCCACTCTTTGCTGGGCGCAGAAGTCGAAATCTCCCATTCAAAGGCCTCCCTCATCTCGTCTTCTCCTATGAGACTTGGGCTAGGCCCCGCTCTCCATGGGTCTACTGATGCTCTTCCTGAATTGTCTCTCTGTGACTCAGAATCTGAAACATCAGCACATTGTTCTGTCTGTAAATCTGCACCCTCTAGCTTTATGCCACACTCCCCTGAGGGGTCTTCTCCAACAGGCTCTGTCTGGTGTTGTGTGCTGCCAACTACAGATTCTTGAACTTTTGTCCATGTGGTAGCCAAACGAATCTTGGGCAGTTTAAACAAACCATATCTCTCTAAGCACCCAGAACAGTGAGGTACCATGAAGACGTCCCTTCCAGTATTTAAGCACATTAAACATACTTGCTCTGGATATCCAGGAATCGCCACATGAGGAGGCAGTCGTCCTCCGTAGTAACATCTCTCAGTGTCCCTTAACTTTTTAACTTCTACTGCTATCATAGCCCGGGCATGATCCAGGTAGCGGGCTGGTCCTGAAGCCATGACTGTAGAGAAAAACAAGCAAACGCTCACTGTTATTTCAAGTCCCACATCACTGAAAA
This sequence comes from Neoceratodus forsteri, assembly GCA_016271365.2. NCBI lineage: Eukaryota > Metazoa > Chordata > Ceratodontiformes > Ceratodontidae > Neoceratodus > Neoceratodus forsteri. The sequence goes on from JADMNL010000022.1 coordinate 569,464,258, forward strand.
CTTTCTTTCTCCTTCAAAATGGCTCCTCTGCTGCTGTGTTTACATTACTACCCCACCCTGTAATGGTGGCAACAGCACTCCTACGCATCAACATTCTGAAATTGGGTCAAGCCACTGCACATCCGATTTATACACTCTACTGATAACTTTGCTGAAACTGCACAAACTTGCACTGTTCTTTATTCTAGCACATTTACATGATTTACCACGGACTTTTCACTTGCTGAAGACATTGCTCTAGCTCACAGTCCCTTAAAGCCTCAGTATTTCAAGCATAGGATTGCCTTTAATTCTTGCTGCATATCTGATACAACTCACAGTCTCTCTCATGGCTTTGAAACTTATACTGATGCTGAACCTATAATTATGCTCACAGTTGATGGCTTAAAATGCTTGCTTTTGCTGGTAAAACTTAACACAGTCCTTGCTTTGCAAAGCGACTATACTGCTACACATATATTCAGCTGGCTTTTGGGCAAAATCACTTGGTCTGAGCAATTATTTCTGTTGGTACTCACTGTTATCAGTAGCTATTTGCTGCGACGGAAAACGGCCTGCAGCCAGTCTTGGAGGCCTCTGGAAAGAAGTGGTTGGCAGTCCTGCCGATTGTCCCTCTGAACACCACACTCACAGTCCAGTCGATCGAGATGCGGGTTGAGCCCAAATTCAGACAGAAAAGTCAGTTTTTTACACTTTTTTACAGCGCTTTCAGTCACCGCGATGCTCCTCCTGTAAGCCAGTTCGCACACTCCACTCACACTCCCTCTCAAATGCTGTGTTGTCGCTCTAGAGCTGGCTTGGGGATGGGACTGACTGCAGTCTCACCAATCACTCGACGCCATGCAAATGAGCCTCTTTCCTCTCGAGTGCTCTTCTCCTCACGGTGATCGTCGAGCAGGCAAATTTAAACTGCAAAACCACACTTTTTTTTTTCGCAACTGACTCCACGGTGGGAGCCCATTTAAACCATTTTTCATGGCCATTAAGCACAAGTCTCTCAGTTCACAGGAAAGCATTTCCAATGTCTAGGGCACAATTTTCCTTTTGCTACCCCCAGTTTTCCATACTTTTCTTCATCACAAACAGTTTTAAAAGCTGGCAAATGCTTAAAGTTGATGCAGGACAAGGGCATACACTCAGGCTTTACTTCTCTTTGGTAAACAGTTGGCATTTTAACAGCAGCACATGGACAACAGCACACAGTGGCACATTAGTTAACATTGCTTCAGCTTTTTGGGCTACCCACTGCCAGATAACCAAAACGCTAGCCCTTTGTCTGAGCGACCTTTCTTGCATTCCTCCCTAAATTCCAAACCCAAATCCTCAGCGGTACCTCCATTTTTGTAACCCCAGGCTGGTATGCCGTTTGTATCTGACAGCAACACCAGGTGGGCTGGGTTTGGGGAGGTATATGTCACGCGGCACAAAGGCTAGGTTTGGCTACTCTGCACAGGGCACCCAAGTAACTCCGAACACAGGAAGCAATAACTGTAATGTCCAATACCAGAAGTGGGATTCTAAAGTGTGGCTTTTATTCACATCCAAACAGAATAAACAAAGCATAGGTGGACCCCCACAGGGCTACACTGCTGGTAATGCAGATTAAAAGAGACCAGAACAAATCCTCATCACTTTAGCCCTCAGGCTCTACAACACACTGGGCACACAGCCCAGACTTGTACACTGCTTTGGGTTACACAGCCTGAACTTATATACTGCTCTGGGTTTTCCCTGGCTCGGCTCCCTTGCCAGCCACTTGGACACCTTCCATATATCATGGAAACATTTTCTGGTGGCTCCCTAAACCACCTAAGAGCACCTCGGCTTCATCAGGGAATCTTCCTCTTTAATCCCACGTCTGGGTACTTTCCTCAGGCACTAGCCAAGTACCTGAGAGAAAGCAACAGGTGTCTCAGAGCAAATCCGTAGAGGTGAATTTGGTTACTACTGATGGGGGGTCTCTCACCTTTCGCTCCCACAATTCATACCAGGCCATTTCTCTGGACTGTAAACACCTCATCCTTTAACACTTTGCTGTGTAGATTCTTGCTAAATGTATTTCACATTAAATCTACGTGCCTTGCTTCCCATTTGTGCTGAACTTGAACATACTTAAATTAAGTGGCATTGTCCATTACTCTAGACCCCCCACAGGTTAAGCAGTCCAATCCCCACATTCTTTCTTTCCATTTGTGCTGGACTTGAACATACTTATTAGTGGCTTTGTCCATTACTCTAGACCCCCCACAAAGCTAAGCAGTCCAATCCCCACATCTTCCAACTGTACTTTGGCTGTCTTTTCTTGACCCCACAGTATCAGTCCCTTTAGTTTCATTCTGTTTCAGGTGAAACCACTTGGCCCTTTTTCAGAGCAAACTCACCCTTTGGTTGCAGGTGCCCCAATGGTGTTTCCTCCTCAAGAAATCTTCCTTTCAGAGCTTCTGGTGCCTCAGCACAACTCAGACTGCTTCTTTCCTTAGCCGGATCCAGGGGGTTGCCCTGGAAAACAGGCAGACATCTTCCCCCCATCCCCTTAGGGATGGGGCTCTGAACCATTGAGAGCAGTCTCCACCACTTCAATTACCAGTTCCTGTGTTCCTCTTCAGGTGGAAACACACACCTTAACAAAAGTAGCTCTGAAACAGAGCTTAAAGCTCGGAGAGCCTGCACACACTCTGCTGCACTACAGTCTCTCCTCAGATTGCACACAGACTGCCTTCAAATTCCCCAACATTCTACTCTAACCTTCAACTGCAACATTCCAATGTGGCTTATGCAGCTGCGACAGTTCTAAAATGGTGTCATCCCTCAGTCTCAGCTGAGACTGAGAACAGAGTGAGACAGTGTGAAATCCATTTAACTGGAGTTTCACAAGCTGCCTTCCCTGCCTACCACTAGGTCTTAATGGGATTCTAGTAACCCCGGGTAACAGGGGGGTTACAAATGTATTACACACTGACGCGGTCTATTTGTATTAAACAGCAGACCTGGTGTCAGGAGTGGTTGAAAGGCCTGGAGACTGTACAGGACAGCTCTCATCTCCAGGACATTTATGTGTAATTTCTTCTCCATCTAGGACCAAACACCCTGTGTTTGGTAATGGCCCAGGGTGTGCTCCCCACCCACTGCCTGAGGCATCTGAGGTGAGAATTCATACTGGATTTGCCATCATAAATGGAATGCCCTTTTGCAGATTGGTGCGGTCCATCCACCGTGTCATGGTGCGGTCCATCCACCACGTCAGTGCTTTTCTTAAAGTTGACGCGACTAGCACCTGTTTGTCTAGGTCACCTGTGGCTTAGTCCCTTGACTCCTAGGGACCACTGTGGGATCCGCATATTCAGGCGGGCTAGCAGCACTGTTACTATAGCTGCCATTAGGCCTAGAAGGCACAGCAGAGTCTTGGCTGAGACATAATGGCAGTTGTACACCAGGTGAACCTGACCTATAAGGCATTCTGCCTTGTCCAGTGGTAGAAACGCATGGCCTTGGACCATGTCCAGTACTGCCCCTGTATACCGTAACCTTTGACATGGGGTCAGTCAGTGCTGACTTTCGCAGACTTGACCATTACCCCCAGGTCATTAAAAACTTCCTGATACAAGCCAGGGTGAGCAGCAGATGTTCACTGGAGAGGGTCTTCAATAGCCAATCATCCCGGTTAGTAAACACATACAGGTCTTCCCTTCGATGGACTGCTGCTACCACTGTCAAGCACTTGGTAAAGACCCTTGGTGCAGAAGACAAGCCAAAGGGCAAGCCTCTGAACTGGTAATGCTCCCCATCCAACATGAATCTCGGATATTTTCTGTGATTCTGTCTGTTGGGCGGACCAGCAGCTCGATGAACAGGGCTTCAAGTAGCCCATCCTCAATGTTTTGCTCCTAATTTTCTCCCAGGGCATGGCTGGATGTGCAATGAGCGTAACATGCGCACTCCATCTCCAGGACACACTCAGCACTCTGTATGCTGGCCCTGCCTTGAACTGCGAGACTTGCATGCACCGCCACCTGGATTTCTCCAGGGGGTAATCGAGTAGCGAGTCACAGAATACCCCTCCCGAGGGAAGAGAGCTGTCCTATGGATGTTCAGTCCTCCCTCTCCCAGCCGTGTTCTCGCAGTGACCCGAGTTCGATCGGAACCCAGGCAGACGGGATGACAGGGAGGCACGGATGTCTTCAACCCTCCACGCCACTGGGTCAGCTTTCTGTCTTCTGTTTATAGGAAGATAGGCATCCTTCATGTCTAGAGAACACATCCAGTCCCCAGTTTGTAACAGGAGATCAGAGCCTGTAGAGAGACCATCCGGAACGTTTTGTGCTCTATGTACAAGTAGAGGGCTCTCAAATCTAGAACATGCCTCAGATTTCCTGTCTACTTGGGGACTAGGAAGTATCTGGAATGAAAGCCTCTGTTCTTTTGCCTGACAGAGACTGACTCTATGGCTCATTTTTGTAGTAAGGCCTGCACCTCTTCTTTCAAAAGATGAAGGTGTTCCAGGCGATAAGCTGAAGTCGGTGGTGGATGATCTGGAAGGGTATCCAAAAGCTCCAGAGCATGCCCTTTTGCAATGAAATCCAGAACCCATTAGTCTATAGTGATCTCCCTCCACTAGGTCAAACGAAGGGAGAGACGACTCCTCACAATCACCCCTTGGGGCAATGGTGGTTGGTGAGTGTAGTTCTGAGAGTCTTGCTGAACTGGTAGGGAACATCACTGGCTCCACATCCTCTAGGTGCTTTGGAATGGGCACTTGGGGGAAGGCTGGCAGGCAGTGCTCCGGTGCCTTTTCCTTTATCTGGATGCCTGTAGGCCTGTCTACCAACTCTGGCGGCTGGTGGATGAAACTGACTTCTACCCTTACCTCTGCCTGGTGTGAGGTAAAGGGATCTGACTGACCTTAAGGTCATCTTAGATGAATGAAGGCTTCTTAATGCCTCTTCCACATCACAGCCAAACAGTTTAGTGTCTCTAAATGGTGCATTTAATACACGTCAACACGGCCACAGTTTGGACTTGATATTCTCATCAGGACTTGACAGTAATGTGGTTAAGGCTGATCCTGTCAGCTGGTCAGATCATCATGCAGTGTCATTCCTCTGTTGAAACTGTCTGGTACAATCCAAAACATAAGTTGGAGCCTTGCAAACTGCAGAAGGTAGACATCTCGGGTATGATGCTTGAATGTGCTCAAGGGACTGAGAAGGTCGTGGAACACAATACAGTTCTCAAAGCTGCCTTAGACTCCCTGGCACCTTACAGCATTCGTCCCTTGATGTACCATCACAGTTCGCCTTGCACCAGCTGAAGACAAAGGGGCAGAAGCCGGAGCATTCTTGGAGAATATCCTGGTCTGAGGAGGATAAGTTGGCACTGAAAACTCACTACGGTGTCAACAGGCAACCAAGAAAAAAACAGAGTTCCTGTCAAAGCTGACTGCCGCAGGGAGGAAATGGCCAGTTCATTTTTTCGCACCGTAGATAGCTTATTAAATCCTGCCTGCCTGTCTCCAATCCATTACAGCCTTTCAACAAAGAAGTGCGAAGACTTTGACAGATTCTTCTCTGACAAGGTGTCCTCCATTAGGTCAGGTTTTACTTCAATTGACCTGTCGTAGGCTGACTGTGGTCTATCTTCAGGTAATGCAGAGTTGCCTACCTGGAGTGAGTTTTGACTGGTCTTGATGGATGAGGTGCTCTGGGTGATCTCATGTCTGTGTCCCACCAGCTATACACTGGACCAATGTGGCTGCTTCTGGGCAGTGACTCCCTGGGTTGGGTGATCCCTGAGACTGTCAGTAAGCCCTTGAGAGAGGGCGTTTTCCATCTGTATTGAAAAAGGCGCTGGATAGACCCCTCCTTAAAAAATCCTTCCTTGATCACGATGTTCTGACGAATTACAGACCTGTCTCTAGCCTTCCCTTTCTGGGGAAGGTTACTGAGAAGGTGGCGGTTGATCAACCTGTAGATCGCTTGGAAAGTTATAACATCTCAGAATCTCTCCAGTCAGGTTTTCGGTCTCGCCACTGTACCGAGACTGCACTTATCTGGGTAACTAATGATATTCTAGCAGGGGATCATGGACTATGTTCCATCCTGGTCCTTCTAGATCTCTCATCAGCTTCTGACAAAGTAGGCCATGTGGTGCTGTTGGATTGCCTGAGGACCTACGTGGATTATCACCGGTACAGTACTGGGTTGGTTTGAATCCTACATAATCAGGAGATTGCAGCAGGCTGCCCTTGGTAATTTCTTCTCTGAGGCTTCTGGCTCTCCTGTGGGGTTCCTCAAGGCTTGATCCTTGTGCTAGTGTTGTTTTCTGTGTACATGTTGTCTTTTGGGAAGATCATCAGATAATACGGGGCTGTTTCACTGCATGGAGATAACACTCAACTATATCTGTCGTGTCCTCTGGGCGAGGATTATGTGGCCTCGCTGCTGGGAAAATGGCCGAGATAAATGACTGGATGACCTCAAAACTGGTTGTGTCTCAACCCAGGTAAGATGGAAGTCATGGTGACTGAGCCAAGTTGACAGGGCTTGACAGTGAAGGGCAATGGGTAGCTCTCCCTGTGCTGGGTGGTTGACCTCTCATTGCTGTTGATGCAGCTAAGAATCTTGGGGTAATTCTGGATTGCAGGCTGACACTAGATCAGTAGGTGTTGGCAGTGGTCCGACCTGGCTTTTACTATCTTTGGAAGACTAGATTTACTGGCAAAGGCACCTAGCTTCATCCGAGCTCTTTTCTTCTAGGTTTGCTTGTAAGGACAGAGCAAGGAACAACATTATCAGAGCAAGGAAAAAGATTAAGGTTTCTTTTTGCTAGGCAGATTTACTGTGTGTTATTTTCTTTTGTGCTCACAAGATTTGATACTGTTTTTTGCTTACATCTTACTGCTGTAAACCTCTCTGATTCAAATTGCTGTTGCAGGGTATGCCTTCTGCTGCATTATTACAGGGTGTGCCTACAGGTTTGTTACTGTTTTGTGCTTACAGATTACTGCTGTATTCTTCTCCGATTCAAATTTTTTTTTTTTTGCAAGGTATATCTTTTTCTGTAGCAAACTGTTTTTTGCAGGGTATATCTCAATGAAATTGTTACAGGTGGTGCTATAGGGTTTGCAGTTCTATCACTAGGCTTAGCTTTCAGGGTGACTGCATTTGTTGTTGGTTGATTGTTTCTGCTCCTGTTTTTTTCATCCGTGGTTGTTTTTTTCGCAGGATGGGCCCACCACCCACCCCCCATCCCCAACCACCCCATGCTACACTCCTTTATAGAGTAGCACAGTCATGACATTTCCTGTAGCAAAGCAGGAAGGGGAGGATCAGAGCGGTATCCACACAGTGACCCTCACTTAACAGGGGCACAAGTAACTTAACTTGTTATAACAAGTTATACAAAAAAATCTAACTTTCGCTTTCATTTTCCTCCTAATTATTCAGACCAGGTTATAAACTCAACAACTCGAGTGGAATGTATATTATTAACTAACTGCAGGCACTGCGGGACACTTTTCAAAAGGACAGTTATATAGGATTTAGGACATTGTCCTACATGCTGGACCACTGGGGATCTAAGGCCTCAGCTCCAGGCAGCATGGTCAGAGATTGTGCACCTCAAATAGCATATTCAGGAGGAAATATAAGAACCGCCCGACATTTCCCCAACATCCAACTGAAGCACCTTGACTGCAGAGGGTAGTTGGTCCGGGAGGTTGGCAGGTGGTTAGGAGGGGCAAATTGAGTGCCCCATCACTTAATGCTCTTTAACGTATCACGTCCACATACCATGTGAAAACTACAAACAGGTATCTGCCTCTATCTCCAAAATCAAACAAAGGGGCAGAGGACACTGCAGAGCAGAACACTGCAGCACAGGAGCTAGCACAACAAAACTCACCCAAAACAGGGACCAAAACAAACAAAAAAAAGCAAAAAGGAAATCCAAAACACTTCTGATCACAGGAGATTCCATGATTTGGGAGTTGATACCTCCAGCAGCGGGTAATGTTCAGATGTCTCCCAGGTACATCAGTGAGAAGAGACACTGACAGCATTGCTAAAATTGTGCAGGAAGCAGGAGAAAACATCGATGTCCTGGTACACATGGGACTAACAATCTCCCAGCTGGTCAGTGTGGAGACCAAGGAACACCTGACCAGGCTGGGAGACAAACTGTCATCCATTTCGTCCAGCATCTCCTTCTCTGAGATTCTGCTGGTCTGGGAGAGAGGGCAGATGGACAGAAGGTCAGAGAGGGAGCTAAACAACATGCTAGATACAGATTGGTCAATACCAGTAGAAACATCCACTAGAACTAGACACACAGTGGATTCCCTGCTGGAGGAGGGCCTCAAACAACTGGCACAACAATTCACAAGAGACAGGGCTATCCTAGATCTAGTAATGACTAACGGGGAAAGGATCACAGAACTCCAGGTAAAAAAGTCACCTGGGGGCCAGTGACCATCACATGGTATGGTTCAATTTGGCCACTAGAATTAAATCTTCCCATTCCAATGCAAAAATATAGGACTTCAGACTTTGATAAGATGGCCAACAGAGTTAAGTTGGCCCTGGCAAGAAGAAATACAGGTGAGGAGTACAGGCAAAGTGGGAATGCATTAAGAATACAATACTTAAACAACATCCCATTGTGTTGGGAGAAAGGCAAGAAAAAGAAGGAGGAAATCACTTTGGTTCTTTGGGATGAAGAGAGAGGATACCAAACTTCCCTAAGGGAATCCAGGAAAGGCAGTAAGGCAGACAAAGGCCCAAACTGAGGAAACACTAGCACGAACAGTAAAAGAAGGGGACTTTCTATAGATACATTAGTGAAAGGAGAAAGTCCAGAGAGGGTATTGCTAAGATCAAAAGGGATAAGGGGAAGTGTGTGGAGGAGGATCAAGGAAAAGCATCTATCCTAAACAGATACTTCTGCTCAGTATTTACTGAGGAGAAGGTAGAGCAGGGCCCACAGCTCAGCACCATGGGCACAGGGTGGAGGGAGGTGTTCACAAGTCCCTCCACAAAAGAAAGGGTCCTACAAGAGCTTGATAAGCTCAGGGTGGACAAGGCAATGGGACCGGATGGCATACGTCCCAGGGTACTAAAGGAGCAAAGAGTGGAACTAGCAGAGCTGTTATCAGAACTGTTTAGTGGGTCTCTAAGCACAGGAGAGGTCCCAGAAGACTGGAGAAGGGCTCATGTGATCCTGCTCCACGAGAGTGGTAGCAGGTAGGAGGCAGGGAACTACAGACCAGTCAGTCTTACCCGAGTAGTAGGCATGATTATGGAGGTACTCCTTAAGGAAAGGATAGTGCAACACCTGGAATCCATAGAAGCACAGGATCCAAGACAGCATGGGTTTACAACAGGAAGGTCCAGTCAAACTAATCTCATAGATTTCTTTGACTGGGTAACCAGAGTGGTGGACCAAGGGGGTGCAGTTGATGTTGCCTACCTTGACTTCTGCAAAACTTTTGATACTGTTCCACAAGAAGATTGATTAATAAGCTGGGTAGGCTTGGGGTGGGTCAGAAGCTGGTCAACTGGGTGACAAACTGGTTGGCAGGCAGAAAAACTACAGTTACATAAGAACTTACCGTAACAGTAGATCTTCGAGAGAAGCTCTTGCAGTAGGCGTTTACATATAGGACTGGCCCGCCAGGCGTCAGGACCCCACGAAAAAATTTCTAGCTAGCAGTCTCTGGCGGGGGACCTCTCCCACATCAGGTGACCAATGTTAGTATAAAGGGGCGGTCCCCCATGCCCGCCTTCCAGTTCTTTCCCACCAAGGGCCCAAAAGAGGCAAGATGAGAGAGAAGTGGATATTTCCCTTCATGGAAAAGGAGCTAAAAAAGCTAAGGGGATGGAGGGCAGGAAGGCAATACCTACTGAAAGAGCCTCTCTTGAAGATCTACTGTTATGGTAAGTTCTTACGTAACTGTACTATCTTACTTCCAGAGGGCTCTTGCAGTAGGTATTTACATACAGGACTGAATTCCAAGCAGTCTGGAACAAGGAAAAGCACTCGGGAGGAGGAAAACTATCCATGGTATGGAGCCTCCAGCTGAACGGGTCTTATGAAACAAGACCTTGAAGCACAGCCAACCCGAAGCCTGCTCTACGGTGAGAGGCAATATCCAAACTGTGGTATTTCGTAAAAGTATGGACAGAGGTCTAAGTTGTGGCTGTGCAGATTTCTGCAGCTGACATTCTTGAAACAAGCTGCAGAGGCAGCTACTTCTCTGGTGGAGTGGCCTCTGACTTGACCCGGCAGGGTCTTGTTGTAACAGAAAGTGTTACAATAATCCAACCATTTAGATAGGCATTGCTTGGAAACGGCATTGCCCTGTCTTTTGTGAGCAAAAGAGACAAAAAGCTGATCAGATTTCCTGAGATCCTCAGTCTGAGTGGTGCAGTATCTCAGTATCCTGTGAACATCCTAAGTATGCAAGAGGTACTCCCCTTGATTGGAGTGTTGCGTAAAGAAAGCGGGTAGCTCAATGGATTGATTCAGCGAGATCTCCCACCATCTTAGGGAGAAACTTAGGTTTGGCGCAGAGCACACATTCCTTGTGAAAATCAAATACGGATTTGCACATCAAGGCCTGAAGCCCGGAAATTGTTGAGCTGAAGTAATGGCCACTAGGAAGAGAGAGTCTTCCAAGAGAGAACTTTAAATCTGCTGAGGCTGCCGGCCTGCAAGGGGCAGAATAAGCTTCTCAAGAACAAAATTCAAGTCCCATGGAGGAGCAGGAATGTGGATGGGGGTCTCAAATGGAGGACCCTCTGAGGAATGTCTTAGAGACTTCCAACTGAGCAAAAGTCCTGTTCTGAAAGGGACGTGGTAGGCTGAAATTGCTGCCACGTGGACCTTTAAAGAGGAAACGCCTGAGACCCAGATTGAAGAGATGATCCATGTAGTCCAGGACTCTGTTGACTGGGCAAGAAAGGTTTGAAGTCCTTGACATGGCCCAAACACAGAACTGTTTCCAATTCATGGCATAGGTGGACCCAGAAAGGCTTTCTGACATCCACCAAAATGTCTGCTATGAGCGGAGAAACCCAAGCAGGCCCTTAGCTACGCCTGCAGGAACCACACATGCAAATGAAGGGATCTGAGACCTAGATGGACAAGGGTCCCCTGATGCTGGGTCAACAAGTGTCACGACAGAGGAAGAGGATGCGGAGGTTCCTCTGAAAACTGTTGCAGAAGACAGAACCAAATTTGCCTGGGCCAGAATGGAGCGATGAGGATCATTCGTGCCCCCTCTGATCTGAGCTTGTTCAGGACCCTCGGAATTAATTGAACAGGAAGGAAGGCATAGATGAATCTGTCCCTCCAATGCAGAGAGAGAGCCGCCTCAGAGAAAATGTCTCGCCCTGAGCAGTGAAGGTGGGGACGTTTTGCATTTGAGGAGACACCAACAGGTCTACCCTGAGGGTTCACCAAAGCAGGAAGATGCTGTCTACTACCTCTTGATTCAGTTCCCATTCATGGGCCCTGGCTGAGGACCGATTCAGGTGGTCTGCCAGTGTGTTTTCTACTCCTGGAACATGAATGGCCGCCAGGTAAAGGTTGTGCTGAGTGGCCCAGCTCCACACTCTCATTGCTTCCCTGCAGAGAGGGTAGGAACGTGTTCCTCCCTACCTGTTGCTGTACCAGACCACACACACGTTGTCTGTCTGTATGACTAGATGACCGGGAAGTATGGAAGAGTGCAAAGCCTGAAGGGCACAAAGGACTGTTCTGAGTTCAAGCACATTTATGTGCAGATTTTGTTCAAACCTGGATCAGCTGCCCTGAGTCTTGTGAGACCAGAGAAGGGCTCCCCAGCCCGCTCCTGAGGCATCTGTTGTCAACATCTGGGAGGGGGGTTCGATGTTGAATTGAACTCCCCAGCAAAGATTCTCTTGTACCATCCACCATTGCAAGTCCCTGATCATGGGATCGGAAACTACTACCTCCTGGTCTAGGCTGTCCAGTGTTTGGTCCCACTGAGACCGAAGCATCCACTGATAAATCCTCATATGGAGCCAGCGCGTTGGACTGTCAGAATGGCAGCGCCATTAGCCCGAGGAGGCAAAGGACTGACCTGGCTCTGACCCTTTGCGACTGGACAGAAGACAGGCCTGAGTCTGAAGGGTATCCACTCTGTCCGGAGGCAAAAAGGCTTTGCCGATGGTCGTGTCCAGGATCATCCCTATAAATTGGGAGTCGTTGGCAAGGGACCAAATGAGACTTGGCCTGGTTGATGGTGATACCCAGGCTGGTGAAAACCTGCAGTGTAAGGGAAAGGGAATGCAGAAGTTCCTCCCTGGATGGGGCCACCAGGAGCCCATCGTCCAGGTACGGGAAATACCTGCACTCCCTGGGTATGCAGGTGGGCCGCCACCACAGACAGGCATTTGGTAAATACTCGGGGGCCAAGAAAAGACCAAATGGGAGGGCCTTGAATTGGTAGTGGTCCCCCTGAAAACAAAATTGAAGGAATTTGCAGTGGGAAGGGCATATGGGGATATGCAGGTAGCATCCTGCATATCCAAAGCGCACAGCCACAGTGCCTGCTGAAGAAGAAACAGAAGGCCCTGCAAGGAGAGCATTCTGAAGCATTTTTACTCCATGAACATGTTCAGAAACTGAGGTCTAAAATAGGCTTCACATCTCCTGTTTCTTTGGAACTAGAAAGAAATGGGAATAGTAACCCATCACCCAAAGGTGGGTGGGAACTGGTTCAATAGCCACCTTCGAGAAGGGAGGTGATTTCTTCTAGGACCAGAGGAAGATGTTCCAGGAGTAAGACAACTTGGAGGGTGGTCTTCGGGGCGGTTTCTGTAGAAACTCTATTGAGTGTCTGGCTGCAATCAGCTGGAGCACCCAAGCATCCAATGTATCCTCTCCCAACCCGGTGGATGGAAGGAGAACCTCCCTCCTACTGGTTCCTCTGGTGCCTCCAGAGGCCGTGGGAGAGGCAAGGGGTCAGGAGGTCTGGGGCAGCGCAGTGGCTGAGACTCCCGTGGTCTTTTTGGGAAGGGGAGTCTTGGTTGCTGGAGGGGCCAGACGCTTGTTGGCCCGTCTGCCCTGTGGTCTTGTTTTTTGTTGGTTACGTCAACGAAAAGGGTGCCACTGCCCCTGAGGGGGTCTGTACAAAGAGTCCACGGACTTGAGTGCAGTGCCTTTTTCTTGCAGGTCGGCAATGATGTCCTGGACATCACCGGACCCCTGAAGGGTGCATCCTGAATAGCAGATTGCACTTTAGGGATCAATCCTGACACGCGGAGCCAGACATAATGCCGAAGACCAATGGTGAAAGACTAGCTCTGTCCAGCTCCATCCACTGCGTCGCAAGTGGCATGAAGCATGTGCCGACTGGCCGAACGAGCATAATGGACAAGATCTGCCACTTGTTGTTTTGTCTGAGACTCAGGAAGGGAGTCTAACTTTGATTCCACCTGACTAATGATGGTCTTCTGGTAATCCCCATATGAGCGTCATAATTCAGGGCCCTAATACCCAGGGTAGAAGATGCACAGACCTTCTTCCCATATTGGTCCAGAAGCAGAGACTCCTTGTCAGGTGGAGGCAAGCCAAGATGTTTGGGATTAGCTGAGCGGCTGTGAGCGGCACTAATCATGACCGAGTCCGCTTTGGGGTGTAGATTCAAGGAATCTACTCCCTCAGGAGCCTGGTATAGCCGATCTGCCTTCCTCAGAAGGGAGGCTAACGTGGATGGTTGTTTCCAAATAGTATAAACAAGGTCCACTTGAGGCTTTATCCAGGGTGGAATCAATGTAGAAGCTGTCTTGAGCAGATCCAAATGGGCAGCAAGCTTTTTATGCTGTGGATCTGGCTCCAGAGATTGCCACTGATGAACTTCCTGGATCTTTGTCAGTAGCTCCAGAAAAGAAGGATCCTCCAGAGGAGACTTCAGAGGGGTCCTTGGCCTAGGTCAGTCTGGAGTACGAGACTCGTCATCTGGGTCAGAGCATCCCCCTGAGTCCAAGGTCCCGACAAAGAAGAGGAAGACCCCTCCCGAAGCGGGGGAGGGACGGTCCCTTTGGGAAGCCCTCTCGGACGCATATCTTCTCCACCCATGGAGCCCGAGGGTTCACCTCTGGGTCGGGTAAGGGGAGGGAGCCTGCCCAGTGTAGGGATCCTGCACAGGGTCGGGCACCAGTAGATGGTTTCACCTCTCTGGTAAGCTGAGTCTTGGCCTCAGCCCACCAGGCAGCTAGAGTCTCCTTCAAGTCTGCCGGCAGCTGGGGTGTGGGCAGCAGAGGAGGAGGGGGAATACGGATACTGAAGGTGTCCGTATATTGAGTATCCATAACCTGACTATGGGAAGCCCGGTATCGGGTACTGAGGCGCTGGGTAATGCGGTGTCAGATAAAGCGGCGTTGGGTACTGTGGCACCAGGTAAGACGGCACCAGGTTTTGTGGTGTTGGATACCGGGTGCCAGGGGTTCTCATGGAACAGAGGGACCTGGCAGAGGACCAGCTGGCGGGCCAGGTAAAGGTGGCCCAGTGGGCATCGGGACCAGCGTGGGAGCGCTATCCGGTAGGGGGACTTCGGCTGGCATTGAGTAAACTGCCATTGGAGCCAGCATCTGAGGGTCCGGCATCAGGATGTCTGGCCCAGTAGGAGGGGCCCTGATGGCAGCATGTCCAGGTCCTCCGTGACGACTGGGGAGGGAAGGTTAGAATCTCTGGGGTTCAGTAGAGGAGATGCAGGGACCTCAGAGGGCAACACAAGTGCTGCAGGGAACCTGAGGCGTCAAGACTGGTCAAGGGGTCCGATGCAGGCTCCTTGGCTGAGCTGGTCATTGCAGGGCCAACATCCGGCTTATCAGCCGGATCCTGGGTGTTGGAGTGAGCCGCCTCTGACTTATCAAACCTTGCTTGAAGGTTGCGCTTGAGATGTGGCCTTGTCGGGCAAAAGAGCAACTGTGTGCCCTCCTGAAGGAGCAAGTGGCTACCAGTCTTGTCCAGGTGACGCAGGCACCGGCGTTTGACTTAGGGGACCCACTGAACCTGTGGGCTGCTTGGCAGTGGCCTTCCCAGGAGCAGAGGCCTCCTTTACCCTGGAGGTACCCGAGGGGCCCGAGCATGAGCCCGACAGGAGGGCGACACCTTCTCGGACACCACCAAGACGGTTGTGGGAGCCGGTCCTCAGAGCGGACGTTACCTTCAGAACCGTGACTCCAGTTGGAGTCGTGGAGGCCGTGGGGGTCGAATCCCGGTTCTGGTGCTTCTCCTTCTTTTTGTGGCCTTCGGGGGAAGTGAATGCCTGCCTCAACTTTTTCAACTCCTTCTCCATGGATGCCATTTTTTTCTTTAAAATATGGGCCTCCAGGGACTGCTGCCTCCGTTTTTGGGTAGCTGAATTAAATTTCTGGCACTGCCGGCATGTCTCCACAGGATGATCCGGGCCTAGGGAGAAGAGGCACAGGAGTGACTGTCCTTATGCGGCAGTTGGGAACCGCATGAGTCAGACTTATTTTTATACGATCCGGAGGCATCGGGACAACATACTCAGTGTATTAAGATAGAAAATATCGAAAAAGCGGTCGAAAAGTTTGAAAACTGAACCGATAGATGACGGACGAAGTTGAACTCTACCGCCAGGAACTTTCACAAGTCGACGGTGGGAAAGAACTGAAAGCGGGTCTGGGACCGCCTTTATACTGACGCCGCATGAAGTCGGTCACCCATGTGGGGGCGGTCCCCCGCCAAAGACTGCAAGCTAGAAATATTTCCATGGGGTCCTGACGCCTGGCGGGTCAGTCCTATATGTAAATACCTACTGCAAGAGCACTCTCAAAGTAAGATCAGAGAATGGTGGTAAATGGTATACAGTCAGAAGAGAGGCAAGTCACAAGTGGGGTACCTCAGAGATCAGTCCTGGGGCCAGTCCTCCTCAATATCTTCATCAGTGACATTGCAGATGGACTGGAGGGTAAGATTTGTCTGTTTGCAGATGACACCAAGATCTGCAACAGAGTAGATGATCCAGATGGGGTGAACAGAATGAGAAGAGATCTGATAAACTGGCAAAATGGTCGGAAGAGTGGCAACTGGGGTTTAATGCAAAGAAGTGCAAGATCATGTACATAGGGAAGAGAAACCTTGAAGGCACCTATAGGTTGGGAGGGGAGTTGCTGGCAATCACAAGGGAAGAAAGAGACTTGGGCATCATCATCACAGATGACCTGAAATCATCCAAGCAGACCACTAAAGCAGTAGGTAAGGCTAGGGGGATGTTGGGGTGTATCAGTAGGGGTATCACAAGTCGTAAGAGGGAGGTAATAATCCCTCTTTACAAGACACTGGTTAGGCCCCATCTGGAGTACTACATGCAGTACTGGAGGCTGCACCTTCACAAGGACCTTAACAAAATGGAAGAAATCCAGAGAAGGGCAACCAAAATGGTGCAGGGACTGCATCAGAAAACATATGAGGTTAAATTAATGGAGCTCAATACGAGGACACAGCATGAGATTAGAGGGAGGCCGATTAAGGGGTAATGTGAGGAAGTTCTTTTTCACAGAAAGGGTGGTGGATGCATGGAATGGCCTACCTCAGGAAGTGGTGTATATGAATACAGTACGGGGCTTCAAACAGGCATGGGATAGGCATAAGGGAGCAATACAGATGACTATGAATAGATAGGCCATTGACAGAGCAAAGGCCGATGGCACATTAATAAGGTAGAAAAAGAAATGTGCAGATTGGATAGGCCTTGTGGTCCTTATCTGCCGTCAACGTCTATGTTTCCATCACTAGGATCAGACCGCATCTAGCCCCTGCTGACCTGGCAACGATCATCCATGCTTTTGTCACCTCTATGTTGGACTACGGTAACTCTCTATATTTAGGGTTGGATGGAGGTTTATTGTGACACTTGCAACTGGTCCAGAATGCTGCAGCTTGGCTGGTGTTGGGAACTTCTTGCGAGGGACCATGTCACGCCGGTGCTGTGTGCGCAGCACTGGTTGCCTCTGTGGTGGCACATGATCTTCGAGACATGCTTGTTAACATACAAGGCCCAACGTGGCTTGGGACCTACTCAGGAGATGATCTGGTTTCTTACCTCCCTCCCAGCCCCCTCTGCTCCACTGATGCTGGCCTACTGGTTGTACCTCCAATCCATCTAAAACAATCTGAGGACAGAGCTTTTGAGGTTGTGGCCCTATGTTATGAAATTCCTTAGGGAAACATTCACAAAATGTACTGAAACATATTTGAGCAAGTTTTCCGAGCTAGTTAGTTTTAGCTAGTATTAACTAAGAGTGTACTTACTGTCATATTTTAAATTGTTCTGTTTTGCACTGCCACCATTTCTTTTAGATAATGACAGTGCTCTGAGCCCTGGAAAAGGTGCTTTATAAATAAGATTTTCCTTGCTTTTCCATTTACTACTGCCTGTTGCACATCACTGGCAAACTCAGCCACTCTGAGTCAGAAGTATAGCATCATGCAAATACCAGAGGTAGCTGCCCTAGCAGAGACATCTGAGACATCATAGGCTGACCGGATTAAATGCTTACCCACTTTAACCCCTGCAATGAGCGTTTTCATTGACTCAGCTTTGGCAGTAACCTCGGGTAAGGCCTGTGCTACAGTCTTGGCACTTCTCCAGAGGGCATTCTGCTATCTGATCATATGGGCCTGGCAGTTTGCAATATGCAGGCCCAATGAAACAGAGGCACAAGTCATTTTGCCTATGGTGTCTAACCTCCTAGATACCTTGTCAGGAGGGAGGGAGGGAGCTCATGTATTCAGGCATTCTGGACCTGTCATGGGAAGCTGGGATCACCACTGAATCGGTTTCAGACTGGTTGGCATAATAAGGCTTGTTAGATGGTGCAGGGCACATCCTGTCAGCCTTTCTAGGAACAGCAGGTAAGGCATTAGGTCTATACCAGGCTGCACAGTTGGCATCCTCCAGGGCTGGGTGTAGTGCAGGAATGACTAGATTGTGACTCTGGTACCTCTAGAAACTCCAACAAATTTTTCTTTGCAGAGTCTTTCTCTTCCAGGGTGAGCCCCACGGCAGCCTGCATCTTCTGCATCATTGCCAGAAAAGAAAGGTCCTCTGTTGGTAATCTTGGGGTATTCACCACTGATTCCTCACTGTAGGAGGATAAAGTGGAGCTAGTACATGGTAAATACTGGTTCTCAGCATAACCCTCCTCTTCCTCATAATCCTTCTCCATTATGAGGTCTGGGTTATACTCCACCTTGTCGTCCCTCCCCAGATGATGGGACTGAGACCTCGCTGGTGATGCTAGCGGTGACTAAGTAGGTCCCTAATGTACAGTGCTGGGAGGCTGCGTTGATGGGTGCTGGGAAGTGGAAAATGTCATTGGCATAAAGGCTGATCAGGCAAGCCTGGCAACGTGCGTCACATCATCTCCAAAAGTGATACCAGCACAGTTTGTGCATCAATGATGCCCATAGAAAGGGCCGTGACTGTAACGGTCAACTGCGGGTGGAGACCTGGCAAAGATGGCATAGTACCACCCATAATAGGCCCAGTATTGCCTAAGCTAAGCCTTGACGTTTGTGTCTGGCCGACGGTTAGGGGGATGTGGTCACCACCACTGGAGCAGAGGATGATGAGGTGAAGGCGGTACCTGCTTGCCGCAGCAGCGACCTGCAGAATGTCAAGGCTCTGTCTGTATTGTGGTGTTTGTGCTTGGGGCTTCCTGACGACAATCTCTGCTTAGATTTCAATGATGGGGATTCAGTCGACAGGGCACGTGACGTGGATTTTTCCTGTATTTATTTTTTAATCACTGCCATTTTGTTTAATAAGAGCCTTTCCAGCGCTCCTTTTCGGCATTGCCTGGTAGCGGAGCTCAAACGCCTACAGAGCTCACTTTTTAACGTTGCAGGAAAGGCCCAAACAGCAGACACACCTCGTGTGTGTCGTCCTTGTTAATCTTTTTTCCATACCTGTAGTATGAGAATTATTTGGCTGGTTCTTTCAGTGGCATACAGGAGAGATGAAAGTCACTAAAATAGAGATTCTTTACTATTTAGTTGCCGTTTCCATGTATAGGTCTGACTGGTATGATTGATGGTGGGAAAAGAAGTGAGGAGAGATGGGGCCGTCCAAGTTTATGTAGGTGCTGAGGGATGATGTCATCATGGGTGGCTGCTGACTTGCAAATGTTTCTGCATCACCCTAGCACTGACATGGGTATAGTTCCAAAGGTGTGGCCTGATGATCGCTCCATCTCCAGGAACAGTAGGATGCTTCTTAGACCCATACGACAACTTGTTCAGAGAAATCCAGGCCAAGACTTTGCTATATAAGATTCTACACCGCCCACTGCACTCTTTTCTGGCTGCACTTAATGCCCAACAGTGACTGCTGAGGCTGCTCACCCCTGGAGGAGTCCCTCTCCCACATTCACTGGCACTGCTCAACCCTGGACACGTTGGGGATCAATCTGGACCTTCTGCAAGACTATAGCTTCACATCCTAATGCCAGAGACCCCCATTTGGCACTGCTCGGCTTTTGCCACCCAATTCTCCCTCCTCTCTCTCCCCCCCCAAACATTATGGGCAGCAGGAGCACTTGCAGTGGCCAAAGAGTCATCCTCTGTCACTGGAGAGATCCTGAACCTTCCTATTATGTGGAATGTGACTACTTACTCTCCCTTACAGCACGACTGAAAGGGTAACCCATAAGGCAGTGGGCAAATCTCTGCTTATGAAACAGTTTGGGCCCCCTATCTACTCTGGAAGAGAGCCCTAGCTCCCACACTGCACCCTCACCTCTGCAGATCACATTTTTTTCTAATACAGGATCATATCCTAAATGCTCTCAAAGGAGTCAAGCCATCTTTCCAAAGGTTTCTCTGCCATAGAGTGTACCAGGGCTCAGCCCCTCCCCCCACATCTCCCCTTTCATCCCTACCCACCAGCACACATACACACACACGTACCCACCATCTCGGTCTAAGAAGGCTCCCTCCTTGGGTATATACATGATCCTCCTATACTTTATAAGTCATCTTGACATGTTATGCTCGAAGCAGGGACCTATCCCCCTCCTTTCGCCATAACACTCAACGTGTTGCACTATCTACACTTGGAACCAGACTGAGCAGACATCATAACAGTCAACTTACCTGAAAACTTTTATACCATTGGACTCCCACGTGCCTTAGCACGTCTGGGGCATACCAGCCAATATTCAGCACAGGACTAGGGAGATGATAGGATACTTGTTACATTGTACGTTATCTCTGGCCAAAGAGTTATTAACAGATCATGTTCTACAGTTCTTAGACTAGCCTGTTTAAATGGTACGCAGTTCAGCAGGCTCTTGTGCTAGTACACTTTGTATTTCTTCAATGCCTTGTTGTCGTAGACCTTATCTGTCAACGTTGTATACGCATCTAACCACGCAAAAAATCTTGAAAAATTAAATAAAAACTTTAATGGAAAGAAAAAGACCCTGCTGTACCAAAATGAACAAAAAAATCCTGTCCGATGGTATAATGACAATGGACATAAATACTGATAACACCTACAACGTGAATTAGCAGCAGAACTGAGTACAGGTAGATCAATTGCTGGGGGTGCCCTTTATGACATAGATAAACAGAAGGTGACAGCAGATAAGGACCATATGGCCCACCTAGTTTGCCCGGTTTTCACTATCTAATGCATTACTGCAGACCCAAGTTGATCTGTGGCTTACCTTCTCTTCCCTATTGTGAGAGTACCCTTATGTCTATCCCATGCATTCTTGAGTTGCCCTACCGTTTCTGCCCCCTCCACCTCCGCAGGGAGGCTGTTCCAAGCATCGACTACTCTTTCTGTGGAAAAGTACTTCCTTACATTGCTTCTGAGCCTACCCCCCCTCTAGCTTCGTATCATGTCCCCTTGTTCTTGTGCACCTTCTTTTCTGAAAGATGCTACCCTCCTGTACCTTGTTTATAACCCCAATGTACTTTAATGTCTCTATCTTACCCCCCCTCCTCCAGGGAATACATGTTGATGTCCTCTAGTCTTTCCTCATATGACTTTTGGTGCAATCCTTGCACCATTTTTGTTGACTTTCTCTGGACTTCCTCTATTTTGTCTATGTCATTCTGGAGATGTGGCCTCCAGAACTGGACACAGTACTCCAGATGAGGTCTCACTAGCGATCTATATAGTGGCATAACCACCTCCTTTTTTTTTTTGCTGGTCAGATCACTCCCTATGCACCCTAGCATCCCACTGGCTCTCCTCACAGCCTTCTCACATTGTTTGGTTACCGTTAGGTCATCAAATATGATTACTCCCAGGTTCCTTTCCTGATTGGTGTCTGTCAGCACCTCTCCCCCATCTTGTACTCCTCCTTGGATTTCTGTGCCCAAATACATGATTTTACACTTTGCATTGAATCTTTGCTGCCACACTCTTGACCACTCCTCAAGCATGTTTAGATCCTTTCTCATTTTTTCCACGCCCACCCACCAGAGTGTCGACCCTGTTGCAGACCTTAGTATCATCTACAAAGTGGCATACCTTCCCCTCCAGCCTCTGTGCAGCGTCACTTATGAAGACATTAAAGAGTACTGGCCCGAATGACCTTTATAGAAGACAGGGAAGTACAGCTGGTCTTATCACAGCAAGCCAAAGGTTAATAGACCTTAGGTTATGCCCTGTATGATACAGAGAGCCTTGCCCCCCTTCTACCTGCCTCACCTGCCCACCCCCCTGCCCCCTCTCCCCTTCTCCCCCCCCAAGCATTTCCTGACTTTTATCTCTCCCCTTTAGAGCTTTTACCCTCACCGTCTACCCTCCAACAATGGCCTTCCTGCCTGCATACCCCCACCTGCAGCGCTTATTTCTAAGATTGCCCTTGGCTGGTATGTCATGCTACCTAACATTTGGCACATTTTGAATTACTGAAATTTCCTAAGCCTCAGTCTCTTGCTTCTTTTTATTGTGTAACTATGTATTATTATGTTGACCTTTGTATGTATGTATACCCCCCATTCCTTCGACGTGGAACCTTTGTAAATGAGCAGTTCCTGCTCAAAGGTATTTGTAATCCTAGATTTCAATAAAATAAAATAAAAAAAAGGGATGCAACAAAATACTTGTCTTAGAAGTATCACTTTTCCTTCTGTCATCTATTTATTGTTGTTTTAGTTTATTGTTGGTTTCTGTCATTAATTGTATTGTGCTTAGGAGAATGTGACTGCATCTTTGAAAATGTCTGCCCCTACATGTGGTGCATATTAACTAATCAGACCCTAGTCTTTGAAATGAAAAACTCCAAATGGACAGAGATTACTATAGTAAACATAGAATTTGATGGCAAATAAGGACCGCTTGGCCCATATAGTCTGCCCATTTCCCTATCTGACGGATAAGCTTCAGCTCCTAGTTAATCAACAGCTTACTTCCTCCTACCCCCCACTAGAATTGCCTTATGACTGTCCCATGCATTCTTGAATTCTCCCACTGTTTTTGACTCTACGACCTCCTCAGGAAGGCTGTTCCATGTATCCACAACCCTCTCTGTGAAGAAATACTTCCTCACATTCCCTCTGAGCCGTCCCCCCTCTTCATCTTCAAATTGTGCCCCCTTGAACGAAGAAAACGTGTTACTCACCTGTAACTGTTGTTCCAGGGTGTACAGCCACACTTTTGGCAGAATTCCTTTCCTCTTTAAATCTTGCCAGAAGGTCTTCAAGCTGGCTCCTCCCATCCATCCGGGTATCCTCCTCGGCACTGCCTCGGGTCAGATCTGACCTGCTGGAAGCCAGACCAGTATGCCACTTACTGGGGTCAGGTGGGTTGTGCGGATGATAACCTCATACCACTCCTAGAAAGTACAGTCACGTAAAACTTACCATAACAGTAGATCCTAAGGAGTGTCTCTTGCAGTAGTAATACTTTGGGTATCCAGCAGAGGTCGCTGTGGCACACGGCAGCTCTTCTAGCAGTCTTTTCCAGGGACCACCCACACACGACATCAGCTTCCTGTTTCCTATATAAGTGTGGGCGGTCCCTGGTATCCTCAGTTCCCCCAACGGATTCAGCTCGCAAAGCGAGGACCGAGGGGAAGCCGATGTACCAAAGGAGTCCTAACCCTTAGTCACTGGACCAGAACTTGCTCTCTTAGAGAAGGAGGGGGATGGAGGGCGGGAACAAACCTACTGCAAGAGACACTCCTCAAAGATCTACTGTTACGGTAAGTTTTTATGTAACTGTACTATCTTCCAAGGAGTGGTCTCTTGCAGTAGGTAATACTTTTGGGATGAACCCCAAGCAGAAATGCCCATATGGGAGGACAGTTATGATAGAAGGCCTTGTAGGACTGCAGGACGAAGGCCGTCCTACATCGTGAGGCAATATCCAGATTGTAGTGCCTTGTGAATGTATGAATCGTGGACCAAGTAGCTGCATTGCAGATATCTGAAATGGAGGCTCCTTTAAAGCAAGCCACAGTGGTGGCCATAGCTTTAGTGGAGTGGGCTTGGACAGGTCCAGGTAAAGGTGTGTTGTATTTTTTGTAACAAAATGTAATACAATTTGCCAACCAGGATGAAAGAGTACATTTAGCAATTGAGAGGCCATCATGACCCAGGGCAAAAGAGACGAACAGTTGGGAAGTCTTTCTAATCGATTTTGTTCGATTAGCATAGTAGCGTAATATACGATGGACATCTAAAGTATGTAGTAGATGTTCACCCTGATTGAAGTAGTCAGGATAGTAGACCGGAAGCTCCAAGGACTGATTTAAAGTATGTTCGGAGACGTCTTTAGGAAGGAAGGGTTGGACACAGGACCTGTCTTTGTGGAAAATCAAGTAAGGTTCCCTACACATAAGGGCATGAAGCTTGTAAATACGCGTGAGAGCCACCAGAAATAGGGGTTTCCATGAAAGAAAATGAAGTTCACAAGTGGCTGCTGACTCAAAGGCTCAAGGGTCAATTTTCTATCATAAAATTGAGATCCCATGGGAAGAGTGGGTCTTCTAATAGGAGGTTTAATATGTAATATTTCTTTCAAAACATCTTAGCTAGATGATGTTGGTACAGTAATCTGCCATCCAGAGGTTCATGGAAGGCCAAGATCGAGCCAGGTGGACTTTGATGGAAGAGTAACTTAAATTGGATTCACATAGTGAGGTCAGGTAGTTCAAAACCTTCGCCAATGGACAAGAGTAAGGGTACAAAGATCGAGAGCAGACCATATGGAAAAGCAGCTTCCATTTGGAATTGTATGTTGCTCTTGTTGCTGGCTTACGGGAGGGGCCAAGAGAATATTGGCAACAGGAGAGGACACTTGTAGACTAGTTATGAAAGCGTCCTCAGGAGCTCATCGTGAAGGTGTAGAGCCTTCAGGTCGGGATGCAACAGGGTTCTTGAGGCTGGAATGTCGGAAGGGCTAAGCGGAATGCCCTCAGCTCTAGGAGATTGATGTGAGGCTGAGGGAGAGAAAAAGTGGTCCACTTACCCTGTGTCCGATAAGGCCCCAGGTGTGCACTCCATCCTGCCAGGAAAGCATCAGTGGTGAATGTCTACACGGGAGGGAGGGACCAAAAAGGCATTCCTTGTCATAAATTGGTTTCAACTGACCATCAAGTTAGAGCTGATGTCGAGAGAGGGAGTGACTCTGATCTTGCCTTCAAATTTTTCTTGTTCTTTGAGACCACTGATTCTGGAGGGTTCGCTGAATAGGTCTCATATGAAGATGGGCGAGTGCTACCATAGGGATGGCAGCGACCATGTGACCCAGAAGGCATAGCAGTTGTCTAGCTGTTACTACTTTCTGAGTCTGTATGCATGATGCCAGAGACAAGGGTGTGGCTTGCTGGATGGCAAGTTCTGACTGAGACTATATCTAGGTCAGCTCAATGTACTGGAGACAGTCGGGTCCTGTTGGACTTTGGCCAAATGAATGTGATCCCTAGAGTGTGAAAATATTTGCAGGGTAGCCTCTAGGTAAGAAAGCAAAGTGGTTCCGCTTTGATTGACCAGCTATCCAGATATGGGAAGATAAAGTGCCCTTTTCTTCTTAAAGCTGCTGCAACTACCTCTAGGTATTTGATGAACACACTCAGGGCCGAGAGGCCAAACTGGAGTGCTTGAAACTGGTAGTGTTAACCTAGCAGCAGGTAGAGACAAAGAAAACTGCGATCAGCAGGATGGGTAGGGATATGCAGGTGGGCACCCTTCATATCTAGGGCATAAAGCCAATCTCCCTGTTTCAGTATTGGCATGATGGAAGTTAAGGTTATCATGCAAAACCGTTTGTACTGGATGGAAAGGTTCAGTTTTCTGAGGTCCAGTATCGGGCCAAGATCTCCAGTTCATTTGGGTACCCAAAAGAAGTTGGAGTGGAATCCCTTTGTTGTTGTGGGGGGTGGGGTTACTGGAGAAATGGCCTGTGTCACCAGTAGGGCCCTCAAGTTCTCTTGAAGGATAGGTATATGATCTTTGGAGATAACTCCCAGAGTATGACCACTCTGTATAATCTGGAGTACCCATTTGTCTGAAGTGATCGTTCGCCTGGTCTCTAAATGAAGGGCAAAATGACTGCCCACAGCCTCCAAGGCTTGTGTCGAGGAGGGGTGGGGGAAAAAAAAAAACCCTAGTAGGCCGCCCAGCCCTCCTGGGAAGGTGGGGACAGGAGCCATGGGCGATGGAGGTGTTGCCTCTTGTGGGTTGAGTCCACCGCTATAGCTGCCTGTATTGATATCTCTATATTTCCAACTCTTTAGAGTAGGAAGAGGATCGAAAGTACGGTAGGTTGTATGCGGAGTATGGTACATGCCATGAACCGCACGAGTTCTGCCCAATTCCTACAAGTCAACCAGTAAAGTTTGAGTTCCTGGTCCAAAATAACTTGGACCCGCTAAAGGTATTAGCTACTTTATGCTGCAGCACATTGGGCGTAAGGCTGAAAAGCGGAGCCAGGTGTGGCATCGCAAAGAAATACCAATAGCTGACAGTTGGGTCGAGGTACCGATGGCATCCTATCCCGACCTGGGAAGGTGACAGGAATTAGCATTACTAGCTGACATAGTAGCCAGTAATCGCTCCCTGTTCTGGTGAAGGAGGGAGGTCACTGATAATCGCAATGGCAGATGACTCAAGGGTAAGGTGGTATTTTAATCATATGACCCATATAATTTGGAATGCTGATATTCACAGTACTGGAGAAAAAGACCAGTTTCCCCAGACCGTGAAGTCTTCAGGATTCTTTATCAGGTGGTAAGAGGCTCATGTGATCATGAGTGGCAGCACAGAGTCCACTTCCAGGAAAGCTTGAAAGGAAGGGATGAACCAGAGGAGCCAGATAAATAAGATCCACCTTATGGGGAACGGCCGAGATAGCAGAAGGCGGATGTGAGGCAGCCAGTGTGGCATTCTGGTAAGTATGAATGGTGGGGAAACCACCAAAATAGGCTCCTCTGGCAGATAAAGGTATTCTGCCATATCCTTACTTTGTCAGGTTTTTGTGGTAGAGAATCCCATGACTTTCTATATTTGTATCATCCTTTCGTGGAATGAAGAGTCATCAGGAGGGGGTGCTGCGGATTCTAGGCAGGCCCCCATCCAAAGAAGAGACTTCCGAAAAAGGTAGACTGAGGAAGAAATTTCAGCTCCTGGAAATCTTTGTGTTCAAGGTCACTGCTGAAGTCAACCGGGAGCACTTGTTCATCTGGAAAATAGTCTTCCATACAAGGAGGACGTGACCAGGTGGTAATAGATCCTGGTCATCATAAAATTCTTAGGTGGAGGAGTAGGAGATCATGGAGGCCGCCTGCCCCTTGGATTGAGGGCTGGGAGTGCCGTAATGGCATGCAAGATGTGCCGTACTACAGTGCAGATGTCCAGTTCCTTCTGAGAAGGGGGAAGAGTGTTTGAGACACAAGGAGGGTGATGGAGGGAGTGGACTTGTAGCCTGAGCAGGTCTTGCCCTGGGTGGTAAAGTCCATGGTTCTGATCTCTGTCCGCCTGACCCTTCTGACTGTCCACCTAAGAAGGTGGAGAGAGAAACATGGCATAAACCACTGTTTTTATGAAGCTTCATTTACTAAGAAAGAATATGAGGGCGCGCTGTCGACAGAGGGACACCTGGAGCGGTGGCTGTTGATGAGGCGTGAAGTATAGAGGTTGAGGAGGCTCTCTCCCGCTCTGTGACACTAATGGAACCCAGAAAGGGTTATTTATGTATTGCCTTTTTATAGTGCTGGAAGCATTGTTGATGAGTGAGTGAAACAAAAACGTCCCATCAATGGGTAGGCAGAATAATGATGCACTGTCGATGGGGGACAGCTGTCAACGAGAAATAGGGATGCATCGTTGACGGAGATGTCAGTCAATGAGAATATGGATGCATCGCTGACGGTGGTGGCCGTCGATGATAATGAGAGATACATCGTTGACGATGGTAGCCGTCGATGAGAACATTGACGGTTTTGGTCGACAATGAGAATATAGATGCACTGTCGATAGTGGTAGCCGGCGATGAAAACCAACAGTTATGGCTGTCAATGAGAATATAGATGCATCGACAGTGGTAGCTATGGATGTGGGATGTTGACTGTTATGGGCAGTCAATGAAATTATAGATGCATTGTCGATGGTGGTAGCCGTCGATGAGGACAGTGACGGTTATGGCTGTCAATGACAATACAGATGCATCGTCAATGGTTTGGTGGCTGTCATTGAGAATATAGATGCATCGTTGATGGTATGGTGTCCGTCGATAACAGAAACAGAGGGTGAGGAGGGATACTCCTTCTCTATGTGTGTCCAGAAATGTAGATCAGTAGATGGGGGAGCTCTTGTTGAGTGAGACCCTTGTTTGTAGAATTTTCGATGTTTCTCGTGAATGACTGCAGTTTTCAGAAGTTGTTCTAGCTGCTGCATGTGAGCTGAAGACGGCAAAAAAAGGAACCGAGGATACCAGGGACCGCCCACACTTGTATAGAAAACAGGAAGCTGATGTCATGTGTGGGCAGGTCCCTGAAAAAGACTGCTAAAAGAGCTGCCGTGCACTACAGCGACCTCTGCTGGATACCCAAAAGTATTACCTACTGCAAGAAACCACTCCATGGAAAATCTACAGTTACAGATGAGCAACTAGTTTTTCTAGAGGTGTGGATATGGTGTATTAGCCACACTTCCAGCAGATTCCTAGCAGCTCTCCGGGAGGAGGGGGCAAGGCGCACACCCACTATTTAGGGAACAGAGATGGGAGAGCAGAGGCCTCAAAAATCAGCATACCGATGTGACTTAAGGTCGATGTAGTAATGGGAGATGAAGGTGTGTGCTGACTTTCACGTAGCAGCCCTGCAGCTTTCCTGGATAGGGACATCCCTGGAAGCAGCCACTGAGGCAGAGGTATGTCTGGTGGAATGAGCCCCAATCCTACAGGAGGCTCCCTACCAGCCAACCTATAGCAGAGGTCGATGCAGGAGACAATACACCTGCCAGTCCATTTCACTGCCGGTCTGCCAGCTGCGGCTTCAGCATAGGTGGCAAATAGCTGGTGAACCTCTCCCTGAACTCCAGCTGTGCGCTCCTTATAACAGGCAAGCGCTCGCCTCAGGTCCAATGTGTGGAGCCAGTGCTTGGCCTCTGAGGTGTGACTGATGAAGTACACTGGGAGATTGGGAAATTGCATCATCTGGTTAAGGTGAAACTCTCAGATCACCTTCAGAAGGAACTTCGAGTTGGGGTGAAGGACAACCTTGTCCCTGTAGAAGATCAGGTAAGGAGACTCCACTGAGAGTGCCTGGTGCTCACTCAACTCTTCTGGCGGATGTGACAACCACCAGAAGGCGCCTTCCACGACAGGTGTGACATCTCACACCTGTGCACTGGTTTGAATGGCTTGCCCACGCAGCATCGCCAACACCCGCAACAGGTCCCAAGATGGTGGAAGTGGTTCACGCACTAGAAGGGAAATGTGGTCAAGGCCCTTAAAGAAGTGCCCGACTACCTTCTTCAGCACCACCATCAGCATACCAACCCGTGCCCGGTATGCAGAGGTGGCTGCCAGGTGCACCTTGAGGGTCACTGACTGAAGGCTCAAATGAGAGAGAGGGACCACAAATAATCAAGTACACTAGCCACTGGACAGGACAAGGGGCCAGGTTCCTTGCTCTGGCACCAAATGGAGAATCTCTTCTATTTGAAGGCATAGCATCAACGAGCCGACTCCTTCAGAGAGGCCTCAACCACATGGAGGTCCTTAGTGGAGTGACCCAGAGCCTGGAACTCTAGCCGCTCAGAAACCAGGCTCTCGGGTGCAGGGACTGAAAATCCAGATAGAGAACCCTCCCACCCCCCGAGAGCACGAAATGAGGTCTGAGTGAAGAGGTAGAAGCCTTGGTGGCCTTCTGCTGAGGCTGAGGAGATCAGGGTGCCACAACTGGCATGGGGATCATCCATGCCTTGTCTCTCTGATCAGGACCCTGTGGATCAGAGGAAAGGGAGGGAAGGCATAAAGGAGGCATGGAGTCCAGAGCCTCACGAAGGCATCCACCCTGCAGCGTAACCCGCTGAGGGGGGTGGGCAGAAGATCCACCTAAGGGGTGCCCCACTGGGAGAACAGTTGATCCACTACCTCCTGATGGAGGGACAACTCATGAGACACCTCACCCACTCAGCTGAGAGCATCCGCCAACTGGTTAGTCATGCTAGCCACACGAATTGCCAGAAGGTCGGCACCCAAGCTGTGTACGAGGGTCCAGGTGTGGAGAGCTTCCCAGCACAATGGGAGGGAATGCGTCCCACCCTGCTTGTTGAGGTAGTACATAGTTGTCATGTTAACCTGACCCCAGAGGTGGGCAATGAAGGCTGTCATGGCCAGAGGAACAGCCCAAAGCTCCAGAAGGTTGATGTGACACCAGGACTCCTCGGAGGACCAGAGGTCATGGACTTTGTGCTCCCCCACATAGGCACTCCAGCCCATCAAGGAAGTGTTGGTTGTGAGACTGACCAGTAGCTCTGGGTGGATGAACAGGACTCCTTCCTGGAGATGTTCCGGGACCAACCACCCCTGGATGACATCCCACATCTACTAGGCCACTGTGATCATTTAGTTTAAGTGGCCCTGATGCGAAGACCATTGCTGGGCCAGCCCCCACTGCAGGGGGTGCACTCTCCAGCAACCCCAATGGACCACACTGGTGCAGGCTGCCACGAAGCCCAGGAAGTCCCTGGCAGGGTACAACTGCCCAACCTGAAATGATCAGGTTAAAGGAGGTAAGATCCTCCTCCCTGTCTGCCATTAGCCGGGCTCATCAAGAGTTGAACTCAGCCTCAGTGAAGCGAATCGCCTGTGAGGGCAGAGGCCAAGGCTCAAGCGGTGAGGGCAAGCTCCTGGACCACTCCACCTTCACCCTGGAGGGGCCTGCAATCAGCCAGTCATTCAGGTACACCTAGACCCCTTGGTGCCTCAGGAAGGCTTCCACCACTGCCATGCATTTGCTGAAGACTCTGGGGGCTGAGGAGAGGCTGAAGCACACAGCTTGGAACACATAAAATGTCCCCTCCACGTGGAACTGTAGGAACTGGCAGTGGGATGGATGGATGGATGGATGGGGGCATGAAAGAAGGTGTCCTGGAGGTCCGGGGAGCAGAACCACATGTCCTGCTCCATGGACAGAATGATCTGGTACAGAGTGACCACTCTGAAGGTGTGCAACTGCAGAAACTTGTTTGGGTCGAGCAGATCCAAGATGGGGTGCCAGATCCCCTGTCCATTTCGGAACCAGAAAGTATCTGGAAACAAATTCTGGATTGGCTGGGGGGTCCGGGACACAAACCACCTCCTCCTTCTGGAAGAGCTAGCTGACGTTCTCCTGAAAGGTGGACATGTCTGCAGACACCACATCCTCTCGAGGGGCATGGGCTTAGTGGAAGAGCCTTGAACTCTAGCGACAAGCCCCGGATGAGCACTTCTAGCACCCACCAGTTTCTGATAATGTTGGACCAGGCAGAAAGAAAGTGATGGAGCCAGCCCCCCCAAGGGAGTACACAGAGGAGACAGGATGGGAAGGGAGGGGGCACCCCTGTCCCATCCCTGGGCAGGCTGGACAGTGGAGGCAGTGCCAACAGAGGATGCAGCTGGGCCTTGACCACCAGGCTTCTGGGGCATGGAAGTGACAGACTTAGGCCTGGGATGCCAGGCCTGTTGGTGCCCAGCCAGAGGCTGGGATGACTTTGCTGTAGGGGCAGAGTGGGGATGAAAGGACTTCTTCTGGAGTTTAGAGACCATAGTGGCCTTTTGGGCAGAAGTGACAGAGTCCAAGGTGGCACTGGACTTCTCAATCCTAGTGGAATGACCGTCCACCCCTGACCCGAACAAGTTGATGCCCAAGAAGGGAATATTCGCCAATTTGTGCTGGGTATCTGCTGTGAAGGTCGAGATCCTCAGCCAAGCCCTGCGGCGTATAACCACGGTTCCGGCCACGGACCTGGCACAGGAGTCACCAATATCCATGGCCATCTGGAGCTGCTGTTTAGCCACAGCATGGCCTTAGTCCTGGACTTGCTTGACTAGCACCTGAAGGTCAGTCGGGAGCCAAGGGAGCACCTGGTCCAGAGTGCCCAACAAAGCATGGGTAAAGTGGGCCATCATTAAGGCCGAACTAGCCTAAGGCCAAGGGATGAAGCCGCATAAACGTTTTTGGTCGCATGATCTGATTTCTTGGATTCCTTGTCAGGGGGCTTGTCGACATCCCTGAAGTTGCCTGTCCATCTGAACACCGAATTGGCAACCAAGCCATCAGCCAAGGGGTGCTCGGTAAACCTGGAAAGGGAACCCACAGGAACAGTGCACTTGCAAGCCACATGGGCCGACGGTGTAGGGCAGGAGGCTGGGCATTGCCAGAGCTCTAATGCGGGCCCAAGAATAGCTTCAGCCACTGGGAAAGCGACCACAGGAGAGTCGTTCTGGTTAAGGATTTCGGTGAGGGGATACTTGGTCCGTTTCTGTACAGGCTCCAAAGGAATCCCCATAGCCTTTGAAATCAGGTGGAGCATGGCCCCGAAGGAGGTATGAGCATGGTCTGCGATTCTGAGGATTCATTGAAGACCGGCGACCCCCCAGTCCCCGCTATGCTGCGGGGCTCGTCAGCCTAGGTAACTGTGACCAATAGCCGCCGAGGATGCCTGGAGCAGAGCAGGCATCCATGGACAGAGGACCATCCTTCGGCTGAGGTGGCAGGGGTTCCACCAGAATGGATTGAGAGACTGGGAGTTGCTGAGCCAAGACAGGCTTGGGCCGGGGTGGCGGCAGCCAAGGAAGCGTTGGGATAGAAGCCGGCACCAGCTTAGGTCCAGGACCCAAAATGAGGTGCTGCCACACGAGGTCCTCATAGTGCCACTGCAACTGCGACAGAGCTGGTCCTCCCAAGAAAAGGAGTAATAGCAGGGGCACTGCTTGCCAGAGTGTCAAGAGCGAGTGCAGCAGCTCTGGTAAGGGCTGCTCGACCTTGAGTGGCGGGACCTCCACCCTCGACCGTCAGTGGACCAAACAGCAGGGTGAGGCAGGGACCAGCGAGGGACACCTAGGGTCTCTCGCAAGCTCAGTGTCCTGAGGGTTAGGAATGGCTCAGAAGCTGATCTGACCTGCCCTGGGACTGGAGAATCAGGACTGGAGTCCTGGAGAGGAAGCATCCCCTCGTCCCTCGACAACAGGTTGACCAGGTCAAACTTACATTCTTGACAGCCTAACTGGCTCCGTCTCAGTCGACAAGCCTGATGGGGACACCGTGGGGCCGAAGGCTACTCATCGATGAAGGATGATGAAGTGGGAATCCAAGGCCTGAGAGCGCTCATGGTCCCATGACCTGTGATGGAACTTTTTAGCCTTTGCCTTGGAGTCCTTTTTGGAAAATCTGGAACCATAGGAAGGGCCCTTCCCATTGGTAGAATAGGGAAAGGCAAAGGTCCTGGAATGCCCAAGTAAAGGAGGTGCCAAAACTCAGTGGAACCAGCACAGACAGCAGAAAAGAGCCTGCAGCGACCTGGGCTGCAGCTTCCTTGAAAGCCGCTAACTGCTCAGCAGACCCCGCAGCCATGGAGACTGCCCTACAGGCATTCTTGGACCGAATGGAAGGCTCCTGCTCGTCCAGATGTCCAAGCAAAAGTTGTGTGCATCGATCCTCCAAAGTGAAGGGATGAAAAATGCGGCATAAGCCGCAAGCCTGGGAGTCATGTTCCTGACCCAGGCAGTAAAGGCATGTGGTGTGGGGGTCTGAGCACGACATTTTCTGTCTGCATGGACAAAGTTTAAAACCAGGCACCGACTTAGATGCACAGTCCATTTAGCTAAATGGTAAAATCGTGAAGACACTGAAAGACTGAACAATTCTGGAAAAAGAATGACAGGGCCTACACCAAGCACGGAGCTGCAATGGAGGGAAAACTGCTTCTTCCAGCGAAAGGAAGAGCTGACGAACGGGTAGCGCAAAGAGCATACCTCCCAGCTGAGCCAGTTTGAAGACCTTCCAGCAAGATTTAAAGGAAAGAATTCTGCCAGAAGTGTGGCTAGTATACCATATCCATGCCCCTAGAAACAAATCACTTTCCTCTGGAGATGAGATGGGGTGAGATGTGGAAGAATGGACACTTGGTACATATGCAAATAACCAAGATGGGACCACCATACCCAGATGGATATGGGTTCTTCTCTCCATGTAGTTATATCTTGATTCGTGTGACTATGGATTTTGCCTTTTGAATTTTATTTTTATGCACTGTACGTGTCATGTCTTTTGACGTTTTCTATAAAATAAGTTTAAACCACCCCCCAAAAAAATACCAGCAGCGTGACCGCCCTGTACCAGCAAGACATGCACATCAGAGCTCAATGCAGTCCTTATAGTCAGCCAGACCCTGCACATTCATGATACTCTGTATGCTCGTTAAATCCATATATATATATAACAATATGGAAAATGAAGGATCGTGAAACTCAGTACCACTGCTAAAACAAGCAGCACTATTCCCCAAGACTGTCTCAGTCCAGCTGATCAATGCGGGGCTTCCCAGATCTGCGATAATTATTTACACCATGGCACCTCTCCAGTGAAGTCTCCTCACCTGCCAAGCACACAGTGGAGTGCCTTTTATTTCCCGGCACAGTTCTCGCATCTTCCTGGGAAATGACTGCCGGATCTTCAAGCCCTGTTATTAATGAACTAGAACGACTGGCAGGAGAGTTCCAGTTACTGTTTAGTTTTAATTGGAGTTCACAACACAGCCAGCGTGTGGGTACTGACAGAAATGAGTCACACGCAAAAAAAAAAAATTTAATCCATTTAAATATCAGAGTAGTGTGAAGAATATTTTTTAAAAATGTCCTTTGAACAGCCATCTCAGGCTTGCTGTTCACATTCTACAAAAGCTTAAAAAGATTACCAAATCAGAAAGACAGATTTCCAGACCATTTAGTTTACCAAGGTAAATACAATAATAAATTCAGTGTAGGATAGAATCTCACCAGAACTATTAACCATTTGTTTTTGCCCAGTAAGGAAAGACTCTTATCAGAGAGATGGGATGGTGCAGTGTTTTCATCCTTCCATACAATGACATCACATGTGAAACTAGAACTGGGGCAGAAAGGCCTTGTGGGTAGCTACATCACACTGAAAAGCGCTTATCATCAATGATCTTGTAAGTAATCTGCAACATCCTACAGAGTTAGTTCCAGTTAATGAAAGTTCATGAATTATAAAGTGCCTTCTTACAATTCCGGTTTTATTCTCATTCCCATTTTCTTCGGACAGTAAAAATGGACAAGAGGTGAACAAAGAATAAGGCACAGGCAGTGATACTGCTGCTATGCAAGGTTTGATTAGACCTTGTCTAGAATACATTATAACAAAGACAGAATGGGTAAAGGTACAGTGCATCATGGGAAGATGGAGAATAGGGTGGGGATTACAAAAATGGTTCAGTACAGCTGAGATTGAGGATACACATATAGCAGGCATTTAAATACAAAGAGAAGGTAGATACCGTTCAAAAAACTGAAGGGGGCAAGGGGTTCGGCCTGGATACAAGGAAGTACTACTGCATGCAGGGAACTGTGGCAGGCACACAGGCAGGTACAGTACAAAGCTTCACAGACGAGTCTTTGGAAGAGATGTATCAATGGGTGCAAGAGTCAGAATAGCAGTGGGACAGATTAATCGGACACTAAGTCTTATTCCACCCCATTGTACCCCTGTACCCAAAATGGGGCTGTGACATTCCTGCAGGATTTCTCACAGTGGTGGTCTGCGAATGCCAGTCAGAGTCCCCGAACAGGAACACTAGTATTTAGCCATTTGAGTCAGAGTCACACCAAACCACCCATCTTCCACTATTCCCCCCTACCTATGGATGACACCAGTGTACCTTGGGAGGCATCCATCAGGATATTGACCCAGTACCTTAACGATGGACCTTCAGAGACATTTGAAGGGAGAGGGGGACATTCCACATTAGGGGCAGGCACTGCAATATCATGGGAAGATCATAAATAGCAGCACAGGGCAACAAAGATGATCCTGGGATTGGGAGATAAACCTTATGAGGAGAGACTGACTGAGCTCAATCAATATGTATACCCTGGAGGACATAAGGCAGGAAGGGGAGCTGATTGAGACCTTCAAGTATCTGAAGGGGATGAACAGAGTGGGCACCAGGTGTTGGTTCAATCTTAAGGGCGGAAGGAAAACCAGAGGGCACACTCTCAAGTTGGAGGGGGCAGATTCAGGAGGGGAAATGAGGAGACTATTTCACCAAAAGGGTGGTAGCAGGGTGGAATGCACTGCCAGAAGAAGTCGTATCATTGCAGACAGTGGGGAGCTTTAATAGGGGGTGGGACAGATTCAAAGAGAGAGTAAAAACTGGGAGGGGCAGGGAGTAGGTGGGAGGAAATTGTGTGTGTGGGGGCAGCTGCAGTCTAATGGACTGAGGTGCTACACACCAGCAGACTAGATAGACCATAAGGCCTGTATCTGCTGGCAATTTTGTATGTTGGCATGTACGTATGTTTGTAACACCCATGTTCAAGACCCACGGAATTCAACAGTTTCATGGCTGCAGAACTAGTGTCAAAAATGACTCGTCATATTAGACATGGAGCTAAAACTCCTGAATGCTACTGTGCATCAAAGGGAGGGATACCAGATCAGGTAGTGATCCTGTCACTTCACAAGGCTTGGTCGGGGTGGAACTAATGCCACGTTATAAGGCCCTGATCAAGGCAGGGGAGTAATCTTGCCACTTTGAATGGCTGTGGCCTGCGGGGGAGGGGGGGGCGTTAATCCTGCCACTTTACAAGGCCCTGGTCAGGGGAAGTAATCCTGTCACTTTACATGTCTCTGGTCAGGACAAGGGAAGTAATCCTGCCCCTTTACCTCAACAGGGCAGGGGAAGTAATCCTACCACTGCTGGCAGTATAGTCAAGAGGTTAGTGTAACGAGATGCGAATGAGCTTGGTACATTCTGCAGACCTGGGTTTGCTTCCCACAACCTCCACTTGCATACTGTGTGACTGGGCAAGTCCTTAACCTCTCCAGTGCTACAGGGTCACCCCATAAACAGGCACTTGTGCCTAGTGGGCCTTACCTGGTTACCAAAGATTTAAAAAAAAAAAAAAAAACCTTTACAAGGTCTTGGTTAGGCTAGGGAAAGTAATCCTGCCCCTTTACAAGGTCCTGGTCAGGGCAGAGGGAGTAATCCTGCCACTTTACATGGGGTCCTGGTTAGGCAGGGGGAATAATCCTGCCACTTTACAAGGCCCTGGTCAGGGTAGGAGAAGTAATCCTGCCACTACTGGCAGTATAGCCTAGAGGTCAGCGTAATGATCTGTGAATGAGCTTGGTACATCCCGCAGACCTGAGTTTGATTCCCACAACCTCCTCTTGCATACTCTGAGCAAGTCACTTAACCTCCCTAGTGCTCCTGCATCAACTTGTGCCTTGTGGGCCTACCTGTTACCAAAGATTTTAACAAAAAAAAAAAAAACCAGAACAACTTTGCAGGGATCTGGTTAGGGCAGGGGAAGTAATCCTTGTAGTTTACTATGGACCTCGATTAGGGCAGGGAAGTAATCCTGCCTCTTTACAAGGACCTGGTCAGGACAGGGAAAGTTGTTCAGCCACATTACAAGAGGCCCTAGCCAGAACCCACCTCAAGTACTATGTGCAGTTCTGCATGCGCCAATACAGAAGAGACACTGAGGCAGTTTAGAAGATGCGACTCAGATCCACCAAAATGATCAGGGTTATGGGGACAAATGCTCTGAGGAGGGCTAGAGGCATTTAACATGTTCACCCTAGACAAAAATTGTCTGAGAAGGGGCATGATCTCACGGTTCTGAATTAACAAGATCGAACAGCTTGTTTAATCTGGTGTCTTGCAGCAGGATGCAGGAATATGCCCTAAGTACAGGGTAAGTAAATGCAGGGGTAACTACAGGAGACCCTTCTTCCAGAGGGTGGGGAACTTACAGAACAGCCCACCAGTGGAGACAGTGGATAACAAGAAACTCACTGGTAAAATACATTTCAGGATGCGACACACAAATTCTTGGATGGGAATCAACCCTCCCCCCAAACCCTGTCCTACAGGCAGACGTGCTATCAGTCTGCCAAAGGAACATCTCCTTCAGTTGTTAGTAGAAAGATGCTACTACCTTAACCATCCACTACAACATCCGAACACTAAAGGATGTTTCCATTACAGTATCTCACCTACAGAGGGCACCTTTCACACACACACACCGCTCTGTCGTTACAGTTTCTCACTATTAGAGGTCACTCAGACTGTTTTACTGTCATGGCCAACAAACTATTCTCAAATACTTTAGGCTCTTTAGTCCAGCGATAACACAAAACTATAACCTATGGGTTCACAGGTTAAAATCCCACAACAGTCCCACTCACTGTGCAGCCTTGAGGCTGTCCCTTGCCCTCCATGTGTTTTTGCTCACCCAGCTATAAGATTACAGTAGAAGACACCCCCCCCCCCGCCGTAAACATTTTGAGTTGGCTATCCTAGGTACATTAAAAAAAACTGCCCCGTTAAGAGCCGCAAAAGGAAATAATTATGTTTTGGCATAAAAAACGGGTTAACTTCATCGACAACCCATCTTTGGTCCAGTATTTGATATCCTTATTTTGGAATGCTTTAGGTTTTCCGCTCAGAATTTTATAAGTTGAATGTCCCATTGCACTTTCAGCTGTGCAGCACTTGAGTCTCCAAGCTGGTCCTGCATCCTCTTCAGAGGCCCATTCCCTATTCAAGCACACAGCAACTCCCGTGCTGCCTTTTCATCCAGTACAAATGGAGACTGGAACTCTCTCTCCTTCACGTATGCTTCCAGCCCCTGCAAGAAACAATATTTTTTTAATTTGTTAAATCTTAACATCTTTCACACTGATGATACTCTCCAGAGATTCTCTACTGCCTCTTACAGTATCTGTGGGTAAGGAGAATGTTGCTATGAGGCTAGATGAAAGCGATCTCATGACTGTGCATCGATTTTTTTAAACTCGAAGCACTAAGCAGGATACAGGGAGAAGTTTTATCACATTTTGTAATCTAAATTTCTGTAGGCAGCTCTGTCACATCCATCTGTCTGTTCTAATTCTACAGACTACGCAATTCATTAACTGACTGATAAAACAAAGACAGTATTATCGGGTTGTGGGTTCCTATTCTGCTTTATGTGGCTACCCCCTTCAATCCTTGTTCCAGAGTCCCACTGAGACCAACTTTGCCAGCCGCTCTGGTGTTTATTTTCTGCCAGGAGGCGCTCAGCAGTAATACATTCCATTCTACTGAGAAGTATAAATATAGAGGATAATGGATGGTCTTCAGGTAATCATCATCAACAATTTATTTATAAAAAGGCGCCCTTCCAGCACTCAAACAATACGCATAAAAACAATTCAACGTTACAAACAAAAATACACAACCATAAATTGCAGGAAATCAAAAAACATTAACAGCTCGAAGAAAAAGATGCATTTTAAAGTTAGCTTTAAAACCCTCAATGATCAGGCTATCTTGTATCCGGCAAGGTAGAGAATTCCACTAGGTAGGAGCCATAAAGACAAATGATCGTGCACCAGACGTTTTTAGCTGTACCCTGGGAATCTCTAGCAATCCCTCGTCGTTGGATTGGAGTGCACAAGAAGGGCAGTAGGGATACAGAAGGTCTTGCAGGTAATGGGGTCCCTGGCAATGTATTGCTTTGCAGGTCAGCAACAAGGACCTTGAAGGTTATCCGCCACTGTATGGGCAGCCAGTGCAGTTTGCACAACACAGGTGTTACTTGGCTTGATCTAGAAGTCCCAGTCAACAACCTGGCCGTTGCGTTCTGCACCAGCTGCAACTGGCAGATATCCACTCCCGGTAGCCCTAGGTAAAGGGCGTTGCAGTGGTCAAGCCGGCTGGTGACAAAGGCGTGGACCAGTGTGGGAAGATCTTTGGCCGGGACCAGGTGCTTCACCCTGGCGATATTTCTTAGATGATAAAAAGCAGATTTCACCACTGCAGAGACCTGAGATTTTAAGGTCAAACCTTCATCCACGATTACGCCAAGATTTCGGACCTGGCGTGAAGCATACGATGGGGTTCCCCCAAGTGTTATTGCAGTGGGTTGTCCTTCCCATGCCCCGGCTGGTCCATGACCAGGGTCCACAACCAACAGCTCAGTTTTTCCTGAGTTCAACCTCAGCCAGCTAGCACCCATCCGGTCCCATATCTCAGTCAGACAGTTGTTAGACCCTGAGACAGTATCTAACTCCTGCTCAGGCACAAAAGACAGGTACAGTTGAGAATCATCTGCATAACAGTGAAAACTGAAACCGTACCATCTTACAATGTGCCCTAATGGCAGCATATAACCACACTGTAAACACTATGAGAGGTTGTCATGGCAACTCTACGCGAAGTGACTGCAGCGTGGTTGTTACCCGAAGACCATCCATTAGCTTTTATAATGCATGGGCACCAGTTTGTGTTGAATTCACAGTACAGAATGTTACACAGAGCGAATATTCAGTTTTGTTATACCATAAATATGACATAGTAAAGAGAGTACAACAGCAATCTGACATCATATCAATGGTACAACAATGTTGTAAAGTATGTGAATTTAATTACTAATAAGTGTCTCCCATACATTATATGTAGGATTATAACTGACTGCTCTGCCTGTCTTACCTTAAGTAGTCATATTAATAAAACAATAAAGTGAATATTAGACTGGGGGTGTGGTGATGCAAGGTGTTAGCAATTCCAAAAGAGTTAAGAAACAATTATAATATGACTACAATAAATCCAGTAATCTGATTGGCTGAGGAGTTCAGAACCCAGTGCTGATATCCCATGACACAGCACTGGAAGAAGGTCCAGTAGCCTCTTCACAATAAAATCAATACTACCAGCCATTCCTGTCTGCCATCACAAATGCGGCCGTCACCTTTACTCACGGAAAGCCTTCAACTAGGCCCTAAAAATAAAACTGTCTTAAATTTATAAATATAAGAACTAAATGTTATTTACCCTCATAATACTCTTGTTATAAACACATACAATAACTAAAAAAATGAAGTACTACAGTACTTAGAATTGTAATCTATGGTGTTTCTTTGATGACCATGAAAACTCCCCTGCCTATCCTCACCTGCTTATTAGGGAAATCTGTGTTGTGTAAGCTGTTACAGATAAAACAAAAGCCCTGGTTCCATCCGAGGCCTTCTGTTGTGTGCTAGTGGGCATAAACATTCTGCAGCAGAACTGAGCAGAGGTTTGAATTATTGCATTCTATCTGCAGTAGACATTCCATCTCTTGAATGTTTGCAAGACAGAAAATAAACAAGACAGAGAAAAGGGAAGGAATATTATAAAGAAAGAAAGGTGAGAGAATGGGTAAAAGGGTGAGTTGGGGAAACTAGAGGATTTAAGAGCTAATTAAAATACATGAATTATGCTGTACATAATATTTAAACCTGAGATGACATGTCAGTGCAGGGATGTGCTGGGACTATATTAAAAAGTCATAAAATGTATCTCTTTTGATTTGGTGTATTTCTTCACCCCCTTTCCCACACAAAAACATCTTGGACCCATTTTATAATCATTGTAAGACACTCCAGGGTGTACATTGTGGTGGGTTAACGGCACTTCTCGGTTGGTTGAAGTGAAGGCACTCAGCGATGCCTCATGCTACACCCAAGGTGTGCCACTATCTAATCACAATGCATACCCCGTCATAACTTATTGCTTAATTGTTTTTTTGCTGTTTGTTGGAACAGTTTCCTCCTGTTAATATACAAAAAAAAAACACAGGAATAACCATATAGTGGCGCCCGGTGGTGCTGGGGCTGAGATGCTGGTCACCTTACCTCGTGCTACGCCGGCGACCCATGTTTGGACGAGCACAGGTCGTCGGGGTTAGCAGAGGTTGGAGAGGAAACAGCGTCTGAGGACTGCTCTCCCTCTCCGGAGAGACGGTTTGCCAGTGACGGTGTTGACTGGCTCCTAGTGATGGCTGGGGGCAGTGCCGATAGTGTAAAATTAGAGGCAGAGATGAGGCTCGACGCCTGAGGGAGCACGGTGGACGCGCAGTGTGCACTCTCCACTGACATCCTGCACGCCTCTCTCTGCAGGGGGAGAAAAGTAGGAAAATGGTGCTCTTACCCTGGATGACGATGGTCTCCCCTCACAGCGCCGTTGGGAGGGCACCTCACCCAAACTGGATCCGGACTGGTGGGTGGTATCTCCCCACCTCCCATACGAGGGGTAAGTCGTGGGGCTGAAAGGAGGGGTCTGATACCCAGTCGGTGCGGAGGGAGACCCAGATGGTTAAGGTTAGGGCTCCCAGAAACAACCCCCTAGAAATAACCATATGGATGCCTCTGCCGCAGCATGACTGCTCTAGAGGGCCACTAAATGGGACTGCCAATATTAATGTGTTCAATACTGCAAAGTGAAAAATGAGAAAAAGCAGGCATATAAAAAATATTGCTAAGCTCAAAGTAATGAAACGGCTATAAAAAAGTCAGTGTAAGCAATTTGCAGGCATGCAGTAAAGCTCTTGAAGGGACTATTTTATCTCTAGTTTATGTCTAAATTACTTATAATAAAATTAGTAACTTCTGATTTGTTTCTTATGTCTGTTAAATCATTAAAGTCTTGTCAGATTTTTTTATAGCCATAATTGCAATAAGGCACTCCAGGGTGTGTGTCGTCCCTGAATAATGCTACACCTAGTGTGGAGGAAGCACTCGGCCTGTGGCCTTGGGCTTCGACCTACCCTAGGTGTGACGTTATTCAGCGATGACGCATACCCTGTCATGCTGCTCATCATGCAATGTACAACAACTTCTCTTGCCAGTC
The DNA here is from genome assembly GCA_016271365.2 of Neoceratodus forsteri. Classification (NCBI taxonomy): domain Eukaryota; kingdom Metazoa; phylum Chordata; order Ceratodontiformes; family Ceratodontidae; genus Neoceratodus; species Neoceratodus forsteri. Next base: position 569,506,660 of record JADMNL010000022.1, read on the forward strand.
CTCTAACATGGCAATGCCATTTATCAACATTCCAACATTAGCTTAGTTAATAAAGTGGATATAACATACAATAGAATAGTATGCTTTGTACCTGGGTGTTCTTTGGACTGCAATCACTGCACCATGTACTAGAGGCCAAACTGGGATTCCTTGAGTTTGAGGAGAAAAGCTGGGGCAGTGATGGCATTCAAAGGATGAAAGGCTTGATAAAGGATTCCTCTGTGGAAGACTTTGTTGTCTTGATCATAAGGCATAATTTAAGAGATTATGAAGCATAGGGGCCAATTAGGGCTCCAGATAAGATTTTTGGGATGAGTACTGTACTCGTTGTTTTGAAAGTGAGATGAGTAAAACCAAATTCAAATGTATGCGAATGTCTGGACAGAGTGGAGTGAGTACATTTTAAAAACAATGTTGTTTTAGGGATACAAATGAAGTGCCAACAATGCTGCAGATAATGCTGGCAGGTAGGAGGAGGAGAAATGTACTCACCAGTTTTAACAAAAGTGAGAAAACAAAATTGGGATGCAACCAGTGCTATAAATCTGTAACAAAAACTGCTCCTTTTGAATCACCAGTTATATTATGAAGCATTTATGCGGTGTGGAGTATTTACAAATGTTGGTAGTATTGGTACTCTTAAAACATTTTTCTGGAAAGTATTTCCTAAAATGAGAATGAAGTAAAACAGGTCGGTACTCCCCTTTCTGGAGCCCTGGGGCCAACTGTACCAAAAATGTTGAATTTATACGGGAAAACAACATCACTGAATACCCAGAATATGGAACAATCTGCTGCCAGCGATTTGCAAATTCGAAAAATTTAGGAATCTTTAAAACTGCACTTAATACAGAATTGGTTGAAAGTGTAATGGTGGTTAAATCTGACTAGAGCAACGTATGGATTTCTCAATTCAAAGTGCAGCTCCTGGCTATATGCTTAGTGACTTTATGTTGTATAGTTGATAACATTAGTCGACTGATGAGAGTTTTGGGTTTGTGTTGGTTGCATTCAAATATCTTACCTTACAGATGAATTTGTATTTTTTTATATTGTGTAATCGCAATGCTCACATGACAATATTGTTAAACAGAACGGCTATATGAGTCCCAAAACATTTAAATCCTGCTAAAAAAATATAAGAATTTATCCATCATGCTTCGTATATGATTGACTCCCCATTCCTCCACCATGGGAACTGTATCCTACAACCCTTGTGCTGTCGCTATTAAAATGAGAGTCAATTTTCTTCTCTCAGATGTCAATCACATAGGTGTGGGGAATCCCAATACCAATCTGTAAGGGTATCTGTGTGCCCATGATTAGTTGAATCTGTGTTTCCAGTGGCCCCCCAAAGGGTTGGATATTCCCACATCCCCCCCAAAATATGCCAGTGGTTCCTCTCCTCTCCTCTCTGTAATGCGTTGGTTGGTAAAACATGGTGATTTGGAGAGTTCAAAAAAAATCTTACCAATATTTTCCAAAAATGCTCCCTCCAAGTGGGGGAAGAGGATTCTTTCTACCTCTTCAGAAGTCTTACTTTCCCGTCTTTATCCTGGATGATAGTGTGACTCTGCCTCCCAACTGTTCTTTATTTTGGCTAGTGCTGCTTCGTGACATTGTGCAGTAATCTGTATATTCTCAGTATATTTTTTTATTTTATTTTAAGAAGTAATCAGAATTACAACCCTTTGAGTTAGGGACTCGTTTACAAAGGCTCCCCGTCAGGGTGACAAATACATTAATAGCAAGCAACAGAAAACAAAGTAAACAGTCAAAATTAAGGGCTGGTTACAAAGGCCCCACGTCAAGGTAAATTAGCAATAATAAACAGACAAACAATAATGTGGGCTATAATGAGTCAAATGAAGGCAGAGTCAAAAACAGGCAGACTGGGAGGAGCAAAGGCAGGGAAGCTCAGCCAGGGCAGTCACAGTGGTGGGAGGAGAGAGGTGGTTCTTGAGAGCAGTTTTAAAAGGCCCCAATCTTGGTAGGGAGGTGATAGCAACAGGCAGGGAATTGTACCAGGATGGGGCACTGGAACAGAATGACCTCAATGCAAGGGAGGTCCTAACTCTGGGGACTTGCAGAGGGGAGAGGACAGCGCCTCGGGCAGAGAGGGAAGGGGTAGATAGGCTTATGATTGAAGCCAGACCAGGGGGAGTCAAACCTGCAGTGATATTTTTGGTCAAGAGGCAGGACTGAGATAAGCCTTTCCTCCAGATTAAGGAAGTTAGAGAAGGAATACAGTGTGCAAATACGGGTAAGACATTGGGGAACCTGTAAGCAGCTGGCAGGCCTTATTGAGGATAGTTTAATTTTATGCAGTGTTGTCAGCGACGCATAAATAAGCAGACCATAATCCACGAGGACAGTACCGGGATGAGATGGCCAGCCTCAGTGTTTCAGTGGGGAGACAGTCATGATGGCGATACAGTAGGCCTATCCTAGAGTTCATGGCAGAGCAAAGGGAGCAGATGTGGTCATGAAAGGATGGGAGGATCAAAGAGAACGCCAAGATATTTGAAGGAGGACGTTTGTACAAAGGGAAGAGGGCACTAGATAAAACCCAGCATAGATAATCTTTATGTTTACTCTGCTTATGTGCAAAAAGCATGGTTTTAGTTTTCTTTAACTCAAAACCAGCCTGTGGTCAAAGGACCAGCGTTCAGCCTGGGTGAAGGAGTCCTTCAGGAGTTTGTAGGAAAGGTCAGCGTGAGTAAAACAGAACAGTGTCAGTCCTGATAAAGTAGAAGGTTTCCATTACAAATGGAGGAGAGAATTCAGATAGAGGCTGAAAAGTAAGTGCCTAGGATGGAGCCCTGGGATCACCAGAAAAAAGCTGTTGGGGGCAAAATATGGTAGACCAGATTTTGACACACTGGATGCGGAAGGAAAGATAGCTAGAGAACCAGTTCAACACACCCTGCAAGAGACCGAGGGGTTGGAGAGAAGAGAGAAGAAGGGAGTGGTGGACAGTGTCGAAAGCTTTCGACAAGTCAATGAAGATAGAGCCAGCAACATGACCTTTGTCAAGAGCAGTATGAAGGACATTGGAGAATTCAGTAAGGGTGGTAGTGGTGCTGTGTGCGCGATGAAAACCGTGTTGTTCACGGCAGAGAAGCTTATAGGTGGAGAGGCAGTCAGAGAGCTGATCGGCCATGATTTTTTCCAGAGCCTTGAGAGAGAGAGAGAGAGAGAGAGAGAGAGGGAGAGAGGAGGATGGAGATCGGGCGATAGTTGCTAGGGAGGTCCGGTTGCCAAATTTATGAAGGGGGTGATCACTGCTGTTTTCCAGGCCAGGGGGAACTGACCGAGGCAGAGGGAGCGGTTCAGCAATTTGGTAAGGGGGCCGAGGACAGCATCTAGGACCCTTTTAAGCAGTTTGGTGTCGAGAGAGTCACTGCTATGACCCATGCCCTTGTGATCTGAGACGGTAGGGCCTTGCTTCATGAGAGGAGAGGGCCTTGCTTCATGAGAGGAGAGGGCCTTGAAGTAGATCGGGGGATGAGCAACTGGATCGGAGTAGGGGGGTGTGACTGGGTCGAAATTTTTTTGAGGGAGGACAGCCGAGAGTTCAGAGAAGGAACTATTTAAGCAGTCAGCAATGGCCACAGGATCAGTAGACAAGGCACCGTTAAAGAGATGGGCGGAGAGGGGTCACAGCCTTGCCATTAAGTTCCTTGATATTGTTCCAGAAATTATGGGATGAGCCCCATAAAGAGGCAAGGGTGGATCTGCAGTGTTCAGCCTTGGCTTTACGGATAGCCCAGGTACATTTATTTCTAGCGGTACGGTAAGCTTGCCTGTCTACAGTCCTACCAGATTCAACAGCCCTGTGCCAAAGGTTGTCTCTGTGGCGCACGAGACCAAACAGAGATGGAGTGACCCAGGGAGATTCATGGTCCTTGGAGACAACTTTAGAAAGGGGAGCAAAGGTGTCACAGGCCATGTTGAAAAGCTGGATAAAATAGAGAAGGGCGGAGTCAATGTCAGGGGCATGATCAATGGGGACCAATCACAACCAGCAAGGTACTCTCTTAGTTGGGAAAATTTACCAGGGCGTAAGAGACAATGAGTGGACAGTTTGGGTGGATGCTTAGGCATCACGCATGACCAGGAGAAAGTGATAAGGGCGTGATCACTGAGCGCATCAAGGAGCACAGTGAGGTTGGAGATCTTGTGGGGTCTGTTGGATAGAACAAGATCCAGTAAGGTAGAGGTACCAGAGACCAGGTTACAACTGGTGGGCAGAGTCACAGTTGAGTAAGGTCTAGGGTGGCAGTGGCATCCCTAGCCTGGGAGGTGGAGTCAGCAAGCCAGTTAATGTGTAGGTCACCAAGTAAGATTTGCTCCACCTTGGAGGGCAAGATGATCAAGGAGGGACTGGAAGGCAAGGTGTTGGTGGCTAGAAGGAATGTAGGATGCAGTAAGATATATAAAGGAGCTCTAGAGGGATCAGGGGTAAGTTTGAGGGAGATGGCTTGGGCCCCGTGACTGAGCTGAGGGGTGGGCAGCGCATGCCCTTGGATTGAGTTACGGAGGTATATGGTACAACCCTCGCCATGAGATCCGGTCCTCCCTAAAATGTGTATACCAAGGGAGGGCAACGGGGAAGGGGAAAGAAGGTGACAGGGCAAGATAGAAGAGCAAGGAAGTAAGGGTGAGGGAGTGGGAAAAGGGGGCAGAAAGCCAGAAAAAAGAGGTAGAAATAGTGACTCCTAGTGGTCAAAAAAGGAAGAGAACTATAGGTGAGGACAGAGAGTGGAACATGGGAGTGGAAAGAGAGGAAAGGAGAGGAGAGTAAGTAGGAAGGGAGGCAGTGAGAGAGAGAGGGAAGACAAAACAGAGAGGTCGGACAGAGAAGAGTAACTGAGAAGAACAGGAACCAGCCATACCGCCCTCAAGTGGAGGAACGGTATAACCTGCGAATGGCAAAGTAGGGTGGAAGTCACGTGACCAGGGGACCATATATACCATTGCCTCTCCTTTAATGTAACCTCTCAATACCTGTAGTCTTCTCATGATGTTAGGGCTCTAGTCAATTGTTCCTGAAGGCCTGCACTTGGGATTCAGGCCCTGTCCACACTGACCAAGTAAAAACGTTACAGGTGCGCTGTAACGTTTTAGCAAAGAGAACGGTTTGCATCTACACTTGCCACGATAATTTGCCATGTTTACTAATCGTGTTTAAACCCTGATGTCAGTAGGGTTTAAGCACGGTCATGGTAACGTTTTAGTACTGAAACGGTATAACATACCATTGTGGACGGGCGTCCGAATCTGTGCTTTCCGTGTTGTACCACCTTGGCCCCATAGTACTGTGCAGTTTTATCCCATGGTGCCCTCGTGAGAACATACATGTGCACTGTATCACAGCAACAGGAAACCAGGAAGTGGAGGCGCTGAACCCGGCTAGAGAGTAGGTTGTCCCCCAATCCAGCTCTGCAGTACTGACAGCGGGTCATCATACCCTATACTCCACAGACATGAGAGACTTGCCCGCAGCCAGATTCTCCATCCCCACTCCCGGTCTCCACGGACAGCATGGTCTAGCAAGCGCAATCACGCTAACCAGCCCCAGTGCACAGAGACGGCGAGAGTGCCACCACGCTAACCAGCCCCAGTGCACAGAGACGGCGAGAGTGCCACCACGCTAACCAGCCCCAGTGCACAGAGACGGCGAGAGTGCCACCACGCTAACCAGCCCCAGGGCACAGAGACAGCGAGAGTGCCACCACGAGCATGGTGACCGTGTACAACACGCTTTTCCTGTTTGTTTTTTTTTAGCAGAGCATGTGGACGTGGAGGAATGAGCATGTCACCGATTCAACAGCTACATGTGGACGCGTTAAAACGGTTTGTGCTAAAACAATCTTAAACCCGTTACAGTCTGTACTGGGTCAGTGTGGACAGGGCCTCAATGTCTCACTGGCTCATATTTATGGAATTCTGAGTCACCTCACCAAGCTTAAACTTCTCCTTTAGTCTGTCAAATGAACTACAGTTCCCGGTCTCCAGTAGCTGGGAGAACTGTATTAATCCTGCCTTCTCCCATGAGATATACAGTAGCTAGGGTCTAAGCTCGGAGGCACAAAATTTGCATCACATATAATAAGCGACAATGGTCCAAGTTCTGTCCCTGATCTGAGTAGTTTCCTGACCTTAGCTAAAAGTCTTAGGATGCGTTTTACCCAACAGTTGGTCACCATTCAGCCATATTCTACAGAAACCTGGGTCAATGCTGAAGTGAAAATTGTTTGGCCACCTGCCACCACGTTTTCAATGTCATACCAACCCACGTCTTGTTGGGACCTAGCCCAAGAGCTCACTGCTGACATTTCTCCTGGCAAGTATTTGTGAAGTCTGGCAAAGAAATCCTCCTCCTTCTTCCCTGGGCAACATCAGTAGCTCTGTACTAGTACAGGCCCACGTCCCACCCCAGACAAATTTATGTATTCCTTTTTGCAACGAGTTCCTGAAAATTTGTGGAATGCTAATTGGTAAGGTCTCGGAAAGAAACCAGTACCTTGAGGGTAATGGTGCCAATCCTGCCACCAGGGAAAAGGGCAGCAATGTCCTGTGGGCCTCGTCCACTGGAGTCTCATCCCATAACTTGTAAAAGTTTAAACTGAACTTTTTTTTTTTTTTTTTAGCTTTTCTTCAGTTCAAAAGAAGGCATCATACATACAATCTGCACACTGCTATACAATACATACCTTACTTACTGGTTAGGTACTTACAATTGCACAGGATCCTGGTCATTATAAACAAATGAAATGATCTGGATAGACTCATTGCCACCTGTTTTCCCAAGTACCAAATTCGATTATTTCTTGCCCAAGTACAGCAGAAACTTTCCTTGAAGGCTGATGGGCTTCTACCACCAATTCTCAACGCCTCCGATTTTTCAAAATGAATTTTATAGCCAAACACTTTTCTGAAATCCTGAAATATGCTAACCAGGCAGGGCACTAATTCCTCTGGTCTGCTTAAAACAAGTTAGCTGTTCGCATAAAGTGACACTTTCTGTTCCCCCTACCCCCTCGCCATTATTCCCATTACCTCCATGTCTTACTTCACCCGACCTGCTAAGGGCTGTAAACATATGGCAAACAACGGGACATGGGGACACTCTATCTGCTTCCTCTAGGGGCATATCAGCTGGCCATCTCCATGGATGCAAAAAGGCTTCCGAGAAGAACATGGAGGTGATGCAATTTGGCTCAGACTGACTGGTACTATCTCAGTGTTATATAATGATCCGAGGCCAATGGTTCAGGTTAATGGAATTAATTCAAGATATTGCTGTAGTGCCTTTACAGGACCTTGATCAGCAGCCCGCCATCTCTTCATTCACACTAGATCTTCAGCGTTATGTACATGCCAACATGCACACAGCTGCCGCTCTCCTCCTCTCTGGAACTTATTTGCTCTCTTAATTCATTCTTAGGGCAGGGAAGGTACAGCTCGCACCCACTTCAAGCAGCGCAGCTATCTCCTGAACGACAACTCCACCAGATCTGCCTGCCACCAGAACTGCCCTGCCTTTAGATGCCCTGCTCACAGTCTGCTGCCATTGGTGCCTGGGGCTGTCACTCCAGGAACTCGTTACCCACAGGACAGAGAAAGGGCGTCAGAATCTGGGGCCTCTTCTTCCCTCAGAAGTTTTTTGGAGTCCCTGCTGTAATGGGGGTGCGGAGTGCGGGTCCGTTACAGTACTTATTGGGCCCTGCTTATGAAGCTGAGCAGGGGGAGCGGGGCCTGACCAACGCAAAGTCCCTTCTGCCCTTAAATGACTATGCTACTGTGTTATACGAATTGCTGGGACTGATCCATGGGCCTGACCAACGCAAAGTCCCTTCTGCCCTTAAATGCCTATGCTACTGTGTTATACGAAATGCTGGGACTGATCCCGATGGGAATTTAATTAGCAATATCCAAGCTACGAGTGTAACCCCCTTGTTACCCGGGGTTACTAGAATCCCAGTAAGACCTAGTGGTAGGCAGGGAAGGCAGCTTGCGAAACTCCAGTTAAATGGATTTCACACTGTCTCACTCTGTTCTCAGTCTCGGCTGAGACTGAGGGATGACATCACCATAGAACTGTCGCAGCAGCATGAGCCACAATGGAATCTGCAGCAGGGAGCTGGAGTAGAATGTTGGGAGGTTTGAACAGTAGTCTGTAGGTCAGTTGGAGTTGGGAGCTTGTAGTGAGAGGAGCACAGCAGCTCTGTGTTAGGCTCTTGGAGCCTCAGCCCTGACAGAGGGCTATAAGTAGGGAAAAGCTGTGCGTTTCCAACTAGAGAGAGACACAGTGAGCAATTTTAAAGTGGTGGAGACCGCTGAATCGGGTCTCAGTGCCCCATCCCTGAGGGGATGGGGCAGGAAAGTTTAGCCTGCATATTCCAGGGGCAACCCCCTGGCTACTGCTAGTGGAGAAGCTGCCTTATTTTGTCCAAGAGTGTGGAAACAAGAAGATTTCGTGATTCACCTGTGGGGCACCTGCAACCGGAGGGTGAATTTCTGCTCTTTCTAAAGGGCCCATGTTTCACCCTGGGACTTGTGTGATAGTGGGAGGCCTAGAGTAATAGACTTAACCAAAGTAAAAGTATGTTCAAGTCCAGCACATAGGAGAAGTCAAGACATGTAGAGGAGATGTGACATCGTCTACCCAGAAATCTACACTGCCAAGCTTTCAGAAAAGAGTTGTTTAGTTTCCAGAGAAATGGCGGGTATGGATTGTGGGAGCTGGAGGTGGAGACCCCATACCTCTACGGATTTGCTCTGTGGATTTCTACTTTGCCTCATGCACTTGGCCAGTGATGAGGGAAGTACCCAGATGTGGGATTGGAAGGAAAATTCCCCCCTAGGAGTCGAAGGCTCTAAGGTGGTCTGGGGAGCCACCAACAGGAAAACTGGTTCATTCCCATAATGGACCGCGGATCAAGTGGCCGGCAGGGGAGCTGGACCAGTGGGGAAAACCCAAGTAGTGTATAAATCGGGCTGTGTACCCAAAGCTGCGTGCAAGTCCGGGCTGTGTGCCTGGTGGGTTTAGAGCCTGAGGGCTGGAAATATGAAGAGGTGTTCTGTTGTCTCTAATCTGCATTACCAGGAATGTAGCCCCGTGGGGGGTCTGTCTATGCTTTGTTTGTTTAGTTTGGACGTGAATAAAAGCCACACTGTAGAATCCCATTCCTGGTTCTGGACATTACAGTTATTGCTTCCTGTGTTCGGATTTACTTGGGTGCCCCTGTGCAGAGTGCAAACCTAGGCCCCCTGTGCCAAGTAACCTGATCCTCCCAGAACCAGTCCACACCAAGTACTGCTGTCAGCTTCAACAGCATGCCACCTGTCGTTTTGCAAAAAGGCAGGGGTCGGGGGTTACATGAGTATCTCAGGGAATTATTTCTGCTAAGAGAGACAGACTGGATGGTAATGCACTTTGGGATAAGGTTTACATGAAAAGCACTGCATAAAAAGTACAGTTACGCAAGAACTTATTGTAACAGTAGATCTTCGAGAACAGCTCTTGCAGCAGGTTACACCATTAGGACTGAAGCAGACAGGCATCAGGACCCCATGGAAATTTTCTAGCTAGCAGTCTTCAACGGAGACTCCCGGCCACTGGATGACATCAGAAGAGGAGACCGAGGATCCGCCACCAGATGGCAAAGACTAGTAAATGGGAATGACCCATTCCCTAAGATGAGTGTTTGACTACGACCTACCTCCAAAAAAGGGGGATGGTAGGCGGGAAGGTACCTGCTGCAAGAGCTGTTCTCGAAGATCTACTGTTACGGTAAGTTCTTACATAACTGTACTATCTTACTTGGAGATACAGCTCTTGCAGCAGGTTACACCATGAGGACCGATTTCCAAGCAATAGTGGCAATCATGTGCCAGTGGGAGGAGGAAGGCAGAGATCTCGATATTGAGCCTTGGACAGAAGTCCCTGAAGGACAGCTAGACCGAACCCTGCTCTTCGCCTCGATGCAATGTCCAGACTGCAATGCCTGATAAAGGTATGCACAGAGCTCCAAGTAGCTGCAGCGCAAATAGCTGAGGTGGAGACATTCTTTAATGCCATAAAGGAAGTAGCCACCCCTCTTGTGGAATGACCCTTGACTGCGCCCGGTAAGGGTTTATTGCGCTTGTCATAACAGAAAGTGATGCACTGGATGAGCCACCTCGAGAGTGACTGTTTGGAGACAGGAGCTCCTTTCATCCTGTAAGCAAAGGAGACGAAAAGTTGGTCTGCCTTTCGAAGCTGTCTGGTTCTGGTCAGATAGTATCTGAGGCACCGATGCACATCCGGGGTGTGCAGAAGGGCTTCTCCTCGATTAGTGTACCTTGGGAAATACACTGGTAAATCAATATCCTGGTTAAGGGTAAGGGCTGAAACCACCTTAGGCAAAAACTTTGAGTTTGTCCTTAAGGATACCCTGTCCTGATGGAAAACCAAATAAGGCTCTTTACACATAAGAACATGTAATTCCGAGATCCTTCTATGAAGTAACAACAACTAAGAATAACGTTTTCCAAGGAGAAAACGTAGCTCACAATCTGCGGCTGGTTAAAAGGTGGCAGCGAAGCTGCTCCAGGACGAAGGGTAAGTCCCAAGGAGGAATTGGGTCCCTGATGGGCGGCCTAAGGTGGAGGACTCCCCTTAAGAAGGCACGAGTAGTGTCCAGCTGGGCCACCGACCAATGGACTACTGGGGAATGGTAAGCAGAAATTGCACAAAGGTGCACCTTAATCGAAGAGTAAGCCAGTCCGGAGTGGAAAAGGGAAAGCAGGTCGTCCAGAACCAGCTTTTCGGGACAGTCTAACGGCGAAAAGCCATGCACTTGAGCCCACATGCAGAATCTACGCCATTTCATGGCGTACGTTGCGTGGGTTGCCGGTTTTCTGGCGGCAGAGAGTACATCTGCCACCTCTTGCAAGACCCCGTATCGCATCATGGCTATGTCTCTAGGAGCCAAGCGTGCAGGTTCAATGAACGTAAGTCTGGGTGGACCAATGAACCCGCTTCCTGAGACAATAGATTGGAGCCGATTGGCAACGGAACTGGAGGTTCCCGGGATAGCTGGTGCAGAAGAGGGAACCAAATCTGTCTGGGCCAGAAAGGCGCGATCAAAATGAGCATCGCTTGCTCCCTGCGTAGTTTTAAGAGAACCCTCTGGATCAACGGGAAAGGAGGGAAAGCATAGAGGAATCTGCCTGTCCAGGAGAGGGACAACACGTCTCATCAGAAAACACCAGGCCCTGGATCTAGCGAGCAAAAATTGGGCAGTTTTGCATTGGATGGGGACGCGAAAAGGTCTAGCTCTGGAGTGCCCCATCTGTGAAACAGATCCTCTGCCACCTCCTGTAGGAGTTCCCACTCGTGGACTCTGGCCTGAGAGCGACTCAGACTGCGGCAGTGTTGTCCACTCTCGGGACGTGTACTGCAATTAGGTTTGCGCCGTGTTGCAATATCCACTCCCACACTCTCATGGCCTCCCTGCAAAGCGGGTAGGAGTGAGTGCCTCCTTGTTTGTCGCGGTAATACATCACCATGGTATTGTCTGTTTGTAATAGGAGTGTACCTGGTGGGATCTCCGACTGAAAGGCTTGCAGAGCGTAAAGGACTGCCCTCATTTCCAAAATGTTGATGTGGAGATGAGACTCCTAGGCTGTCCAAAGGCCCTGAGACTGAACACTGTCCAGGTGTGCTCCCCACCCGAGCCCTGAGGCGTCTGTGGAGAGTGTCACAGTCAGAGACGGCGCTGTGAAGGGAACCCCCGCAGAGAGGTTCCCCGAGTCAAGGCACCATTGCCAATCCCGACTCACGGCATTCGTGATTTGAATTGGCTGCTGCAGATGGTTTTGCCTTTGGTCCCATTGCACCCTTAGCATCCACTGGGTTACCGCATGGGAGCCTTGCCATCTGGACTGTTGGAATGGCCGCAGCCATGTGTCCGAGCAGGCAAAGGACCAATCTGGCCGGGACGGTCTTCTTCATCGACAGGTCCCTGATGAGGGATCTGATGTGTTCCACTCTGTCCGAGAGAAGAAAAGCTTTCCCTCTGATGGTGTCCAGAACTGCTCCTATAAACTGCAGTTTCTGGAATGGCACCAGGAGTGACTTCTCGTAGTTGATGAGAATACCCAGTGATTGAAAAAGGGACTGTTGCAGTGAATGGCCGTCATCAGTGTCTCCTGGAGGGTGCCTGAGAAGCCAGTCATCCAGGTATGGAAACATGTAGTGGCCTTGTCTCCTCAGAGGCGCCCGCTCACGACCATGCACTTCATAAAATGCGAGGTGCCGATGACAGCCCGAGGGAAGAGCTCGCAACTGATAATGGCGGCTCCGAAACTCGAAGCGCAGAAACCTCCGGTGCGCTTGAGCAATGGGAATATGCAGGTAGGCGTCTTCCATGTCCAAAGATGCCAGAAAAGCGTCGGGAATTAGGCCTGGAAGGGTCACCATGTCGAAGCGTTTGTAAACGACCGACAGGCTGAGGTCGCTGAGGTCCAGTATTGGACGGAGGTCCCCTGTTTTCTTTGGAACCAGGAAGAAGTGAGAATAGTACCCTAGTCCTCTCTGGTTCTCCGGAACATGCTCTAAGGTTTCTTTTTCCAGAGGGGTGAACACCTCCTGCTGTATGAGCAGGGCATGCTGACCGAATATCGGGAAAGCAGGGAGAGCGCAATGGGTGGGCTGCCTACAAATTCTATATAGTGGCCTTTTTGACCAACTGCAAAACCCACCTGTCGGTGGTGATATCTACCACCCTGGCAAGTGGCGTGTAATCGACCCCGACCTTCTGTCCCCGTTGATCCTGGGGCGGGGCTTGGAAGGAGTCATGCTGTGGCAGTTCGATCTGGCAGGCTGTGCCGACTTTGTAAATCGTTGGCCTCTGCCTGGGGATGACTTGGCCTGGGCTTTACGGGTGAAAGTACCCTCTGCTGTTGGCCGGAACGTGGCTGTTGTCTTTGAAGCCGGCCACGAAAGCGGCTCTGGTTCCAGCGAAAGGAACTGGGCCGAGACCTGTACATGGCCTGTACAGATCTGACTGCCTCCCTACGCCCTGAAGTTTGGAATCACCTTCTCGGAGGCTTCACCAAATAGGCCCTCACGTTGTAAGAGCATGCCCAAGATGTTCTTCTGGACGTCCGGGTAAAAACGGAGACACGGAGCCAAGAATGTCTCCAGAGACACACGCCTGAGGCTGCAGCTCTGGCTGAAGAGTCCGCAGAATCATATGCGGCTCTGAGCACCTGGGTCCCCACATCTGAACCCATGAGGAGGAGGTTCAAGAGCTCCTCCTTTTGGTTGCCATTGGGCATCTTCTCGACCAGGTCCTGTCCCTGTTCCCACAGTGCGTTCTGGAATTGAACCATGTGAGTGAGGTAATTCAGTGACCTATGGCGCAAGTCGCAGCCGCATACATGCGCCTACCCAGGACATCCAATTGCTTGGATTCCTGGTCCGGTGGCTGTGTGCTCAAGTGCTAAGGTCTTTGCGACTGGCCATGCGAAGCAGTGATGACCAGGGAGTCAGCCAGAGGATGGTTCGCCAGATACTGGTCCTCCCTAGGGGCCTTGTATAGGCGGTCAGCCTTCTTCGGCACTGCTGGAGTGGAATGCGGACGTTTCTAGGCAGCCTTGGTGACGTCCGCAAAGGTATCCACCAAGGGCGGCACTACCACGGGCTTTGGGTCTTTCTGCCGAAGGTAGCGGGCAAGGCGTTGTCTCTCGGGGTCGAGTTCTTCAGCATCCCACCCCATATTCTCCTGGATGTGCCTCATGATCTCCGCGAAAGAGGGATCATCCGGAGCAGACCTAGGTAGGTCGTGTGGGTCCAGAGAGGGAATGCTGATGGGAGAAGGAGATCTGGAGCACCCTGAGGTGTCAGATCTGGAATCCTCCCCCGACGGGGTGTAGCGGCGTCATCTGGGTCTCTTAGGACTGGGTGACCCTGATGTGGATCTGGAGGGAGGTCTTCTCCTGTCTGAGGATCTGCCCCGAGAAGGTGGTGTTTGCTCCTTGGGGTTGGCGACCATACTACAGGCCCCTTGGGCAGAGGAGGGGGCGTAGGCAGTGAAGGAGTAGGAGGACGCGGAGTCGGAGTAGGAGGAGGAGGACGTGTGGTGACCACATCTTTTCTGATGGTGTCCCACCAGAAGGTAAAGAACTCCTTTACCTCTGCCAAGTTCATGCCTGACAGCGGGCCCGGCCAGTGGCCTGTCGCTGGGGTCGGGCGTCGGGTCCTGGGGTCTCCGCTGCGGGGAAGGGTCCTGTGGGAGCCCAGCATATCCGTGTATCCGCCTGGTCCTCGGGCTGTGTGGTATCCTCCTCCTCAATGATACCTTCCACTGGCGTCGGCGGTGGCGGTGGTGTGGTCCTCTTCTCTGGGGGTGCGCCGGTCCCTGGCCGGCGCCCTGGGCAATGCCTGGCTGGCGACGGGTGTTTCGGTGTCGCCGGCTCCTGGGAGTGCCGGTGTTGCTTGGCCGATGTCGGGTGGGCCAAAGTCAGGTCCGACGTCTGTTTGAGGGACGTCAGGTCCTTGGTCTTGCGAAGGACCGGGTCAGATACATGCGGAGGCTGGGAAACTGACCTGGCGTCGGAGTCCCGCTGGCGGGAAGATAATTTGTGGCGCTCACCAGACTTCGACGAGGCCTTAGATGGAGTGGAAGATGCCAACGGCCAGGAAGTCTTCAAGGGCTGCAGAGAAGAGGAGCCGCAGGAGGATCTAATCTGAACCGGGGGAGGTTGCGATTGAGCCCTGGAGGGAGAGCGGTCCGATTGCTAGCTGGAGCTTTGGGAGTCTGAGGCCCTTGCGGGGGACCTGGGCCTTTCCTTCTCCTGGTGCTTGTGGGTTTTACCAGATGACTCCCCCCAGGAGGAAGGTTCCTTGTCCATGGTTTTCAGTTTCTCCTCTAAGAGAAACGCTTGAAGGGCCTTCTGGCAGCGGATCCTGGTGCGACTGTTGAAGCCCTGGCAGAAGGAGCAGGCCTTGGTGTCGTGTTCCGGGCCCAGGCAGCACATGCAGGTCGAATGTGAATCCTTGAAGGGGATCTGTTTGCCGCAGGCACACTTTGATTGGTGACCCTCCAGAGAAGTATTTGGAGAGGACATCAGTTGAATCCAGTAGTGAAGGAAGGCAATTACGTCGTATCTAAAAATCGTTCCACGCTAGAAAAAGGACCGAGAAGCCGATACTCTGCGATGTCGACGTGGGAAAAGAACTGAGGATTGTGGGTGGGGGTGGGGACCGCCTCCTTATGTACTCGCCTAACATCGGGGCGGGACCGACATCAGAGGCGGCCCTGCTGAAGACTGCTAGCTAGAAAATTTCCGTGGGTCCTGACACCTGTTGGCTTCAGTCCTAATGGTGTAACCTGCTGCAAGAGCTGTATCTAAGTAAGATCTAAATCATTTCCCTTCCTTTCCTAGCCATGGCTCTAGAGACATCACCTTGGACCCCAGGCATCTGATCAGCTAACATCTCAGGGTAGATATGACCGACCAGCCGAATAGGACAGGCTGGTCTGCACCACTGAAGCTTGTGAGGAGTGGGTGGAGACTCAACTGGCAGAGTGTGACAACTGGGCGGAGCAGTGGTGTCTGCCAGTACTCTTTCTGCCTCTTCTCCTACCCCACACATCACTACAGACTAAACTGTTTTATCACCCCAGTGCTCCGTTTTGTGTTTGTTTGAAATAGTCCTGTTTTAACCTTATTTAGGGTCCCATATTAATACAGTCTTTTCCATTCAATATTAAAGAGGACAGGAAATTATTTCTAATTGGTAGCTGTTTAAGCGTTTCAGTTTTCCCGAAAAGAAGAGGCTCGGGCGGTTAAATTTGCTCAGCGTCTCATCAGAAAATACTGGCCCTCGCCCTTCGGTCAATCTTACGTCGTTGAGAGGCCCATGCGGGCACTGAGAGCTATGCCCCGTCTGGAGCCCGCCCGTCCCTTTATTTTTAAGTTTTAAACTTCCTCGGCGACAACATTTTTGAGCAAAGCAAGGGAGTTGAAGGAACTGACCTGGGAGGCGTTGGGCTGCGGGTAGCTCAAGACCTGCCCCTCTCTATTCGGCAGAAGAGCGTCTTTCCACCGGCTGTTTCTAAATTGATAGCTGTCAATGTGAGGTTTAGAATGAAATATCCAGCTCGTCTTCAAGTCTTAGCAAAGGAACCTGGCACAATTTGATGATCCGAGGCTCGCTCCCGACATTAAAGCAGCTTTTCCCAGATTTGTTCAGAGACCCATGAAGGGACTACCTATCAGTTGGTGAAGCCCTGTTCCATTTGGAGGTTTTGCTGTCATGAAGATCATTTTGATTTTCACCTTGGAATTGGCTTCTGGAGTGTCCCTGATGCGTGGAAAGTTGATGGACCTGGATTCCTCGCCTTTTGATGTCACCTGCTTGTTGGATGGCTAACCCCACTGGTCTCCGGCTGCCTTTTTTTTTTTTCCCTCTCTCACTTTTAAAGGATGCATTCTCGATTCCCTAATGAAGGGAGTATCACAACCCGCCTGAGCCAGCGATGCCTGTTTATTTATAGCAAAGGACTGGTGCCTACTTGGGATGCAGTTTCTCACTACAGAGACTTCTATGTTTTGCGGCTTGAAATATAGTTGCTGGCAGTATGGACCCGTTAGTGTGGGGAGTGTTTCCTAACGATTACGCTCAGGATTCTGTTGTGAGGGAGAATGTGGATCTGATTCTGAATGGGTTTAGATATACCATTATATTATAGGTTTATAAGGTTATGGCATTTAAATGATAGTTGATGGAGGCCCTTTCCTTTCCTTTTTGCTACTGGTGTTAATTCATTATTAGGTTATGTTTGGGGTTTTTGGGATGGGCGGATTTAATTTTGAATGTTGGAAGGTAATGAGTGGAAAGGGTAGTCCTGTTTCTGGTTATTGTGAGGCGAACTTGTTTATTAATATTCTAGGTTGGTTGGGGAGGGCTGAGGGAGTCTACCATGGCAGCTGGAACCACGTTCACTGACAGCTCGGGTGGGTCTGGGGTGGAGGGTTGTTGGGGATTGGGGTTATCATTGATATGGGATGTTTGGGGGTTGTAGGATTTGGGTGGGGAGGGACCCTTTGCACAGCACTCTGTCTCTCTCTAGGTTTTTGGTTACAGGACCGGTTTCTCTCCCATTTGAGTTTTTTAATTTCGTCAACCCATGGCTAGGCGTATTAATGTGGTGACTTGGAATGTACATGGACTTCGCCATAGAGTAAAGCAATACAAGGTTTTAAAACACCTCAGCTATGTGCAGGCCGATATTGTATTCCTGCAAGAGACCCATTTATTGAAGGCTGAAAGTAATCAGCTATGCAGACTACAAATAGGTCAGGTTTTTGCCGCTGAAGGTAGCTCTCATAGTAAAGGGGTGATGCTACTGATGCATAAGTCAGTTCCATTTCATCCAATCCAGGTGTTTGAGGATAGTTATGGAAGATATATTTTTGTTAGGGGCAGTTTACATACTCAAGAGATTATCTTTGGTTCTATCTACGGCCCCAATATTGATACCCCGAATTTCTTTGTTCAAATTTTGGAGCTACTCTCTCCTTGGTGCAATCTCCCATAGTACTAGGAGGTGACCTGAATTTAGTTATGGACCCGTTATTGGATAGATCCTGTCCTACTAGAAGAGGGCTAACCCCGGACAAAAAGCTGTCAGGAGATGATGGATGGACTGGGTCTCTGTGATGTGTGGAGAGTGTTCCATCGAACATGAGATTTTACTTTTACTTCACAAGTACATAACACCCAATCCAGAATCGACTATATTTTTAGTTTCAATATTCTTTTATCTGGGGTGTTAGATTCTTGTATTGTATCTGGGCCGCTATCGGATCACTCCATAGTTAATTGCCTTTATCCTTTTCATCCCTTCCCAAACCAGGAATAGGTGGAAGTTAAATAACCAAATACTAAAGACCCCAGGTTGGTTAAATACATCTCTTCCCAAATAACCGTTTTATATCTTTCAATCAAGGTTCCACCAATAGGCCAGATGCTGAATGGGGAGCTTTTAAGGCTTTATCCGTGGTATCTTGATTGGGCTCGCCTCCGTGAGGAAAAAGGAAAGGCTGAAGCATATCTCAGAGCTACTTACTAAGATTAAGTAATAAAGAGCAGGGCCTTTCTGTTTGTTCCTCGGACGCCTACAGACAGGAATTAGCCCTGTTAAGGGATTCTTACCTTAGGGCGTTAGATGAACAAACTGAATGGGCTTTTGTAAGGACCAAGGCTAGATTTACAGATCAGGGAGAAAAGGCCAGCCAGCTACTGGCCAGAAAAATCAAGCAATTAGAGTCTTCTAGATGGGTGTCGGCCATCCGCTCCACGGAGGGGGCTCCAATCAAGACTTCCCCGGAAGATATCTTGGGTGAATTTGTGGACTACTTTAAGGGGATTTATGGGCCTATGAAGGACCCTCCGTCAGATGAAAAAATTAATCACTTTTTAAGGGAGATAAATCTTCCCTCATTGAGTGAAATGGATCAACTCCAACTCCTGACCCCTATTACTGCAGATGAAATAGATCGGGTTATTAAATCCTTCCTTAGATAGAACACCGGGCCTGGATGGTCTTTCCGCTAATTTTATAAGACCTTCTCAAAGAATTAACTCCTTTTTATTACGGCTTTTCAATGTATTTTTGGATGCAGGTTTCCGATCATACTCTTTTGAAGCATTAATCGTATTTCTACCAAAACCGGGAAGCCGCTTGATTTGGTCTACTAATTATAGGCCTATATCCTCCTGACCAGGATATCAAAATTCTCACTAAATTGTTGGCTGATAGAATCAGCAGAGTCCTTCAGTTTAATTGGATCCGAACAGGTGGGGTTTATGAAAGGTAGGTCTTCCGCTGACCATCTCGAGTTTGGGCCCATGTCTTTTCGGCTTCCAGGGACTCCGATCAACCCAGGGTCTTAGTCTCTCTGGATGAAAAGGCTTTTGATAGGTTTATAACCATTTTCTTATAAAGGTTATGGTTGTTTTGGTTTCCTCAGCAATTCTCTGGATGGATTAAAAATATATGTAAATTTCCATCGGCTAAAATTACATGTAATGGCGTAACCTCAGCGCATTCAAACTTTTCTTGGCACTAGACAAGGTTGTCCCTCTCCCCGCTCCTTTTTAATTTATATATTAGACCTCTTATCAGGCGGATCAGACAGGAGCAGCAGATTCAGGGTATTCAGGTATGGGGAGTACCCTGAAGGTGCTGGCATATGCCGATGATCTGCTTTTGCTCGCTTCAATCCAGCCTCTTCCATTTCAACTTTACTTGAGGTTATTGATAGATTTGGATTGATCGCCATTACCGACTATATTAGCAAGTCAGTGGTTTTCCTTAAACTTTAGAACATATGCCCACGATATCACCCCTTTTGGCCTAACTTGGAATGCTGAGTTCATTAGATATCTTGGTCTCACTCTAACCAGGGATACTCTACTGGTGCAGCGTAACTTAGACCCGTGTTGCATGATATATTGAGGCCGACCTCGGAGATGGGCGATTATTCCCTTGTCTATCTGGGGCAGAATCAATTTGGTTAAAATGAACGTCTTTCCTCGGTTATTTTACCCCATTAATATGTTAAACATATGGCTCCCTTTAAAATGGTTTAAGAGACTGCATAGAAGTGTATCTGATTTTATTTGGAATTACAAGAAGCCTAGACTATCATATTCCAAATTGTCCACCCCTAAACTGTCTGGTGGTCTGAGACTTCCTCATTTTGTGCTGTATTACTGGGCCAGTCATGCCTCCAAATATCTCTGTTGGGTTAAGGGTATAAGATAATGCACAGGTGAACACCTACACGCCATTATGGTTAAGCCAAGAGATCTCAGTATATGATTCTGGATTTAAGCCGAGGGTCCTGTTATATTGTTAAGTCGAAAGTTCTCCTAGCTGTATTGCGTAACTCCCCATCGAGACTTCAGTCAAAGTGCATATGCAGCTATGTTCCTTCTAAAATACTTTCACATTGGAGACCGGCCCAACCATTAATGGGTAATCCTAATTTTTATTAGATGGTAAGCCTATTAAGGATACCTGGTTACCACCTATGGGAAAGGTGTCGGTTAAGGATCTGCTTGTAGAGGGGGGTAAGTTGCTCACCTCTGCCGAAATTTTGACTAAGTTTCAAATCCCTCCGTGTCTAATTTTTAGAATTTTTCAACTTAGTCACCTCCTGGTGGGGAAACTTGACATTTTCACCAGGGACGGGGCCTTATGTAACTTCGAGGAGGATTTGACCCCTCTGGTTGGAAAGCCTCATGCTATATCTACCGTCTATAATAACCTGATCGGACGGTTTACACCCAATCACCCTACGCTCCCCAAGCGTTATTGGTCCTTACGGTTTCCGAATATAATTTCGATTGGGATAATATTTGGGGCGCCATAAATTTTATTGCAGGATAGACTCAGGTTAATGCAATTCAAGCTTTTGCATAATATTTATTATTCCTTTGAAACTATGGGAGCAGGGCCTGACGGTATCCTCCACTTGTTTTAGATGTCAACAAGGGCTGGGGACTTGCTCCATATTTTTGGCACTGCCGAAGTGGCGGTTTTATGGGAGGTTATTAAAAGAATCTTGACCCTCTACTGGGTTTGGAAACCTATTTACCCCTGAGGTTTGTATTTTAGGGGACATGTCCCAGGTGGGTGTCCGGAATAGGAAATACCATATGGGGCTGATTTCGGCCTCAGTTAAAAGAGTAGTTCTGAGGCATTGGAAGGACAATACAGAGATTTCATATGGCGAATGGCTGCAAGAATTTCTAGCCAACCTTAGAACAGATAGAACCATTGCTAGTTTACAGTATAAGCTTCCTAAGTTTAATAGTGTCTGGGGTCCTTATATACCTTTTTTTCTGCTCCTTTATGATTCGCTTTGTGATTATCAGTCCGCCTATGTTCGAGTGCTGTGCATTGGGGTGGAGGGTTTGGGGGATGGGGGATGGGATGGGAACTACATCCTGATGTTCTGTTCTCTATACTGGTATGTCATTTTTCTATGATACTATGTTTCTCTCTGGATGTGGTCTTTTTTTTTTGGTGTAAATCTCCAATAAAAGTTGAATTGAAAAAAAAAAAAAAAAAAAAAAGTTTCAGTTTACAGAAATGATATCCATAAACTGAAATGATCCATATGTAACTTTATCTGAATAAAAAGTGATGTGAAAACCTGTACTTTGCATTATTTTGTTTTTAATGGGCAGCATTCTGTTGCAGTTCTCTTCACGGAACCAGTGTTCTGGAGTTTTAACTATGTCACGGTTTGAGGAAAGAACTCTAACCACGGTTCTGATAGGACAATAGCTCATGTTTAGCATTCTGTACTCAAACCGTAACATAGTAAGCACTCCAGAGTACTGGTTCCCGGAAAAGAACTGTTCAGAATGTTGTTCATAAAAAGAAAACAATTGAAAACACAGTTTTTCACATCAATGTTTATTAAGGTCCAGTTAAATATGGTTCATTTGGAGGCAAGTTTATCATTTCTCTTACTAGGAACATTACTAACTGCTGTCAGTTAGCACAGATTTCCTGTCCCTTTTATTTCATAATTACTTAGCAGTTCCAGAACCCAGTGCCATCAGCTGAGCCAGAAGACAACAATGAAGCGGAACCCAGTGGCGCTGGCTGAGCTGATGTTTCTGTGTTCCGCTTCACTGTGGTCTTCAAGCGCAACTGATGTCACTGGGTTCTAGAACTGCCAAGTAATTCAGAAAAAAAGCGAATATGGGGCAGACAAAAAGGCTATCTGGGCCCTAAATAAGGAAAGAAACAGGGCGATTTCAAACACACACAAAACAATACATTGGGACAATGAAACAAGGCGTTACACATGCCCAAACCTACCATTAAGATCATTATTTATTTTTCCGTTTAGAATTTATTACTCATAAAAGGTTCTGGATTGCGGCACTGGAAGTGAAGTCCTCTATTAATCCACCACGACAGGTACAGCACGAGCAGTCACAATGCAAGCTCCTCCACACTGTCCCGCTAATGTGCCTCAAGCCTGCCAGGCAGGGACCACCATGTGGTGAGAAGGCGTTCGGATCCCATGCCCATTCAATCCTTGGCTTCTCATGTGATTGTGTAATGTTTGCCAACTATGTACTTGTGAAAATGTTGTCCTCCTTTGTATCTGTGACGGGAACCTTTGTGAAGAGTTTACTCAAAGGTTGCATTCCGATGATTTTAATAAATAAACAAACAAGGGTGCCAATTAGTGCCACCTCGTTCGTAGTTTTGTGTTGTGGACACCTGCCCACTAGGAACTGGACTGAGACCACCACAACTTATTTAACACAGGCCACAGAACAGCCCTCGGGTGAAAACGGCTTTCAGTTACTATCGACCTGTGCTGGATTTGAACCAGTGGCCTAGAAGTAAAAGGCTCTTTAACTCGCTACCCATACACTAAGCAATCCAGTTCCCTCCAAATTTACAATTGTATTCATTACATTAAAAAATGTTACCAACACCGTTTACTTTCCCTTTAGTCTTTATTGCACAATAGATCCTTTAGGCAAGTGCCGATATTCAAAGGATCTAGGGTCATAAAGGTTACATACAAATATACTTTGTTCAAGCTTACAAAAACAGGAGATTTGAGTTACAGATAGTGATACAATACATGATTACACTAAACAGCATATACTGACATATAATCAGTATAAAGGACATACTGATTACAAGAGTTAGAGGCACCAAGAACATTCAGTAGTTGACCTTTGAAGGAGATGGTGTTACATCCCTTGAAATGGTCTTGGGAGGCATTCTGGCCCACCAAGGATTTTCAATGTGACAGTAACAGAGAGTTCCTATCCATGACCCTAAGGAGCATTTGCCAATGTATTTGAAGCTGAATTGCAGGGCTGGAGAGAGCAATCCAAGTAATGCCTTTTCACTCACCATCATAGTATGGAACTTCTCCTGTGGTTAGATTTAGCCATCCCACGATGTAAAGGACACATGGGTGTCTAGCCTGAGGTTCACTACAATACCATAGTCAATTCACGAACTATAAAATACAGAACCAACAGTTTTTTTTAGTTTCTGGAAGGAAATTTCTTCTGTTATGGTACAGAGGCAAAGCAAAGTTTATGACTTTAGCCAGGTGGTCATTGTGCTTGGTCAACTGGTTATAACTGCTCTATGATTTGTAATATAGAATGTGGTATGTTACCTGTCTCACAGAGACATTCTGTGCCCTAGGATACCCCCAGGTTTCAGTTAAAATGACAGGATATATATTAAACAGCAAAGCTCTGTAATGTGATTAACTTCCAAGTTGCATTTATAGCCTTGTTGATGAGCTGTGTTTCTTTGAAGCTGGGAACTTAAAATATACATTTTATGACATCTTAGGCGAAGAACATTAATATCATCCGGTGTTAAGAAGCTACTCGACATCTAGGTGAAAACTGCAGAGCTGTAAAGGTCTCTGGATATGGGCTGGGAACAGGAACTACTCAGAGATCAAAGAGTCATAGTGGAAAATGAGTTTTGCTGATGTCACCTTATTTAATATACCTCCCGATAGGGCATCTGTGTATATTATTTTTTGTATTTAATAGGGAGGAGCTGGGTGACATCATGGAAGAGGTGTGTTTGAGAGTCAGTTTAATCTATTCTGTGTCTAATCATTTAAACACTTTTCTTGGTGGGCTCTTAGAAACAACAACTACTATAAGCACTGTAAGAAGGAAACAGGAGAGGTGCCCAAAGACTGGAGGACAGCAAATGTAGTCCCATTATACAAAAGTGGGAACAAAGAGGAAGCGGGGAACTACAGACCAGTCAGCCTCACCTCGGTAGTGGGAAAGATCATGGAAGCACTACTGAAGGAGAAATTGGTGGAACATCTGGTTGTCAGTGGACTACAGGACCAAGGCAGCATGGTTTAAACCTGTAAATTTACCTCCTCTGATGTTTATTCCCAGAAGCTGTGACAAACTTGGTGTTAGCAGTGGGATAGTACTGGTTGTCCAGAGAAACAAGGGGAGACCAGTACCCAGATACTAGCCCTGGTATCCAGACATAGGGGCAAGAGCAGGATGGCACACCTCCAGGATCCGTGGATGCCAAAAATCTGTTGAAGGAGGAGGGCTTACAGAGCCCAGGTGAGAACCGGATTGGGTATGATGGCACATGAGGCGGACCAGTGCCGTAGCGAGGCGGAGCACCACTGCCAGGTGCTGATGGAGGTTCCCAACCAGAGAATTTCGTATGGCGAGGCAGAGGACCAGGATCCATGGTTGCTAGAGAAGGTCCCCTGAAGGAACTTTTGTTGCCAGCCACTTTTGAGATCCCGTTGTTGCCCATTTTCTGGGCTGGTACTTGGAGGATGATGAAATGAAGGCCCAGAATAGGACTGTTTCAGGATATATGCATACTGGGGTGAAAACTACAAGCATCAGGGAAGACACCATAGGTGGCTGAAACACGTTTGAACCCGTGTGATATGGTATGAAATGCATGAAACATGGAAGTGTAAAATGAACACAGCAGTAAGGCGGTGCTGAGTGCAGCCAGTTGAGGGTACCAGAGCGATTGTCACGGGTTGAAAGGTTCTGGGAGTTAGGAACTGGCTGGTTGATTTGACATGCAGCATGAAAAGGTTCCTGGTTTACCAGAAAATATATGAAAGGGAAATGGCTCAGTGAAATGTATGAACTGAGTACAAGAAATGTATAACATAAAAGAAATGTCTATACTGTACGATATAAAATGAGGAACCTAGGGTCATGGAGTATCTAGGTATGGGGTGGAACCTATGATTGGGCCCCTGAGTGGAAACAATGTGTTAGAATGGGGTTAAAGCTGGGTACAACTTGCCCCGGAGAAAGTTATGGTATAGGGCTGTATGGCCGCCCTGATAGCTAGATGGAGGAAGCCAGAAGTCAGCATAAAACTGCTGTGTATTACTTCCTCTTTTTTAATGTACTGATGAAGGTACGATAGTGGGTGCACAGGGTTCTGAAACGATGCCCAAACGATGGGTGCTGAAACGAGGCCAAGTGATGGGTGCTGAAACGATGCCCAAGTGAATGGGTATGGAGGAAGCTAGAAGTCAGCATAAAACTGCTGTGTATCACTTCCTATTTTTTTTGGTATTGTTTCTACCGGAGCCTCGCCTATCCATCCGACGCCCCACCCTCCGCACCAGCTGGGTATGAGACACCCTCACCTTCAGCCCCCTCGACTTACCCCTCATGGTGTTGGGGGGTGGGGAGTCCCTCAACCCACCAGTCCGGATCCAGTTCGGTGGAAGTGTCCTCCCGACAGCACCGTAAAGGGGGGGAGGGGGTCGTCATCATCCAGGTGAGATCTTAATTTTTCTTGCTTTACTCCCCTGCAAAAAGAAGGGTGTGCAAGGATGTCAGCGGAGGGAGCGCAGAGGTGTTCGCATGCGCTCCTCCAGGCCCCATCTCCACCCCTTTTTGCAGTGTCGGCTCACTGCTCCCCAGCCACAGCTAGGGGCCAGTTGAGCGCGACCACTGATATCCTCCCCCCCGGAGAAGGACAGCACTCCTTCGGACGCACAATCCTTCTCCAGCCCTGCCGATCCCCAACGGCCCGTGCTCGTTCCCGAACATGGGTTGCCAGCGTAGCAAAAGGTAAGGAGTCCAGCACCTCAGCCCTCAGTGCCACCGGGCCGGCGACTTCCTATTTTTTGATGTACTGATGAAAGTATGATAGTGGGTGCACAGAGTTCTGAAACTATGCCAAGTGATGGGTGCTGAAACTATGCCAAGTTATGGGTGCTGAAACTATGCCTATTGATGGGTGCCTGATGTCACATATGAAATGTCCGAGTTGTACTAACCAGAGTGAAATAGTTAGGGAGAGACAGTCACAACAGACTGAAGTCCTCCGAGAGCATAGATGAGTACTGTGCTGAACTGTATGACAGTCCCGGGTAATGTGAAAGTACTGTTGTATTGTAATACCTTAATACAGTGGACAATACTAAAATAGCTGAATTAAGGGACCCTGGGGTTGAAGCTTTCATAGTCGGTGAAAAAGTTTCAACCAACCCCATTCTATTATTTTGGTAGAATATTTACGACTGAGAGGGGTTCTTGAAAAACAGTATAGTTTTGAGAACTGTTTTTTCTTAAGGAGGAGGTGTGTGGGGAGTTAGGCTACACCCTCAGCTGTGACTGTGGACCACTTTTCTATCTCCTTATTTCCTAGTAACAGTTAATACTTTTCTCTTTGCTTTTCTTCTTTTCCCCCCTACCCTAGGTTGGCCACCTAGCATAGCTCTTTACTGTCCCTACTAAACTTCCTACTAGTTCTCTCTTCTCATTCTTTTTTATTTCCATCCATCCAATCCCTGGAATGATGCCAAACACCCGGAGAGGTGTTGTGTAATGTGCGTAAGTGCATTTTATGTACAAAAAGCATGAAGGCTATTTTAAATAGGAAAAAAATACAGTGAATAAAGCCTTTTTAAATAAAAAGAATTCAGAAGTCATATAAAACAATAATAATTTTATGATTAGTACAGGTATAAGAAATCCTTAAGGTATTTTCATAAATTCACACTATAAACCTGTTATTGTATAAGATTCTCTGTATGAAGCTAAATAAAAAATCTGTGGTATGCTTTATAAAAATGCTTAGTTATGAATCAGAGATATATAGAGTCAATATCTGCGGAGATATACACTGTACCTTTAATTGAACCAAGAAGTCCCCTGGAACAAACACACAAACTCCCTTGGTTTTAAAGCAGCATGTCCAGACATATAACAGCATGTTCAGACATGAAAATAGAAAGGGCTTAGTCAGGTGACCCCACCAAAAAGATATAAATCCTTTTCACTGAGTTCACTTCAAGTCAGTCCAGTGGGACTCAGCCCTGAGAGAGGGGAAGGAGGTTCAACTGCTACTGTAGACAAGCTGTTGAATGCAGATTAAAAGGGTTTTAGGAGTTCTAGGATCCAGGCCTGTAATATGTGAGAAACTACTGATGTTAAGCAGTGATTTTCTTTAATTTTTTTGTTTTCATTTATTATTTTTTTAACCTTTGAAAAATAAATAAATATCACACAATGGTGTGTTTTAAACCTGTAAATTTGCCTCGTCTGATGTTTATTCCTACACACTGTGACACTCCACCACTCCTTGTTAAACAACAAGTCTGTATTCATGTTCAATGCGAAGAAACTAAGTATTTTAAGCATAGCAAACACAGCAGAAAAAAAAAGACTCGCTTGTCATTTCCAGAGTCAACAAAGTACGTCTGCAGAGTTAATACAGAGTCCATTAAGAGTCCACTTAGAGAATCCATAAATAATCCAAAGCATTTTTTTTTTGTTTTTTTTTTTTAAACAAGCCTAGAGACAGGCTGGCAAGAAAAACTTCTGCAGCAAGGCAGAGGCCACCCCCACGTTACGTCACCTGCCGTGTTTCACAAATAGCTGTTTCAAAAGCTGATTTACAAGGATTATTTCCAACTATTTAAATGTGTCTCTTAAATAGACAGTACACTAAAGTGCATTATATGTATAAAGTGCAGTAGTTCTCAACAATGCATAAGTAGTGAAAAATAACAGTGCTATACTGGTCCCATATTAAGTACAACAGGCAGTTTCTCTTTTTTTGTTGTTGTAATTATTATTTCTACCTCCATCCCAGCCTGCTACCCCGACCCATCGAGAGACACCGTACTCACTGCCTTCCACCCTACCCAGGCGGACCACCGATCCATTATGGAGCCACAACTATTCCCGGCGAGGGAGGTGTAGTCTAGAGCCTGAAACTTGCATGTCGGTCGGTTCAGCTCGCTGGAGTGGGTGGAGGCAACTTGTGGGCACGTTCCAGTCTCCCCATCTTCCCGGCGGTGGCAGACTCATTTTCACGTTTTCACCCTCCCCATACAGCATGCAACTCCCCTGACGTCAAAGCGCCAGGCGCGGACATCCACGCTGTACCACGGCCAGCCATCCCTTGTAGGGCTTGCCTGACTCCGAGCCGAGGCTCGCAATACTGCAAGTGTGTAGGTGGCGGCCTGTACCCTTCCCGGAGCTGTCGTAGGATGCTCCAGCCAATCTCCTCCTTGCCGACCCACCAGCAGCCCGAGTCCATTCCCGAACCCGGGTCGACGGCGTGGAGCGAGGTGTGGCGTCCAGCAGCTCAACCCTCAAGCGCCACCGGGCCGCCTAGTTTCTCTCATTTTGTTACCTCTTTGCACGTTGGATAGTTATGCGTTTTGATATTGCACAGTTATTTTTCACTACTTATGCATTGTTGAGAACTATTGCACTTTATACATATAATACACTTTAGTGTACTGTTTCTTTAGGAGATTAACTTAAATACATGGAAGTAATCCTTGTACGTCAGCCTTTGGAAAAGCTAATTGCGAAACGCGGCAGGTGACTTAACGTGAGAGTGGCTCTCAGCCTTGCTGCAGAAGTTTTCCTTGCTAGCCTGTCTCCAGGCTTGTTGTTTTTGAAAAGAAAAAAATGCTTTGGATTATTTATGGACTCTCTAAGGGACTCTTAATGGACTCTGGATTAAGTCTGCACCGTACTTGTTGACTCGAAATGACAACAGTCTTTTTATCTGCTGTGTTTGCTGTGCTTAAAATAATTAAAGTTTCTTTGCACAAGGAGTGGTGGAGCACACACAATTACTGTTATTTTTGTAAGCAGGTGCTGGTTCCCTTCATCTCCGATAACATTTTCATTAACAGGCACTGCTTTATTCCCTTGTGCAGTCACACCAACTAACTGTAATACACCAGCATATAGCTTCAGCCTCCCACCAGGGGTGCCTGCTGTCCTGAAGGGGCGATGGACTGGAAGGGGTGCTCAGCCAGTCCCGAAGGAGACGGACTGTCCACCTGACCTCCCATGTCTCGGCAGGGCGAGAACAGGCCTGATCTCCCTCAGCACATTTAGTACAGGGGAGAGGCTCGGGGAAGAACTAAGGCACCTTACTTTGGCATCCCAGTTGCGAAGTCTGCCTCTGAAGGTAAGGGGCTTGAAACTCTGCTTCACTGCATGGATTTTGAGTGTACGGAAGTCCATGGAGAAGCAGGCGCCACACCAATCTATGTCATGACTTGATCCAAGGCAGGTCTAGCACTTATGCTGATCCGGATGGAGATGTGTCCCTACAGAAGCACCAAGGCACTGGGGCAGGGCGTCCTTGTTCTTTTGAGGATTTCCTCTTTTTGGCTCCTTGGAGGTCGGGCGAAAAAAAAATTGTGAAAATAAAAGGAGAAGAAAAAGGACTCGGTGCCATACTGAGAGATAGAGAAAAAAAAAAAACAGCACTGAAAAAAGAACCGGGATATGGCATTGAGCAGGCAGTGATGAAGAAATGAGGAGATGGATGCATTTGCAAATTCCGATGCGATCCCATGCTGTTGCCTCGACAGCAGGAAAAACAGAACTGAGGAAGGCAGGGGGCCAGTATCAGTCACTGGCCAGTCCACGAGTGCCATGTCATACGAATGCCTCGTGGGTGGTGCCATTACCACCATCAGCCTCTAGCTGTAAGCTGCTAAACATGTTGCTCTCACGGGGTCCTAGTCCCTCTGGCACAGACCCAGAAGTGGGAATAAGTGGTGAAGATGGATTCTTGGAAGATCAAATTTTACACCAAGTATTTTTAATCAGTGGACAATCCGACAACATATGATCTAATGATGCATGGGGAAGGTTATATCTCTGGCTCTGACCATCCTGAGAATGGCCCATCTTTTCTAATCTTTTGGGGCTATAATAATAATAGTCTGGGCTTTTTAACTGTATTACACGGCCTTTTATATCCTTGCAGGATTTATAAGCCACATAAAGTCTGCACAGTGTAAGCTGACCACTATTACTCATGCCTGTTCCCACTTCTCGTTTGATTCTTCTGAAGGAGATTCATCTGTTATGGTTGATTATCATAAGGCCTGAGCCTTTAGTATTACAGCAGCTGCACAAACTCATCCCATTCTTGGATTTTTTTGTGTCAGCTCCCCTTAGTTTGGCCCATCCCTGCCTGTTGCCCCCATGCCCAGGTTTGCCCCCTGGACAGGGCCACCAGGGGGCACCCCCCAATGGACACTGTGGGCAAAGCCCCAGCTTACCGCCAAGGTTGGGGCCACGGCAGCAGGACCCTCTCCCAGCGGATGTCAGAGGCAGAGGATGACGGAGAGGGTCGTTATGCCAGGGGGCCGACTTTTTTCCAACTGCTCGATCCCTTGGGGGCAGGGACATGCAATGATGTCCAGCGTCTGCCCTGCCCATTGAACATACTGGCGCTGGTCGCAGCTGTACCCCCAGCGTCTGCTATGGGTCCGTGATTCACCGGACACTTCTCCGATCCCCCCCCAAAGGAGAGCAGTCCCTAGGACATTCGATCCTTCTCCCCTGGCCAGCCCTCCGACTTCCAGGTCTGTTCCCGAACCTGGGTCGTTGGCATCCAAGTGGAAATTCAACTGCTGCACCAACATGCTGGCAAATTCTAGTGATTTTTTGAATAGAGGCCAATTAACAAGTTTTTGAAGGTTATGCCTAACTGGAAGATAGCTTCCAAATTCAAATTTGTGTAAACCAAATCTGAGTTTTATTTGATCGCATGAACGCAAGGCATTAGTATTATTATCAACCACGTCCCCAAAGCTTCAATCGGTCTGGTGGTGCTGAGGACCGAGGCGCTAGACGCCACATCTCACGCCATGCTGGCGACCTGGGTTCGGAAGCAAACTCGGGAGCTGGGGGTCTGTCGGGAAGGAGAAGGAGTGCGCATCCGTTTGACTGCTCTCCTCTCCTGGGAGGGAGGGGGATCTGTCCTGCAGTGCTAGTGGCTCCTAGTGGAGACTAGGGGGCACAGCAGCTGGGGACCGTGGAATGCCGATGTCCGGTGGCTGTCATGTGGTGCGAGCGGGCTCGTCTACATCTCGGATGGACGCCATTGCACGTCCTGCGTCGGAAAGGGGAGAACAACGGAAAATCCTTCGCTCTGGGGAGGCGAAGATGGTGCCCTGTGGACATGCCCACATGCCTAATGCCAGCCCGAACCCGATATGGCTCTCTGTGTCCTCTGCCTCATGTCCTGGGAGAGGGGGACTCCAGCGACTGATTTCCCAATCGGGCAAGGGTTCAGGTAGGCGGTGGAGGCATGAGACCCTGTGGTCCACTGGAGAGATGCCTCAGAGTACAGTGTCAGGAGGGAAAAAAAAAAAAAGTAAAAAAAAATGTCCCCAAAGTTACCAATTGAAGTTTTCTGACACACCTCTGTATTAATCATATCACAGTCTAAGATTAGTTTTGGATTATCCCTTAAGGGCATCAATTTAATAGGCAGGGAATCCCATTAATCTTTTTAAAAGTCTGAATCATGGATCTGGATGAGGAGGAGGGCTTTGCAGGGAGGCTGTCCACCTACTTGACCCATGGGGGCTAGCGCAGCTATAGGCAGATGAGACAAACTAATCAACTGGTTAAATATACCATGGTGGCATGGAAGGACGTCAGCAGCTCAGAGGGGCAGCAGAGGACAACACACTCCTAGTGCCGACTGTGGGCAACCCAGATTTCTTTTTACCTAGACTAGACAATGCAGGATTTTGGAACTGGGAGGAAAGAAGTACACGATGTGTAGGGGACCTTTACACAGGGGAGGGGACTCTGCTCGTTTGCTGGACTGCAAGAGAAACTGGCACTGCCTAACTCGCATCATTACAGATACCTGTAGGTGAGAGAATTTTGCAAAAGTCTAGGCAGGAATCAGGTGACAGAGTCCCCCCCCCCAGCCCAGATGTAACAGGATACATACCATACCAGAGTATCAGCTAAGAGGTTGATAGTAGAACTAGCAAAGCAAGACAGACAACGTAAAGGCACAGTGGGAGAAAGATTTGGCAACCCAGATAACAGCAGAAAACTGGGTTACCGTCCTCCGCCTACATATGGGACTCCTGCTGGTTAATAAGTGCAAGGAGTCCCAACACAAATTCATCCACAGACTCTACTGCCTGCCCAGTGTGGCACACAAATTTCATTTAGTCATTTCAACAGTCTGCGGTAGGTGTAAAGCACAGATGGCTGCCTACCTGCACTACTTATGGGGGGTTTCACCCTGAAGTCATTCTGGGAGGTGGTGGCTCAGGACCTGTTGGCTATGGTCGGCAGAGAGCTAGTGTGCTCAACACTGACAATGCTATGCGGGGTGGAGGACACGGCAGAGGAGGGTTGAGACACCCATCCAAGATGGATTAGAGTTCTGCTCGCCACATGGCCAGGCAATGCATACAAAATACTTGGGTCTCCTGCCTACAACCCACGCAGCCCAACAGAGAACATTAACTCTGCAGGCACTGGCTGTGGAGAGATTAGCATTCATTTTCAAAGATAGGGAGGACATGTTTGAGAATGTTGGGGTCGTTCCTGGATTCTCTTCCTCCAGTTGAAGCCTTGATACTCAGGGAAGGTTTAATTTAAAGAGTGCAGCAGTCTCCCAGTGACAGTACCCCAAGAGAATCCTTTGGCATTTGCTGGCAAATTAAGTATGGCTGTACATACCCTTTAACTACTGAATTTATCTACGTGAATGAAATGTAGAATGAACTGTTTGTCTACCCTGTATGTCATCCAAGTTGACGGATCCCTTGTACTGTACTTTTAAAATCAATGAAAAAAGCCCAAAGCATGCCCTTTAGGCATGGATAGGATGAAAGGATGTCTGAGTTTTGATAAATAACAAGTCCAACATTCTGTGAGAGGCTGCAATCTGTTGCCCAATCAAGCGCCCATAGGGAGTTGGTTATCCTGAGAATGGAGCCAGAACTTTGCTCATTTTAGTAAACATGCAGTATGACAATGTTGCCACCAAGGCAATCAACACCTCTCCCTCTTTCCAGTGTCTGCGTAGTTTGGCTAGGTTTAATTTAGAAGTTGTGTCGTTCTGTAGAAATTTAAGGAATAATCTATCTAAGCAGCTAAGTTTAACACAAATTGGGAGGTTACTCAATACATAAAAGATCTTGGGGGCAATGATCACCTTTTTTTTTTTTTTTTTTTTTTTAAATACCTTCTCTTTATGTGCCTCCTTTCTCTCTTGCCCTTGGACTCTCTCCGGTGGGACTCCGATGTAACCTTGTCCCACCTCTAGGCCAACGCCACTCCTGCTCGCTTCTCCCGACTTCCCCAGCCCCCACCCCAGATCGCAGACTCCTCCCAGTGACCTTTCTGCAATCTAGACAGGTTGCCAGGGAGTGGGAGAAGCACCAAAGGTGGACTGGGAACCCGGCATTGGGCGTGGAAGTAGTTCCCTGGTCCCCACCATCGCCTACCAAAAGGCGAGGCGTCTTTCTCATTTTGTGGTCCCTCCCGGTAGCGATGCAATGATCACCTGCACAGGCACGCTGCTCTCTGCGCATCCACCCCTTACTGCGCTGGCTTATGCAAGACCCCCGACCTCCACTGGGGGCCGCTCAAATGCCGAACGAAACTCGCAACCCACCCTTGGAGAGGAGAGCCGTCCTCCAGATGCTCAATCCGCTCCCTCTCCAGCTGACCCCAGGCGGCCCAAGTCCATTCTTGAACCCGGGTTGCCGGCATGGAGCAAGGTGCGGCATCCAGCGCCTCAAACCTCAGAGCCACCGGGCTGGTCCGGCAGTGATTACCTTGACTGAGTTAATTTTCCCCACAGGGAGAGGAACATTTTTTCCCCTGTTTAATAAGGTAATTTTGGATTTCCTCTAGCAATGGGTTTAGGTTTGCAGAAATTAGTTTTGAGAGGTCAGAGTATCTGTTCAAGCCCAAACATGTTAGTCTCTCTAACGTCAGACAACTGGAATTCCTTTTTTGAATGGATGAAAAAACCCCAATTTTTAAGAAGAAGCATTGCTTCAGATGAAAACACAATTGCACATACCCCAATAATGCAAAGCATCATGGGAAATATATGCAAATCCCCATGAGAGAATTTGGACTGGCTCAACTTTAAGCAGAACTGCATGGTGCCAGAAGGCCTCTCAGTGCAATCAGCAAAGGCCAAGAACAGCAGACACATACACGTGTTTCATCCTCATTTGAACTCATCAGCGTGCCATATCTGTGTCTTAGCCCAGGGAGAGAGAGACAGCCACCCCTTAAGGGGGACGTTATTTGTTTGGGCCATTGCTTCAGATGTTTTCATTTATCTTGAGTCCAGCTTAATTGCTAAATTCCAGAAGGATGTGTTTGAGGGAGCTGAATGATGGTATTGGATCCTCTAATGTAAGTAGCAGATCATCTGCAGAGGAACAAATTTTACCAACTTCCCAACTTTCACTCCCTTGATTTCTCTGTTATTTAGGATGGTCCTAATTAAGGGTTCATGAGCAATTAGGAATAAGGAAGGGGAAGGTGGACAGCCTCGCCTTGTACCTTTCTGTAGGTGGGAATGATTCCATTTGTTGTTATACGGAGGCAATAGATACCCAAGATCTGACATTCTCTCCAAAGTCAAAGCATTTATCAAGAACGCGCCAATTTAGTAAATCAAATGCCTTGCCCATGTCAAGGGACAGTGTTGTTATTTCAGCTGTTCTAGATTTAGCTGCCCACATTTTTGACCACATTGTCTACCGCCCCATTTGTTTTTAAGAATCCCACTTTCTCCTTCCCTATCATCGAACTCAGGGAAGTTTGAAATCTAATTTCTCATAATTTAGCTAACATTTTGTAGTCGTCCTTTAAAAGAGAGATGGGTCTATAGTTACTACAACACAGGTGATTTTTTTTTTGTGAATCACTGTAATCACAGCTTCTCACATAGAAGGAAAAATGTGTTTTTTGTAATGACTCAAACAATTTAGTAAGAAATTCAGCATTTTTGAATTAATTGCTTTATAAATTTCATTTAAGAAACCATCTGGACCTGGAGAATGATGTGCAAGGTTGCTCATTGTGTTTTGTATTTCCTGTTTAGTGAAAGGTTTGTCCAGCTCAATTTACTAGTTTCAGAGATTGAAGGTAGACCGATTTTGGACAGATTTTCTAGAATTGACTCTAGTGTTTCTGTTAGTTGATGTGTAAAGAGTCTGAAATTTTTTTAATTGGTTATTTATCTCTAGAGAGGGTGTTGGATATGCTGCCATTATCTAACTAGACCCCAGCGATGGTATTTAGGGGTTTCTTTTTTGTTCAGCTAACAGTTTACTGGCTCTCTCACCTGATTCCCAGTATTTTTGATTTGGTTTAAAAAGGGGCATATTCAGCTTTGTACCTATGAAAACAGTTAATACTGTATCTGAAAGAGATAATTTTTTGACGTAGATGAGAATTCTTCTGTGGATCGGACTTCTTGGTCAGCTCGCTTCCCATACTGTTTTGTGACTAGTCTCTCTGCCGTTATTATTTAAGATCATGGTTGCCTTTAATAGCCTGGATTAAAATTTAGGGTCTTTTAATAGGGAAGATTTAAAAAATCTCCAACTATGTTTGGTCTTATTTTTTGGGACTAAGTCAACAGATTAATTACAGGGGTAGTTCCAGGTGACTGGAGGGTGGCTGACATGGTGCCACTTCACAAGAGTGGAGACAGGGAGGATACAGGTTACCTATAGGCCTATCAGCTTCACATCAGTAGTGGGTAAACTTATGGAGCCTCTTATTAAGCAAGATCTAGTGGAATACCTCAAGTAAATCACCCCAGAACTACAAATAACATGGGTGCGTGTGGGGCAGGTCATGTCAAGCGAACCTTATTATGTTCTTTGATGACATGACCAAGGATTCGGACAGGGTCATGTGGTGGACTGCTTTACTTTGACTTCAGTAAGGCATTTGACACAGTCCCGCACAATTGCCTCTTAAAAACTGGAAGAACTTGGAATAGCAGAACAGATAGTACAGATAGTAAAGTGGGTATGGAATTGGCTGAAGGACAGAAAACAAAGGTGGTAATAAATGGGGTGAAATCTAGCGAGGCAGGTCACTATTAAGGAATTGCCTCAGGGGTGAAATGCTATGACAGTCCTCTTCAATGTATTTATCAGTGATATCACCGAGGGCATAAATGGCAACATTGCCCGGTTTGCGAGCAACACGAAACTCAGCGGAAGAGTGGATAGTACGGAGAGAGTCAGACAACTGCAGGAGGACCTTAAGAAGCTGGAAAGGTGGTCACAGATATGGCAAATAATCTTCAGTGCTAAGAAGTGTAAGGTGATGTACCTGTGTAAGGTCAAAACCAAGGAAGGATACTGGCTACAGGTCCAGCTGAGCTTCTCTACTGAGGGCGTGATCGGAAGTCATCATTAGGGACAACCTCAAGCAGCCAAGTCAGTGCAATAAGGCTTACAGCAGGGCTAGCAGGGTGTTGGGATGCACTGGCATGGGGACAGACAGCAGGGACAGGGAGGTGATACACTTTACAGCAGGGCTAGCAGGGTGTTGGGATGAATTGGCAGGGGGATAGAAGGGACAGGGAGGTGATACTAATGCTTTACAGCAGGGCTAGCAGGGTGTTGGGATGAATTGGCATGGGGGATAGAAGGGACAGGGAGGTGATACTAATGCTTTACAGCAGGGCTAGCAGAGGCGTTAGGATGAATTGGCAGTGGGATAGAAGGACAGGAGGTGATACTAACACTTTACTGCCATTAGTGAGGCCTCATCTGGAGTACCGTGTACAGTTCCGGAGGCCTCGCCTAAGAAAGGACATTTATTGATTGGAAGTGGTCCAGAGAAGGGCAACAAAAATGATACATGGTCTTCAGGAAATCATCTATGAAGAGAGGCTTGGGGCTCTGAAATGGTACTCATTAGAGACTAGGAGGGAGAGGGGGGATATGATTGAGACCTTCAAGTTCCTTAAAGGCATCAACAATGTGCCAGGAGCGCAGCTTTTTATCAGGAATGTCAAGTCTACTACACGAGGGCATGAGTGGAAATTGAAGGGTGGAGTGTTCAAGAGGGATAGCAGTAAGTATTACTTCTCAAAGAGGGTGGTGGAACCTTGGAATAGATTACCTCCTGAGGTGGTGGCTGCAAAATCAGTATCAAGCTTTAAGCACAGGTGGGACAAGGACTGGGAACAAACACATGGCACTGGCAAGTGCTAGGCTGGGTGTCTAGGAGGACAGAACACCGATGCCCAATAGGTCCTGGGATAGCTTGCTTGGGCAGACTCAATGGACCACAGGTCCCCTTCTGCCATCATCGTCTAGGTTTCTATGTTTACACAAAGGGTGCTTCCGAACCAACCACTCAGTTACATAAGTTAGTGGATATAAACCAGTTGTTGAGTCGACTGTAATAATTATGGTGGCAAGAATAAAATGTGTAGTTGCAACCTTTTGGATGAAATACTCTCCATGAATCCCATAAATTTACGTTTTTCACTACATCTTTAAGAGCTTCAACATTCTGCAGACTAACATAAGGTGTAGACTGATTACTACCTAGCAAAGTATCTACAGCTGATTTGATGTCTCCTCCAAAATTAAGCATTACCCAGGAAGTAAAACTAACCAACTAACATATGTATAATATATAATATCATTGCAAGTTAAACTAATAGAACTGCTTCTGATGAGTATCTGAAGTTGAGCCGAGAAGCAGATTCTCAAAGCTGCACAACTAATATCACTAACCAGAGCAACCAAAATCAATCCTCAGTGTGATGTAGTTTGTGATCATTGAAACGGACGACAAAGGATTTCCAGAAAAAAATAAGGTAATAACTGTGAACTTTCTATAAATATGCAGATAATTAACTACCTTGTATCTGATAACATACGAAAACCAGAAACAATCATAAAATGATACTGTGTCAATTTAATGAATTTTATAAAACGGGTCAAAAAATAAAAAAAATTAAAAATGTAATTGGGTAAAATCAGTCAGCAGGCCGTGCATTATTTCAGCCTCTGAAATGGGTTGGTTTGATACTGTGTCCTGACTGGTCAAGAGCCGTGCGTTGTACAAGCACAGCACACGGGTAAAAGGAGTCCCACCAGCCAGCGAACAGTGCATCTAGAATATCAATGAGCTGCTTCAGAACGCTGACATTTCAAACAGCAGCCCCACCTTTTTGCCCCCACACTCACTAATTAGTGCAATCCAAAATAAAAAGCGGGTTGTTGTTCTGGCCCCCTTCCCCCATTTGGGTCTACTTCCCCACATAAACAAAAATAAATATTTATTATTTAAAATTCACATCTGTGTCAGTGTAATATTTGTAAGGTGTAAAATACATTTTTGGGGCAATTTAATAAGCGCAATAAGACACTCTGGGGTTTGTGCTTCGTGCTATCACAGTGCACACCCAGGGCGGCGCTGCGCGTAACAATACCCCGGGTATGTACTGTGACAGCACAACACCTACCCTGTCGTGTCTTATTGCTTACATAATGCATAAGCATCATGGTCCTAAGCTTGGCCAGATTTGTGAGTAGCCACATCACACAACGGGCAAATCAATCCCCTACAGCAGAACTGACCTTCCATCACAAACATGGTTGCTGCCTTTACTTACTAAATACTCTCAACTTGGCACTAAACATAAAACTACAGTAAATAAAAACCAAATCAATGAAATGCTGTTTATAGTTTTAGTTACTAGTGTTTCTTTGCTGACAATACAAAATCCTCCTTGTATCTTTACCTGATTATCACAGAAATCTCTGCTGCTCATCTCCTGACAGAGCTAAAGTTGAGACTCTGGCTCCACATGAGGCCTTTGTTGTGTGTGTGTGGTATGTTGGGAGAGGAACATTTTGCCAGTGGAATTGTGCAGAATTTTGAATCCCTGCATGCCATGAAATCAAGAACTATTCAACATATAGCATGTTTGCCATTCCACGGTAAACATTCTGCACGTTGAATGTGGGGAAAGAGAGGAAAAAAGAAACAGGATGAGGAAAGCAGGTAGTAATACTGTATAAACAAACAAAAGAAAAGGTGCAAGACACATCGGGCAGAGACGGATCCAAACTGCTTAAATACATTCCTGAAGTTGGCCAGGTGGTGCTGAGGTTGAGGTGCTGGGCGTCACACCTCGCTAGCGAAAAAACCTACCCTTTCCTCAAACAACCTGACAGGTTCAAGCGTTTTGAACACATTTCCATTAAAATACTGTACTTGTACGGATTTGATAAGTAAATAAGGTAACATTCTTTCTCATAAAAATGCATGCCATATATGGTTTTCATTGTCTTTTACTGTTTTTAGCTACCCCCGTTACTAGAATATGGACTAGTTTTGGCCTTCAAAGTTAAAACTGAAGCATATTTCCATGAAAGGTTCTATTTTTTATCTTTTTAGTATAATTCTGTCTTATTTTTATTAATTTTAAGTTAAAGCAGCTGTGCAATGCAAAATATTTTTCCAAAAATCTAGTTTTTCAGCTACAGTTAATACAAATATTTGTATAGCTGTCAAATCCCCCTTTCCAGGTACCTCCTACGCTGTGCACCATGAGTTTGTTTCATTTTCTCAGTCTTAAACCTCTCCAGGTTTACAATGGTATTTCTAGGCCAAATGTATAAAATACTCATGTTTTTGTGCAGCAAAACAATTTTACCACCAAATAAAACTGGAAGATAGCTGGAATCGTTTATAGTGAAAAAAGGTGGGGTCAAATTTTGCTGCCCTGCTGCTTTAAATATTTAGATGCCAGACTGTCTGGTGGCACTGAACGCCATACCTCACCGGCAACCCGGGTTCGGGAACAAGCCTGGGCCGCTGGGTCATCGGCAGGGGAGAGAGAGGATCAAGCGTCCGGACTGCTCTCTCCTCAGGGAATCAGGCACTTGTCTGGCATCAGAGCGCCCCAGTGGTGACTGGAGGCACTGCAACATGCAGGGTATGCTAGAGGGGATGCAGAGCTGCGGCAGGTGTGCCTGGTGCCATTGCACATCCAAGTTCTGCCAGGGAGGGTGGGAGGAGGTGAGGGGAGGGACGCAACCAAAAAAAACCCCACTCCTGGAGATGGGCGACGGCACCACCTCTCGACCACACTCCACTGGCTGGACTCATTCGGCTCCTGGGCCAAGCCCAGCTCAGTCCGAATTCACAGATAAAGCGTCCTGGGCGGATAGGGCGGCCCCACCATGGGAGGACTCCAAGCAGAGGGGATTGCCGGGCTGGTGCCAGGAGCTGAAGAGTTTCAAGCCCGGAGATAGAGATGAGCTGGTGATGCCCAAGAGAGTTCTCCAGGGTCAAAGCGGAGTAAAAAAAATATTTAGATGCCATTTTATAAGTGCAGTAAGACTCCAGGGTGTGTCATTATGGTGATAAATTATGCGGCGAAGGCCAATAAGCAACAAGTAGCAACAATTTTCCAAATTCAGGGCTGGCCCGGTGGCACGGAGGGCTGAGGCGCTGGACGCCATACATCGCATTATGCCGGCAACCTGTTCGGGAATAAGCACGGGTCGCTGGGGGTTGGCAGGGTTGGAGAAGGACTGAGCATCCGGAAGACTGCTCTACTTCTCCGGGGAAGGGGGGACATCAGTGGTCGGAGCATGGCTGGCCCCTAGTGGAGACTGAAGTGTGCAGATGCTGCAGAAAGAGGCGAGAGGGGCAGATGTCGGGAAGAGTGCGTGCGGCGCTCTCCCACTAGCGTCATTATACCCCTCCCCACAGGAGAACCACCACAAGAAAAAATTCTCAGCAGCATGAAGGTTGCCCCAAAGTTGCTGTCACTGTTGTGCACAAGTTAGCTTCCTCCTGGGTCCACCCTCCTGGTCTCCGCGGTGGTGGGTAAGTACCCACTGTGATATGACCAGAGAGGTTGTAACGAGGAGGTCTGGCGCTGTCCACGACGGGCAGCAACCATGATAACTGGCTGGAGTGGGGTAGGAACCAAAGGCACAACTCCCCCAGTAGAGGACAGTAAAATAAACAAAAAAAAAACATTTTCGAATTAATAATCCATGAGCTTGATTGACAGGTAGCGGTAATCCATTTCTAAGCATGGATTATCGCTACCTGTCAATCACCAACAGTGGATTATCTTAAACTGACAGAACATGCACTCATGCCACTGAAAGCAGACTGCAGCGTGAGTTTTCTTCACACTGCTACGAATGTTTTCAAACCTCTGCCTTGGTTTTACCTTCACTATACCTCCACCTCCACCCGACAGCCTGACAAATGCTGAGGGCAGTACTTGTACTGCCGATCATTTATCTGCAGCAGGAGCAGTGTTATTTTGTAAAATGCTGCAATATATGTTAAAATAAAGAAAAGAGAAAGTGCTGCAATATACTTTTGGTGTAGTGCTGAATGTCCTGAATCAATACAGTAGCCAGCACCAATGTGATGCGCTTGCGTCATCAGTGACACCGACAGAAGACTGGCAGTCGGGAAGTAAGCAAGGCATGTAAAGAAAATTAAACAAGTTTATTTTTAAAAGGGTTTTAATTACAGACACAAATGATTAAATGTTTAAGCTCAGTGAGTTGTGACAACTCCCCCGTATGCAGTTCCGGACAACAAAACACCAACATGATGACACAGAGGAAGGAAATCGGATGTCACACTGGAGATCAGATAGGCAGCCACTAAAAGAATTAAACGCATTAAAAGCACTAAACGTCAACATTAATTCAGCAGAGTTAAAAAGACTGAAACATTACAAAAATATTTATTGCAGCTGTGTGGATAATAATCTGATGTGATGTGGAGCTGCAGGTGTAAGTAGGTAAAACTAGCAGTAAAGCGTGGGGTTATCCCTACAATATAAAAACTAAAATGATGTGCAAGTCTGAGTTACAAGGTGACAATCCAATCTGGGGGTTAACATGTCTTTACAATCCATTATTATGTTCCGTAAATCCCTCGGAAGAATTGTTACCTTATAGCACACTTGCCCTTACGTTTATTCTATATGTAATCGCAGTTCTCAGGTCACGAATGGCAGAAATTCTCACAGAACAGCTCAGCTCACAGTTCAGAGTCCCAAAAAAACAAAAAAAAACAAACCACACACTTGCTAGTGTGGATACAAACTCAATTACTCCAATATGAAGTGCAGACAGTAATGGCTGCAGATCCTCCTCCACCAAGGACTCCCGAACTGTGAGCCAAGCTGTTCTGTATTCAGCCATTTTATTTGCTTGAGCACCAGGGGCGGGATATTCACAATTCACCAGGCAGGAGCAAGCCTGGGCACAGCGAACTGGGATGCGCCAGGGCATGGGCTGGTGATATTCAACGGTGCTGGCGCCATGGCTCAGCAATCGCTGAATATGGCACTGTGGTCGCCCGCATTGCGCATGGCGCAGTGGCAAAAGAGAGCAGGGGATGCACCAGCGTAAGTTCGCCACTCGTAGCCACCGCGATATTCAGCACTGGTCATACAAATGGGGCCATTATGCATGCAAGGTGCAAATGGGTCCATTTGCATGTCATTACGGGCCCATTTGCATGCAGGTGCGCCGATCCCCGGTGACTTGCGCCTGGCACCCTGCCAGGCTGCAGCCATCGGGGACTGACGCCCCCTGCCCCTCGGCGGCAAAGTGCTCCAATGTCTGATCGCGGGTGTAGTAAAATAATACAATCCCTGGTGGTCCAGTAGACCTGCTCCCCAGATCCGATCGCGGGCATTGTATAAATAAAAGAATCCCTGGTGGTCCAGTGGACCGAACCCCAGCCCGCTCGCAGGCGTAAGTAAATATACATATTCCCTGGTGGTCCAGTGGACTGAACCCCATCCCGATCGCGGGCTTAAATGAACATACATATGCCCTGGTGGTCCAGCGGACCGAACCCCAGCCCGACTGTGGGCTTCAGATAGCGTTACCTCCCTGGTGGTCAGTGGTACCCCACCCACCCACCGGACCCTCACCCGCTCCCCCGGTCAGTGGCTGGCGGCACACCACCCGCAAGCCACCTGGTCACCACCGACTGACAGCGTACGGTATGGCTGTACACCATTAGTCCACTGCGTTATGCCAATGGCCGTGCAGACCGTACTGTACTACACTCCTGATCCCAAAATGTGAATGGCTTCATTCACATTTCGGGACTAGTTCGATAGTCTGGTCTGCCGCCCATTGGCCCACACAGTGGACCAATGGGCGTACAATCACTATGCGCTGTCAGTCGGCGGGGACTTGTGGGTGGTGCTGCCACCGCCGCTGGCGGGGCCCGGGGTGGCGGGTCTGAGCGGTCAGGTGGAGGGGGTACCGCTGGACCACCAGGAGGTTGCGTGTCTGAAGCCCGTGACGAGGCTGGGGTTGAGTCCACTGGACCACCAGGAATATGTATGTTCATTAAGCCGATTAGGCTGGGGTTTGGTCCACTGGACCACCAGGAATATGTAGTTTTACTTACGCCTGCGATCGGCTGGGGTGCAGGTCCACTGGACCACCAGGGATTCTTTACTTTTACACAGCCCGCGATTGGGCTGGGGAGTGGGTCCACTGGACCACCAGGGATTTATGTACTTTATTTAAGCCCGCAATTGGGCTGGGGAGCGGGTCCACTGGACCACCAGGGATTTATGTACTTTATTTAAGCCCACGATTGGGCATGGGGGGGCCCCCCTGATGCCCGGCCTGTGACTCGGGAGGTCGGGTGGCCACCCACAGCGGGCTGCCGTGGTTGCGCCTTGCAATATGGCAGCTCACCTGGGTGGCCAGGACTTGCTCCTGTTGGCGGGCGGATTTCACACCTCCTGTGTGGCACAAGGCGGGTTTGTGCCCGATATGCACCCGCCATCCTGGGCTGAACAT
This sequence comes from Neoceratodus forsteri, assembly GCA_016271365.2. Classification (NCBI taxonomy): domain Eukaryota; kingdom Metazoa; phylum Chordata; order Ceratodontiformes; family Ceratodontidae; genus Neoceratodus; species Neoceratodus forsteri. The sequence goes on from JADMNL010000022.1 coordinate 569,550,403, forward strand.
GCGGATATACCACATATGCATGGACACGCCTTCCGCACTTGCACCACATACATTACTGGTGCGCCCGGTGCATCGAGATTTGCACAGCGCACTATCCCCCTTTAAATATCGTGCCGGGGCGCATCATGAAGTTGCGCATGGTGAGCAACACTGTTGCACCATGCGCAACCCCTTTGAATATCCCGGCCCAGGTGTTTAATCTTAGTCGCCTTTTGGACTCTGACGCACTTAAAAGCACTTGGCTGCACCTCGTGCATAACAATGCACCTGAGATGTGCGAATATATCACCATAATGTACACCCTGTCATGTCTTACTACTTAGACAATCAGAACTTAACAGATGTTCTTACCATACCAGAGTTAATTATGAGTCAGAATGATTTTTTTTGTGGATTCTTTTTATCTCCTTGCTGACAGCTACAGGGTGTACTGAACGCCATTCTGCCATGTATGCAGATGCTCAACAGTCCAGTTCGGCCAGCCTCCACCACAACCACGGAGCAGGGAGGATCGTGGCTTAACCCCTCATGGCGGGCCCCCAGTGAGGGGAGAACCAGAGAGGAGACCACATCACCCTTCAGCCCCTGTCCAGACTTGTGTCAGGCTTTGTTTTGACAGGGAGGATGTGCGTCCATGGTGGCATCATCCTGCTGTCGCATGAGGTTTTTCCCTGCCTTGATTCCCTAGGGTGCGGACGTGCAATGACGCCCAGCACGCGCCCGCAAGGATGTCTGCCGTGGCCCAATCCCGCTGCGAGGTGCCCACATCTACTGCTCCCCCAGTCTCCACTGGGGTTGCTAGTGTGGCGGGCACACACCCCAACACTCCCCAGGACAGAACAGCAGTCCTCCCCGGCCCGCTAACCCGTGATGGCCCGAGTCCGTTCCTGAACCCAGGTTTCCAAGCATGGAGTAAGATGTGGTATTTAGCGCCTCAACCCTCAGTGCCACCGGGCCGGCTGAGTATAAGGATGTTGATATGAAAAAGTTTTGCCCAGGATGTTAATATATCAAACTGAGGCTATGCGCAAACATTCTGTATTGCTACCTATGCCCTACTCACGTGCATTCTGAGTTAGACATAATTCACTGTGCAAATATTCTACGAGGTTCTAACATTCTTCTTATCTCATGCCTGAGAGGGTGTGGTTTATGAGGTTGACACAGTTCTCCAGCTCTCCACACTACAGCATTATGTGGACTGAACACAACTATGCATCTTCCTAAAGATGTCAGTATGTCATTGTTCACTCGACACTATTAGATCAACAACTATGTTGACTGTCAACAACTGTCTAGGGTCTACAGGTTTATGTTAGGTAGGGAAAAAGGGGCAGACTGGATGGGCCAGATGGTCCTTTTCTGCTGTCAACTTCTATGTATCTATGCATCTTCTATAGGATCTCTCTTACCAGGCTGCGAGAGTGGCAATCAGACTCTTAGACTCAAGTAATTAAATCTGCCAGCTATCATTGGCAAAGGCAGAGGGAAGGGTGGGTGGGTGGGTAGGCTGAGGAGCTGAATAAATGGGAAAAGATGGGGAAGTAGAGAGATAACACAAGTAACAGAATTCCCAGATAATCTGGAGCAGCCAGTTTGATTGATTGATTAAAATTTTATTTTATACAGGACACAAATTGTTAGGGTTTTATCCCCATTTTCAACAATGTCCTGTGGTGCAAACTTACAAAATACACAAACAAACAATAGGAAACATCACATCTCGACAAGATATAAATTATTACAGTCTAGCTAAACAAGAACAGGCTCAGCTGAAATAATTATACAAAGATACCTTAAAAACAGGTACCCTGGTTACGGATTTCAGTTCATATGGAAGATTATTCCAGCGCCTGGCTACACTATTTTGTAAGGTAATGTCTCCTAATCCAGCACACGGTTTAATCAAGGGGACATTCTGGGAGGTTACTCTCAGGCTAGCCAACTGTTTAGAATGAGGTTCTATTTCTATCAAATGGGCCAAGGGGTGTTTTCCTTTACATATGTAAGCGCATGACAGAATAGTAACCATTGGTAAGCTCTTAGTTCTTCTGGTTTGAGCCACCCTAGCCTGCTATACATGTCACACTGGTGTGTGCATTGAGCACTTTTTGTAATGAATTTCCACAGTCTATAATTAAGCAATAAGGCATGACAGGGTGTGGAATATCATGGGATATCGTCACACCTCGGCCAAGTTTGTCCAACCACCTGAAAAGTGACAATATCCCATGATATACCACACCCTGGAGTGACTTACTGCTATTATGAACTGAGTTTGAAGTTTTATAAATAAAAAAAATAAAACAGGTTTTAAAACATTTTATGAATGAGTTTTGGGTGGTGTAGGAGTACATTTTGAAAAAATAGTTCTCAGACAGTAGAGAGCAAGGAGGCTGGTGGCGCTGGAACTTTTTTGAAGCCGTGACGATGTAGCCCGATATCATCACGGCTTCTAAGAGCTCTCGGCCAATCAGATTCCTCTATTTATGATCCTCAGTTCATAATATGGATTAAAACACTGATGTGAGCAGCTATGGTCAGATCACATCTCTCTAGGAGTTCAACCAGCACTGCAGTTCGTTGATCAACTGATCAGCTTTAACACAATCTTTTGATAAAAGTTTTCTTAATTCCAGTATAAACAGACATGAATAATATGACAATGCTCTATCTCTTTAAGGGATCAGGGAATCAGGTAGGAGCCTTTCTGCATGGAGTTATGACTGTGGGTGTAATTAGCCAGTTGCTCTGTGACACACTACTTTGACAGAGCCATTTATCGTGGACACTCTAAAAGTCTGGTCCGTCTCCAAACCAGTAAGGCAAATGTTTTGGACAACCACGAAGAAGAGTTCACAAAGAGGTAAAGGCCTGGATTTTCATTAATCCTGAACATTGTGCAATGGCGGCACAACCAGTGGGGTACGGGAACTTCCCTCGTGCACCTGCGGGTTTTGCCGCTAGCTCCATATTTTCATTCGCGTAGCTGGTTTGCGACTGGATCTGCAATTTACGGCAGCTTGCGCCCCCGTTTTCTTTGAGCAGCTGTGCTGAAATGTTACACCTGGTGCACACACGGACTGAAATTTGGAATGGCTACCGGTGCATACATTTCTTCCGCACTAGCAGGATGAGACATGGGACTTAGCCCCTGGGCCGTTCTTGGCCCTTTGAAAATCCAGTTCCAGGCATCAAAACCGCTGTCAGCTGATTAGCAAGATGCCATGTCTGAGTTTCAGAGCCAACCGAAGCAAAACCATGTGACAGGTAAAAGCTGCAGAGAGATCTGTCTTTAAAATTTGAATATACATCAGACAGTCTTTTAGAAGACTAAAACTTTCATTTCTTTGTTATGAGAAGCCTCTTTAATGTAGCACTTCAGGGGATGTAGGCTGTGCTTCTAAAATGAGGAGATTTGCATCACAATTATAATCTGGGATGGTGAGACGACCCAAGGAGTTGTATGGTCATTTTGTATCTGCCACCAGCCTTTCCTGGAGATGTAAATCCAGGACAACAAGGTAGTTAGTTTAGCAGCATGCATTTGCCTATCACTGTTCCGGAAGACATTTATGAATAATGTAGACACTTAGGTAAACTATACACTTGGGAGTAATCTTTCACATCATGATCATTACCTGGAGGGAGTATAACACGCTGTAACTCCATACCCAAGCATGAAGTCAGCCAATGGCAGCGATTTGTGTGGTACTGTTGCACAGATGCATGTAAAACTTTAACAAAATGAAATTTCTTTGTAATTGAAGCAAGCTGGTGAACAGACAGAAGTAGCAGAGCAAGTATCACTGAGAATCATATTCAGTAGGGAATCTGGAGGTGTTCTGAGGGAATCTGTGACAGGGACACAGGTTATGAATTGGTTCCAGGCAGCTTGGGAGAAAGCAAATCCCATCCTGTAAACAAGTGAGAGCTGATCTACAAAGAAGTGTTTCACTCATGTCTTGTAATTTGCTAGGAGACTGTGCCAGGATGAATATCAAAATAAAGTTTAGGGCTTGGTACAGTACATTTTGAAGCAAGTTAGCTTGCTGTTGGAGCTCTAGGAGAAAACTTGAAAAGTATAACTGCCTGTCTGGGGGCTTCAAACAATACGTAGTCAAGTCTTGCACTGCAATAAGAGGTCAGCAAGTTTTCTCTGGATATGAAAGAATGCCAGACTGAATCTGATGAGGATGCTTAACATAACACGACCACAGACTATTACAGCAGTCAGTCTTTCCATTCAGACTCAGGTAATCAAACTGCAATCCAAGAATATATACAGGATGTCAGCAAGGACATCAGCTCCCACAATTTCAGCCATTGGCATCATTCAACGCCATACATGTCTATCTGTTTTTGGTTACTCTGTTTTCTTTTATATTGAAGCCCTTATCATTCAGAATGCAATTCTGAATTGTTTAAATAGCTTTCTGGCAAGTTTTAAGCTACAGATGAATTTTTAAAGACTTTTGCCCTGAGCCGAACAGCTCTTAAACTGCAACCCTGAAAGCAAACATATCTAAAAACAACATGGAAACCTGTATGTTTTTTTCTAGATTCACAGCCATATTTTACATGTATCAAAAAGCTGTACAAAATGCCGTGGGATTGAAATGGTTTTATGCATAAAAGCATGCAAATATTTCCCACATTTCTAAGAATGTTAGTTCAAGAGGTTGTCCTAGTATTGGCAATTTACTCTCTATTTTTGGATTTGTGTAAAATACGAAGCACACATCAAGACAGATAATGTGGCATTGTTTCGCTTTTTCTTTCACACGCATGTTGACACCTAAAACAATCTTGTTATATCCACATACAATCTTCGGACCCCTTACAACTTTGTCCCATTCAGATGTATAAAGGCAAAAACAAGCATGGCAACCATGTCTGTTTGTGTGGATTTAATCGTTACTATATCCATAATGTACTGGGCTAAAAATAGCGAATTTGACATGGGGTTGCTGAAAACACCAGGGAAAGTCCTTCAGTGTTGAAAGCATTAGGTGTATTAATATCAGTATTAGAAGGGGAATATATAGGAGATTGCTTGTTTCCATTTTCTTTGCTTCTGTTTCATTTATTTCGGGGGTTTTAACAGACAATCGTTGGACCTGCCTCAACCTAAACTGCTGTGAGCTTTTCTGGACTATTCTTTTCTTTTTTTGCCGTTAATTTCTTTATCCTCCTCCCAGGCAGCTCATCATCATGCTTGAGCTAGCCCATCCCCGGCTACTTGACTTACCGTCCACTTCCTCCGGCTTGCCCCATGGTAGGGATCCTCAACCTGCCGAAATGGATCCGTGCGGAGGCTACTGCTTATTCGCGAGAGTGGTGCCTGCAGGATCAGCTTTCATCCTGCGCTGCCAGGGACATTTTCCTCCTCCGCTTTCCCCTTAGAGAGGAGGCATGCAATGACGCCCTATGGAGCACACACACGTGTCACATGCGGCTCCTCCGCATCTGCCTCCTCACCTCCCCTTTCTTCAAGCGTCGGTGCGCTGTCCCCCAGCCGCCGCTAGGGGCCAGACGAGCACTGACTGCTGGTGACCCCCCTTCCCCAGAGGAGAAGAAGAAGAGCAGTCCCTTGGACACTTGATCCTTCTCCTCCCCTGCAGACCCCCGGAGGCCCGTGCTCGTTCCTGAACATGGGTTGCCGGCATAGCGCGAAGTAAGGTGTCTGGTGCCACAGCCCTCAGTGCCAACAGGCCGGCACAGACTATTGTTTTCAGCATCTGAGGTGTGCTGTAAAGGGTACCATTCCTTCTATTTAACTAGACTTTAGTCACACATGATAGCAGTTGTTGTGGGAGGGGATGAACCAATGGTACAGTACCTTGTGGTTTTACTGGTTTCTGTGCTTCCTTGGAGGGTAATCACTATGAGTGAGGTGAAGAGCTGGCTGGAATTTTTTCAGACAATGGGTGACCACTCAATCCGAAGCCAGACAGAATGTGTTTAAGATTTGCCAGGCCTCTTCTGGCGAATTACAAGCATGACTGGCTCCCCTCTATTAATTAACAGTAAAACTGGATACTTCATGTAATAAAGGAAACCAGTTTTCTGAAGTTTAGCTCCGACTTTGTTAAAGGCTTTCCTCCTACCCACCAATTCCTATGAACAATCCTGAAAGATTTAAATCCTTTCATTCCCCAAGGACGGGTACCTGTGTTCTCTAGCGATCTCCATCAGCTCCTCTTTTATGGAGAAATGAAGGAAAATGACAACTGTCGGCCTGTGTCTTTGGCCAGGCTTAATACGGGCAGATCAAGATTGGTGTGCTTGTTCAATTGCCAGTGGCCACAGCTACTGGTAACTGGGCAAAGAAGGCAACAAAGTTTGTAGAAAAACTATCAAGTTCTCCCTCTGACCACTCAGGTATACCCCAAAACAGGCAAATTATCATGTCTGCTTCTATTTTCAAGAGTGTCTATTTTAGTTAATTAAGTCTGTCTCTGAAGAATGTTCAAGTTCAAGTTTGTTTGCAGGAAAACTCCAATGAGCACGCTCATTTACAAGGAGGTCCTGGTAGGACAACTTGGTACAATGGATACATATTACAATACAATACAGTATAATTGTGGTACATCAAGGCTGAACAGTGCTGAGACAGGTAAACATCGTACAGTAATACAATATAATACAACTGCGATACATCAAGTTCAAACAGTGTTGAGACACGTAAACAATGTACTGTAGGAGGGGAGTTATGGCTAAATTATGTACATTTTAGGAACTAAGCTAACAGGCAGGAAAGGAGAAAAGGGTGGAAACATGAAAGAAGTTTACATTCAAGTGCTTTATGAGACTTTAATTAATGGGTCACGTTTTTTCCCATACAAATAGCCGTGTATTAAATATCATAATACACAAGTGTTAATTATGGCATTTAATACATAGCTCTTTGTATGACAGAATGCGGAGAAAAACATGACCCCTCAATTAAATAAAACAAAGTACGGAGTGCAGTGTGTAAACTCGAATTTTACACACACCCTCGTTGTTGGATGGCTGCATAAACCCTCGGGCTTTGCCCTCAGGGTTTATGTGCCATCCAACAACTATGTTGCTGCTGTGTGTGTGTGTGTGTGTGTGTGTGTGTGTGTGTATATAAGTGTGTGTGTGAAATTCTCGCTACATACTGCACCCCATACTTTATTCTACATATAACGGTTTCTCCACTAGGAGGGCTACTCGGAGATTTGGCAGTGGCAAGTTTCCATAAGAGCTTTGTTGGCCAGGGTTTTAAATACATTTAAGGAGACCAGTTCAGGGAGTTTTAGTGTGGCTTGTAGTCAGTTCTAGGTGGATGGGATTACATGGCTAAACGCAGCTTTACCATAAAGTGTCGGAATTTGGGTACTTTTAGTAGTATGAAAGCAATTTTTCCTTTTTTTTTTTTTTTTTTAATTAGTAGTTTTGTTTTTTTCCAGGTTTCTCCTGTCCCACTCCCGCACGTCTTACAGGATGCCCCACCCTACCAGTTGCCCAGTACCGCCTGCGCTCATCACCGAACCTCCATTTGGTGATGGCGGGACTACAGGCGGGTGACCCCCCCAACCCGGGAGAGGACAGGAATTGCTCAATCCTGCTCCCACCACCCTCCGTGCTGGCATCCCAGTGACCAGCGGTCATTCCCAAACTCCGGCTGCTTGCGCAGCACGCGGTAAGGCATCCAGTGTCTCAGCCCTCAGCACCACTGTGCCAGCAAAAGCATTTTTCTAAGGGCGTAGGATCTATGATAAACAATGAAGAAGGAGGTGATGCAGGAAGGATTTTGTTCTGAAATGTTTTAAGAACCCAGATACTAATGTGAGCGTCCTTCCTATGGCTCCGGGTCCAGCCTACGGCTGTATAAATGGCACAATGGTGGGTTCTGTGGGGTGTGTTAGTTATAAAGCGGATCGTGGTGGAAACAGTACATCAAGATTAAGAAGGTTGGTTACTGTGCTATTATTATAAATGATATCCATGTAGTCGAGTAAGGGAAGAAAGGTGACTTGAACCAGCCTTTTCTTAATATCTAAGGAAGAAGGGAATTGTTTCTGTAGAAAATAAAGTTTTATTTTCAGTTTCCTAGCAGGGATTCAATGTGGTATGTGAAGGATAGTTTGCTATCTAACCATACCCTAGGTATTTGAAATTAATCAACTGTCTCTAGTAAGTCTCCTAGTAAAGTTAGTATAGGCAGCGTGTGGCCTGTCCACTAAGAGAAGTTGGGGGATGCAGGAGTAAAAGTACATAATTTTAGTTTTCTTGGCTTTTAATGATAGTTTTGATCTTAGCAGGTTTCGCTCCAACTGACTAAAATCAGACTATAGTATATGGTTAGGCTCATTGTGTATGGAAAAAGTACATTTACCTAAGAACTTACCGTAACAGTAGATCTTGAGAACAGCACTTGCAGCAGGTTACACAGTAAGGACTGAAACGGCAGGTGCCAGGACCCCACTGGAAAAATGCTAGCTAGCAATACCCAGGGACCACCCGACATCCGATGTCACATAAAGGGCAGTCCCCAGTATCCCTCAGTTCTCCCAAAGGAGACTCCCAGCATAATGATGTAATCCTGAAGGGGAGACCAAGGATCTGCTTCCAGAGAAAGGTAAAAAAGTAATTTGTTTGTGTCTGAGACGTCATACAGAAGAATCAAACCTCCTGAGGGGAAGGTGGAAGGGAAACTACCTGCTGCAAGAGCTGTTCTCGAAGATCTACTGTTACGGTAAGTTCTTATGTAACTGTACTATCTTACTTCGAGATACAGCTCTTGCAGCAGGTTACACAGTAAGTACGGATTCCCAAGCAGTAAGGGTATGAATGAACCCTTTTGGGAGGAGGACAGGAGTGATCCCAAAATAGACCGGTTAGGACAGGAGTCCTTGAAGGACTGCCAGGCCAAAGCCCGCTCTACGCCTAGAGGTGATGTCCAAGCTGTAGTGTCTGATGAAGGTGTGTACTACTCCAAGTAGCCACTGCACAAAATGGCTGATGAAGAAACATTCTTAAGCGCAGCAAAGAAGGTAGCCACCCCTTGTAGAGTGCCTTCACCGGTCCCGTAAAGGCTTGTTGCGCTCTGGTAACAGAATTCAATGCACCTAACCAGCCACTTGAGAGTGTCTGTTTTGACACAGGTACTCCCGCATCCTGTGTGCAAATGCTAAAACAGCTGATCAGACTGACGGTACAGTCTGGTTCTGGTCAGATAAAACCTGAGGATCCTGTGCACGACTAGAGTGTGCAAGAGAGCTTCCCTCAATTAGAGTGGTTGGGATAATACACCAGGAGGTCAATATCCTGATTTAGGTTAAGGCTGAGACCACCTTGGGAAGAACTTAGGATTTGTCCTTAAAGACACCCAGTCATGAAAAACCAAATAAGGTTCTCTACACATGAGTGCCTGAAGCTCTGAAATCCTCCTTGCCGAGGTAACAGCAACTAAAAACAACGTCTTCCAAGAGAGGAGACGAAGCTCCCAATCCGCGGCTGGTTCAAACGGAGGCAGCGTAAGCTGCTCTAGGATGAAAAGAAGATCCCAAGGAGGAATCGGGGCCTTGATGGGGTCTCAGGTGAAGGATGCCATGCAGAAAAGCGCTGGAGGTCTCTAGCTGCGCTTAGTGACCTTTGACCTACGGAGTATGGTATGCGGGATGGCACAGAGGTGTACCTTTATAGAGGAAAACGCTAGACCAGATTCATATAGGGATAGGAGGTAATCCAACACTGACCTCTCGGGATAGCAAAGCGTATCGAGGTCGCGGGCCTGGGCCCAGAGGGCAAAACCTCCGCCATCTCATAGCGCAAGTAGCATGCATGGATGGCTTCCTGGACACCACCAGAATGTCAGCCACTCCCTGTGACACTCCATGTCTGAGGACTACTACTTCCTTAGGAGCCAAGCGTGCAGGTTCAAGGACCTGAGGTTCGGGTGAACCAGGGAGCTGGCCTCCTGGGACAGCAAGTGCGAGCTGACTGGTAAGGGCAAGGGAGGCTCCTGGGCAAACTGGAGGAGGAGCTGAAACCAAATCTGTCTGGGCCAAAATGGCGCTACCAAGATCACCGACGCGCCTTTGGACTAGAGTTTCAGAAGAATGCTCTGGATCGAAGGGTGGGAAAGCATAAAGGAACCTGCCTGTCCAAGAGAGGGACAACGCGTCTCGCCAAAAAAACACCAGGCCCTGGATCCAGCAAGCAGAAATTGGGCAGTTTTGCGTTGTATGGGGACGCAAATAGGTCTATGTCTGGTGTCTCCCATCTGCTGAACAGGTCCTCCACCACCTCCTGCAGCAGTTCCCATTCGTGAGTCCGGGCCTGTGACCGGTTCAGATGATCTGCAACGGTGTTGTCTACACCGGGAACATGCACTGCGGTAACTGCGGTGCCGAGCTGTAGAACCCAGTCCCAGACTCTCTTTGCTTCTCTGCAAAGTGGATAGGAGTGAGTGCCTCCTTGTTTGTTGATGTAATACACCACGGAGGTGTTGTCTGTCTGCACTAACACCTGGCCTGGTGGGATTTCTAATTGTAGTGCCTGTAAGGCGTACAGGACTGCCCTCATCTCCAGAATATTGATGTGAAGGTGAGCTTCCGGGAGCGATCAGGTTCCCTGGGTCCTGATACCGTCCAGGTAAGCCCCCCAGCCAGACCCTGAAGTGTCCATGGTGAGAGTCAGAGTTGGAGCAGGCGCCGCAAAGGGGACTCCCTTGGAAAGATGTTCCGGGACGAGCCACCACTGCCAGTCCTGAATGACTTTGTGACCCTGACTAGTTGATCCAAGTGATCCTATCTTTGGTCCCATTGTGCCCCGAGCATCCACCGAGTAACCCTCGTTTGGAGGCGGGCTAAGGGGACCGTGGCAATGGCGGCTGCCATGTGTCTGAGCAGACGAAGCATAGTCCTCGCAGGAACCAGTTTCTTTGTCATGATGTTCCATATTAGAGATCAGATGCGTTCCGCCCTGTCCTTGAGCAGGAATGCACTCCCCTGGCTGGTATCCAGTACCGCCCCGATGAACTGCAATCATTGTGAGGGGATGAAGGACGACTTCTCTTGATTGATAGTGATACCTAGCGATCTGAACAGGGAACGGGTATCCTGAATGGCTGTCACCAGTGCCTCTCGAGATGAGGCCATGAGAAGCCAGACAAAAAGATATGGGAACACACAGTGGGCCTGTCTTCTGAGGGCTGCTGCCACGACAGCCAAGCATTTGGTGAACATGTGCGGTGCCGAGGACAGGCCAAACGGAAGTGCTGGGAACTGATAATGGCATCCTAGGAACTCGAAGTGCAGGAACTTCATCTGCCGATCACTCGAGCGCACTGGAAGATACGCATCCTGCATGTCCAGAGACGCTAGCCATGCGCCTTGATTTAGCATGGGGATGAGACCCTGAAGGGTAACCATGCGGAAGCGTTTGTACAGCCCAAATGTGTTGGTCACTGAGGTCCAGAATTGGGCGATTCCCTGTTTTCTTTGGGACCAGGTAGAAGTGGGAATAATACCCCCTTTCTCTCTCGTCTTGTGGGACAATCTCGATTGCATCCTTGTCCGGGAGTGCCAAGATCTCCTGCTGGATGAGCAGGGCATGCTGACCGAATACCAGAGTGCAAAGGAGGGCTTGATGGTGGGAGGTGGGGACCTCGACCTATCACTTGTAGGACCCACCAGTCTGAGATTATCCTCTGCCACCCTTACAGATGGTAGGCGACGCGACCCCCGACCCTCCCTTCCCTTGGATCCAGAGGTGGGGCAGGGGCCGGGAAGGAGTCATGCTGTGGCGGTGCTGGCTCCAGCAGGCTGGGCAGACTTTTTATTCCACTGACCCTGATCTCCAGAGTACTTGGGTTGGTTTTTCCTACCAAAGTTGCCCCTGGGTTGCTGGTCGGAACGAGGCTGTTGTCTGTGTTGCTGGCCACGAAAGCAGTTCTGGCCCCTATGAAAGGAGCCAGATTTAGGTCTGTACGTGGCCTGTACTGTCCTAACAGCCTTCCCGGCGTCTTGCAGTTTTGTGATGACTCTCTCGAAGTCTTCACCAAACAGTACCGAGCCATTGTATGGGACATCCAGAATGCCCTTCTGGACATCCGGGGTGAACCCGGAGACCCTCAACCAAGAGTGTCTCCAGAGGCAAACGCCCGTAGCGGTGCCCCTGGCAGCTGAGTCCGCCAAGTCATAGGCAGCTCAGAGGACTTGAGTACCAACATCCGAACCCATGCAAAGGAGATTCAGTAACTCTTCCTTCTTCTCACCATCCGGAAAGTCCTTTAACAGGTCCTGACCCTGGTCCCACAGTGCATTCTGAAATTGCACCATGTGCGTAAGATAATTGAGGGACCTGATGGAGCATGTAAGGGTGGCATGCATGCGCCTACCCAGTGAATCCAACAGTTTGGATTCCTGGTCCGGTGGTTGGGTACTGAGATGCTGTGGCCTTTGTGATTGGTCGTGAGAGGCCATAAGACCCGGCCAACGGATGCTGTGCCAAACACGGGTCCTCCAGCGGATCTCTATAGAGGCGGTCCACTTTCTTGGGGACCGCTGGGGTGGAATAGGGATGCTTCCATGCAGCTTTCATAGTGTCCTGAAAGGTATCCATCAATGGTCGAACCAACACAGGCTTGGGGTCTTTCTGCCTAAGGTATCTCAGCTAGGCGCTGCTGCCTGGGTCCAAGTCCCCTGCCTCCCACCCCATATTCTCTTTGAATGTGCCTCATTATATCAGCAAATGAGGGTCGCCAGGCGGTGACCTGGGAAGGTCCCGGGGGTCTGGAGAAAGGAGGCTAATTGGAGAAGGCGACCTAGAGGTGTCCGAGATGTCCGGGCGCGAATCATCCCCCGATGAAGAGTGTGGTCTCCGTCTGGGTCTTTTAGGTCTGCTGTGGTCACTAGGGGACCCTGAAGGGGTCCTGGAAGGACGTGGTCTCTTGGGCCCTGACTTTCTCTCCTTTGATCTGCCCCTTGGTGGCGGGGTATGATCCCTGGGATCAGGGGGGTACTACTTTTTCTGGTTCCTTAGGAAGGGGAACCTCTTGTCTTGAGGAGGCTTTGTGGGCACCATGTTCTTTTTAATAGTGTCCCACCAAAAGGTAAAGAGGTCTTTAACCTCCTGAATATTAAGGCCAGACGACAGGCCTGGCATCGGTCCCTGCCCTTCCTTAGGGATCGGCGCAGCGCCTGAGGCATAGTCGGGTCGGGCGTCAGTCCCAGAGGCAATCCAGTGTCCTCGATATCCCCAGACATCTGGTCATCAGTAGCTTGGGTGCTGATGACGTCCCCTGGCGACTGATCTCAGCAGGTGGAGGCAGGGGTGGCGTTGGGTCCGTAGCGCGCTTAGCGGGTGCTGAGTCGGACATCCGCTCCGATTCAGACGTCCACTTAAGGGATGTCAGCTCTGTCGTCTTCCTTAGGGGGGCTTCTGAGCCCCTTAGTGGTTGGGAGACCGAACGTTGGTCAGTGTCCCGGCATCAGTCTGACGCCTTGGCGGCTGGTGTTGCAGCCAATTTGGTGTGGTGCTTCTGGTGGTCGAAGCCTCGGACCTGGCAGTGGAACCAGATGACCGGCCGTCTTTTGGCTTGGTCTTCAAGGGTTGAAGGGAGACCGGCGAAGCCCCTGATGTCCGGACCTTTACTGGAGGAAACTGAGACTGGGCCGGGAGGAGATCTCTCTGACCAGGGGAACTGGAGCTGGCCCAGGAGTCTGAGGTCCAATTTGGGATAGATCCCCATCCTTGTCCTGGTGCTTTTCTTGGTGTTTCCCTGACTTGTGGGAGGGTTCCCTCTGGAGGAAGGATCTTTTCCATGGCCTTCAATTTCTCTTCAAAAGATACCCTCAGTGCATTCTGGCGGTGGATCCTGGTCTTGCTTTTAAACCGCTGGCAGACGGGCAAGCCTTGGTGTCAAGTGGTCCGGGCCTAGACACCTCACACAGGCCAAAATGCCTGTCCTGAAAGGAATCTGCTTGCCACAGGTACACTTAGAAGGGTGTCCTTCTGTAGAAGGAGTCGGGGAAGAAGACATACGGGTAACCAAATCGAATTTCTGAAAAAATTTAAGTTCTGGCATCATTTGTCTACTACAGGCATCAGTGGAGCTGATGCTGGTGAGTACACAGCAGAAAAAGAACCGAGGGATGCTGGGGGACTGCCTCTTATGTGACATCGGACGTCAGGGGCAGTCCCCCACTGGGTATTGCTAGCTAGACTTTTTCCGTGGGGTCCTGGTGCCTGCCGGCTTCAGTCCTTACTGTGTAACCTGCTGCAAGAGCTGTATCTCGAAGTAAGATCGGTGGTTTTCCAAATCTTGTTGTAGGACAGTTCAAAGGTCAAAAAAGTTGTACTACTGTTCTGACGTCACAGCGATAATACAACAACTTTTCGGTCTTGAGCTGTTACCCGATTTGATTAAAACAGCAGTGATCGTAAAAATAAGCCTTGAAAATGGTGGCAGCGCTTACCGGGTGGTCGGGCGAGCAGGTGATTAGGATAGTTTGGACACGGACTGCATAATGGGCTCCATGCGTCCAAACTATCAAGTTGCCAGTTTTTTTTTTTGTTTTTTTTTTAAATCAGTGACGCAGTTACGAGGTCAGAGCAGAGTGGGATGGCAGTGAGCAGGAATGGCATATTGGGGATGGCACTAAAGCAGAGTGAGGAAAAGTCTGGTAGAATTCGAGAGCAAGCAGGAGCATGGACACAAGGTATGAACCTTGTGAAATTCAACTCTGTGCATTGGGGGGAAAACCATATACTATATAAAATAGTGGATGGGTACCATCCACAACTAAGGCAGGTATTCCATCTTGGGAGTTGATGACATCAAAGTGACCTCTCGAGCTTCACTCTTGAGGTCTCTATGATGTCATCAACTCCCTCGATGGAAACACAGCCTTGTTGTGGATGGTCACCCATCCACTATTCTATATGTAGCTCTGTGACGATGTCGGACAATGAGGGTTTGGATGTATAAAGGACAGTATCGTCCATGAAAAAGTGGAGTCTGGAATTATGGATGTTGTCACTATGGGATTTGACGTAAACTGTGAATAACAGGGGTCCAAGAATGGATCCCAACAGTAAAGGAGTCTGTTGGTTTGGATGCGTTGGAGCTGACCAGTAAGATAGCTAGTGAACCAGTTTAGTAAGTAGTTATTCAGCCCAAGGTCTTTGAGTGTGGCTAACAGAGTGTTATGATCGCCAGTGTCGAAGGCCTTGCTTAGGTTCTAGGAAGAGCGGCTCCAGTAGATTTTATTATCCAGGGCAGTGAACCAATTCGATTTTTCGTGGTGATCCTTCAGCTGATTATTGACTGACGTTTCTAGGAGCTTCGACAGGCAAGATGGAAATCGGTCTGTAATTATTAAGGTCACAGAGTCTCCTGATTTAAGAAGGTAGTATAAAGGCTGTTTCCAGCAGGGTGGGACTGTTCAGATATGATTAACAGCAATAACAGTATTACACCCCTCTACCGCAGAGAAAAAGGAGGGGAGTGAGGGAAGAGATCAGAAGAAAAAATGACTCACCTTAGTAATGTTGTTTCTTCTAATGGAGTCTTGCTATATTATGACATATGCAGCAAGTCCCAACCTTCGAACTGATCCGGAGGTGAAAGAGTTAACTTTCCATGCCAGGCATGGAACGCTGAGCTCGAGCTCGGCTGAAACTCTGTCTGTTGTTCTTCAAACTTAAACCGTCAGATCTTTACGAGCTAAACTCACTGAGGTCCTGTGTGGAAGCTGTAAACCTACACTAGCCAACTGGCTACTAAACATAAGAACACATTTTTTGGTCCCAAAACAAAGAGTCAAGTCAGGAGACCCAAAAAATGAAAAACACAACACCAAGTCACCCCAAGAAAGGAGGGGTGAAAACAACAAGGTGGGCACCTACTAAGTGCCAACACTGCACTGCCCACCCACATCCCAAAAACAGAGGTTCTGAGAGGGGCAGGCAGGGGGGGAGGTCAGAATATAGCAAGACTCCATTAGAAGAAACAACATTACTAAGGTGAGTCATTTTTTCTTCAAACAGCATGAAGTCTTGCTATATTATGACATATGCAGACTACAAAGCAGTACCTCCATGGAGGAGGGACAGAACCTACTTAGGAAATAGGCTTTGAAGCACAGCTGTGCCCAAACCGAGCATCACTCCTAGCCTGGATGTCCAGGGAGTAATGCTTGGTAAAAGTGTGAAATGTTTTCCAGGTAGCTGCTTGACATATCTCTAGAATAGGGTTGTCCCTGGCAGCAGCCAGGGAAGCAGCTGTACCTCTGGTAGAGTGGGCCCTCAGGCCTGAGGGAGGAACCTTACCCAGTTTTTCATAGCAAAATTGGATACAAGAGACAATCCACCTGGCAATGGATCTTTTAGTGGCAGGTTTCCCTTTATCAACCTCACCATAAGTGAGGAACAGTTGGAGGGAGTCAAACCTGTGACCCTTGGTACGCTTCTATGTAGTAACTAAGGGCTCTTTTCACATCTAAACTGTGCAGCCTCCTCTCGCCAGAGGAGGAATGGTCAGTGAAGTACACTGGAAGAGATATGGATTGATTAAGGTGGAAATCTGAAACCCCCTTAGGCAAGAACTTCCTGTTAGTCCTGAGGACCACCTTATCTCTATGAAAGGAGATAAAATCAGGCTCCACTGACAAAGCTTGTAATTCACTTATGCGTCTGGCAGAAGTGATGGCTACCAGAAACACAGTCTTCCAAGTCAAGTACTTAAGCTCTGCTGAAGACAAAGTCTCAAAGGGGGTTGCATAAGCTGAGCAATGCAAACATTAAGATCCCAGGCAGGGGCAGGGGCCCTGAATGAGGGGTTGGTGTGAAGCAATCCTTCAAAACTTGGAGAATACAGGATGAGCTGAAAGAGAAGAGGGTTTACCTGCTGAAATAAAAGCAGACACAGCTGCCAAATGCACTTTTAGGGTAGCTGGTCTCAGCCTCAAGGTATTTAAGTGGGCGATATAATCCAGGACTATGGGTAAATCAGCAGATTCTGGGGAAATATGCTTTCCAGAGCACCATATGGAAAACCTTTTCCATTTGGAATTATAAGTAGCACTGGTGGAAGGTTTCCTAGAAGCCTTCAGGATATCCATTACACCTTGGGAGAGGTGTAAATCAGCAAACTCTAACTCTTCAAGAGCCAGGCCTTGAGATTGAGAGATTTGAGATTGGTGCCAAACCCTCCCTGAGCACAGGTTAACAGGTTGGGATTCTGGGAAGACACAGGGAAGATGGACTGCTAAGGACAGTAGGAGTGGATACCAGGGTTGTCTGGCCAATCTGGAGCAATCAGGATCATCTTGCAGGATTGAGATCTGATTTTGACTAGCACTTTGAACAGGAGAAGGAAGGGGAAAAGCATAGAGAAACATCCCTTCCCAATTGAGAACTAAGGCATCCAAAGGGACTGAGCCCAACACTGGGGGTCTGCAGCAAAAAGGGAAGTTGGTGACTGTCTGGGGCTGCAAAAAGATCTATCTGTGGGGTGCCCCATCTGGCAAATATCACTCAAGACCAGGGGTCCAGTGACCATGTGATGGCCCTGGGCAATCCTGCTGAGAGCATCTGCTAGGACATTGTCCTTGCCTGGGAGGTGAACTGCCATAGGGAGGTGTTCAGGAGTAGGCCAGAGACCACAACTTCATTGCCTGAGTGCACAAGGCCGTGAGCCGAGTGCCCTTGCTTGTTGATGTACCACATTGTGGTGGTGTTGTCTGTTCTGACCTGTACAACTTTGTTGGAACAGATCTGGAAAAAGCTTGAAGTGCTAGAAAAACTGCTCTGAGTTCCAACAGATTGATGTGGAGCAGAGATTCCTGAGGGACCACAACCCCTAGGTAGTGAGTGCGCCCATGTGAGCTCCCACTCCAAGAGGATGCATCTGTAGTAAGGATTAAGGAGTGAGACTGAGTGACAAAAGGAACCCCTTGTCTCAGATTGCTCTGATCCTGCCACCACTGTAGGGCCTGGATCAGGGTTCGAGTCACTGGGATCAATTTGGTTAGAGGGTCTTTCCTTTGAGACCAAAAGGCTCTCAAATGGAACTGGATGTCTGTCATCTGAAATCTTGCTCCCTGCACTACTGCTGTAGAAGCAGCCATGTGCCCCAGGAGCTGTAGAAAATGCCTTGCTAGTCAAGAGACCTGCAGGGTGAATGAGGAGGCCAGAGAGACCAGGGTCCTTGCCCTGTCCGAAGGAAGGCTCTGGCTTTCTCTGTGTTCAGCTCTGCGCCTATGAAGTTGAGGAGCTGGACAGGCTCTAGAACGGACTTTGAAAGATTCAGAAAGAAACCTAGAGAGGTGAGCAGTTGCTGAGTTATCTGTAGGTGTAACTTGACTTAGTCTGGGGACTGGCCTACTATGAGCCAATCGTCCAGGTAAGGGAAGATGGCAATTTTTTGCCTTCTTAGGGAAGCAACTGCTACTGCCAGGCATTTTGTGAATACCCTTGGGGCAGAGGTGAGGCCAAAGGGCATTGCTCTGAACTGGTAATGGCCTGAGGGCAGCTCGAACCGGAGGTACTTTCAATGGGAGCTTCTGATGAAAATATAGAAGTAGGCATCCTTGAGGTCCAGGGACGCTAGCCAGTCCCCTGGCCTTAGAGAGGGTAGAATAATTCCCAGAGTCACCATTTTGAATTTTGGTTTTAAAAGGTGCTTGTTTAAGTATCTGAGATCCAGGATGGGCAGCCATTCTCCTGTCTTTTTTGGGGTAAGGAAGTACCTGGAGTACAATCCTTTGCCCTGGTGTAGGGGTGGAACCCTTTCCACAGCTCTGAGAGACAGGAGGAAAGAGACCTCTGTCTCTAGGGCAAGTGCCTCTGGTGGATTTGCAGGTGGAAAGGATCTGGTTCTCATCTTTGGAAACTTTTTGAAGCTGAGAACCAGTCCCTGGCTTACTACTTCCAGGACCCACTTGTCTGATGTCACAGACTCCCAGTCCTGGACAAAATAAGCCAGCCTGCCCCCTACAGGTAGCTGAGAATCAGCCCTGGCAACCCCATCAGGGTGTCTGCTTGGCAGGGGCTTTGGGCTGAGGGGTGGAAGCAGGCCTGCTTGTACCCCATCTGTCTCTCCCTCTAAAGAACCCCCTCTGGGCATAAGCAGAAGAGGAGGCCTGGGCTTGGTAAAAAGGCCTAAGAAAAGGCCTGCCCCTGCCCCTGGGAAGCTGCCTTTGAGGAGTGGCCTGCCTTTCCTTGGCCTGTGCACTCCTATAGGTGGTCCTATACTCATCCATTTTCTTCATGTAATTCTCTGTCTGCTCCCCAAACAGAGAATTACCCACGACAGGAAAATCCATGGCTTTAGTCTGGGTATCCTGTGACAGGCTAGTACATCTGAGCCAAGCCATTCTGCGAAGTGCCACAGATGTAGCCATGACTCTTGATGACACATCATTTGAGTCCACTGCAGCATGGAATTGCACCTTGGATGCCTCAATACCATCAGCAGCCACCTGCTCCAGCTCCTTGGCAAGCTGGCCAGGACCTGTTTGCTAGAGCCATGACAGTGTCCCATCTGGATTTCTGATATCTAGCAACATAAGCCATATAATTTGCCTGTCTGAGTCCCAAGGATGCTGCCATGTACTGTTTCTTTGCCATGGCATCAATCCTCCTGGAGTCCTTGTCAGGGGGGTGTGAGGCCAAGGGAATATTAGCCTTGTCACAGGCTGCAGCCTGCACTACCCCAACATGGCTGCACTGTTGTGTAAGGAACTCCGTATCAGAGCCTGACAATGTGTACCTCTTGTCCATTCTCTTATCCACAGGAGGTATAGTGTGAGGAGTTTTTAGAATTTTAAATGTCTGTTCCCAAAAGATTTATGCAAGGAATAGACAGCCTCCTAGACTCTGGGATATCCATCATTTCTACATAGTCAGGCTCCTCTTGATCATCCACAGCTTCCTCCATAGGGAGCTGGAGGTTTCAGCCACTTTTTATAAAACATAAAATGGGAGGGGACTCAGAAAGCCTAGGGGAGACACTCCTGAAGGTCTGTCTGGGGAGATGTCCGGTTCAATGGGCACATCAGACTTTCAAATCCCATTCACTCTCCTCATACTCCTCTTCCCCTCCTCCGGTTCATAATATTCCTCTAAATCATATTCTTGAACCCGGTGGAACCACTGAACGGGCGCCTACCTGATGGTGCCGGTTCGGTCGGAACCGGGAAAGCGACTGGACAATTTTAATCGCCATGTATTTCTTCAGCGTTGAGAGGAAAGTTTTGGCTCCACACCAGCCGATTTCCTAGTCCTTTTGCTGGAACCGACTCCTCAGAGTCTGTTCTCCTTTTGCCCGAGGAAGTCTCACCCTGGTCAGACGGCACTCCCTCCGGTTCGGTTGGAACCGAACCGGGCTGGCCATCCAGTTCAGCGGACTTTTTGGCCTCTCTTTCCCTGAGCCTACCAACTCTCTTTTCCAGGGTAGCTGCAGGAAAATTTTTACTAATCTGGCAGTCTGCATTGAGGCGGTCAAACCCCAGACAATAAACACAGGTGGTGGGGGGGTCAGCCTTGGCAGAGACTTCCCCACACACACTGCAGTGTTGAAACCCAGTGGGCCTGGTTTTTCTTTTGGGTTTCTCAGACATAGTGCCAGTCCTAACCAAACTTTCCCGTTTATGGCAACCCGCCAGGTAAGACCCTCTTATCAGTTCCCAACCGTGTCACAGGTCGTGGAAAAAAACGTAATAAAATCCGTTTTTTTTAGAACCGATAAGAACCAGTAACCACACTCTAAATCACAGATTAAGATATTTTAAACAACCTGATCGGTTCAAACCGAACCGATAAACCGTTTACAAGTTCCACACAGAAGAGAAATAATGTAAACCTATCTAGTACTCACAAATACCACAGACAGAGTCTGAACCGACCGGCTGCGGTTTAAATTCGGTCGAAAACCGAGAAAAACAATACTTTAACCGACAAAATGAACCGAGCAGAAGGAAAAATCTCTGGAGCGACTGTTCAGTGAGGCGGAGTAAAGAATCTGACGGTTTAAGTTTGAAGAACAACAGACAGAGTTTCAACCGAGCTCGAGCTCAGCGTTCCATGCCTGGCATGGAAAGTTAACTCTTTCACCTCCGAGCAGTTGAAGTTGGGACTCACTGCATATGTCATAATATAGCAAGACTTCATGTTGTTTGAAGAGGACAATCTGTGTGAAAGGGGAAAAGTCAACAGGCATAGTGATAAAAATGGGAGGGATGTAAACTAGTCCGAACAGTCAATGAGACAGAAACAGATACAGTATGGGGACATGTATCTTGAAATAAGCATCAACCATTAATTCACTAATATTATTAATATTACATATACTGAGTCGCTACATACACTCAGTATCAAAACTGAATAATACATATTAAAAGACACAATGATGTCAACGACAACGATGATTATGTATTGTGTCTTTTTCTTCCAGGCTCTATCCCTCTCGCTAATCATAATTCTGATAGCAGGGGTGAATCAGTCTTGCACGTTATCCTTTTTAACAATTTGCCAGAAAGGGACAACAATGTCACACACCATTCAAATGAAAGACATCAGAAATAATAAAAGTTTACGAAATTGTTTTCATCTTCTCTGCAACATTTGTGCCAATGAGCAGTTAAATGTTTCCATGTCTGAAATAACACACGCAGGGCTCCTTGAGATAGAGGCAAATCATTCTGTGGTGGCAGTGGCTGTGAATAAAAGTGTCTCTCCGGTGGACATGCTTATATTTGAAGACTCGGGACATGCATTTTCCATGAACAGCCCTGCTCTACAGATAGCTGTACAGTACGCCATCCGTGACCAAATGCTGATTCAGCTCATGCTCTCATGCAGACCGCGGATTTTAAAAACACTGAAGCTGCAGTGCAACTTTTCAACCATTACCCAGAAAATTAAATTTCACCAATCTGTGATTTTAAGCAGCAACGTGTTCATGACTTCTTAGATTTATCATCAGTATATTTTGAATTATTTCAGACATTTTAAAACAAGTTGACACAAAGCTCTGTAACAAGTAGACACACCAGAGGGTGTAGACAGAATGAGAAGGATCTGCAGAAACTTGAAGAATGGTCAAGGTTTGGCAGTTGAAATTCAATGCAAAGAAGTGCAAGATAATGCATATGGGGCACAAAAACCCTGGCACAATATATCAGTTGGGGGTGAGGATATAGCATGCACCAAGCAGGAAAGGGATCTTGGGGTTGTCATCTCTGATGACCTCAAGGTAGGGAAACAGTGTGACAAGGCATCAGGTAAAGCAAATAGGATGCTGGGATGTATAGGCAGGGCATCACCAGCAGGAAAAGGGAGGTCATAATTCCGCTATACAAGACACTAGTGAGGCCCCACCTGGAGTACAGTGTACAGTTCTGGAGACCATACCTATGAGGACATAGACAGGGTAGAGAAGGTTCAGAGGAGGGCAACAAAGATTGTGCATGGGTTGCATCACAAGTCCTATGAAGACAGGTTGAAGGAACTGAACATGTACTCCTGGAGGAGAGGAGGGAGAGAGGATATGATAGAGACATACAAGTATCTTACAGGGAGGAACAGGGTGCAGGAAAACACTATTTTTAAGCGAAAAAGATGTTTCAGGACTAGAGGGCATGGGATGAAGTTGGAGGGAGGACGATTCAGAGGAAACATGAGAAAGAATTTCTTCACAGAACGGGTGGTGGACAAGTGGAACACCCTGCCAGAGGAAGTGGTGGGAGCTGAAACAATCACGGGATTTAAGAATGCATGGGATAGACATAAAGGAATTCTAGAGGTCAGGGGTAAGGGGGAAATAGACTTCTAGGAAAACAAACTGAACTTACAAGCTCAAATGGGCAGACTAGGTGGGCCATAGGCCCTTATCTGCCAACACTGTCTATGTATCTATGTATCTATGTAAGTTTTATTACTTGTTTCATAATTAATGACTTGCATCAATAAATATGGCTACCACTACCAGCAGTTTTTATACACCTCTTCTCCTGCTGGCCCGCCGGTGCAGTGGAAGCGTTACTACTCAATATGCTGGTGACCCAAGGTCAAGAATGAGCCAGAGTTGTCGGAAGGCCAGCAGGGGGGATGAGGACTGGACATCCCAAAGGATGCTCTTGGTTCAGAGACTTGCTGCGCCACCACCACCTGGGTAAGCATGGGCGGCATAGAAGCTGGAACACGGGGAAGGAGAACACAGACAGGCTCCACTGTGTGCTAACACACACCTGCATGTGAGTCACTGAACCCACACTGTCTGCGTCCTACTGGGAAGAGAGAAAATGGGGGTTACTTACAGCTGCAGCATGACTCTGGCCCGCTGACCAAGGTACCAACCTCCATACTAGGCATGAAGTCCAGTGGGGATCCTGTCTACCCAGACGGCCCCCAGCCAGGAGTAACAGGAGGTGGGGTAAGTCCAGGACACCCGAGGGTCGGGCAGTAAGCCAGAGGACAGGAAGTGGAGGTAGTCCAGGACACAGGGGTGGAGGTAGGCCAGGAGGAATAGGAGGTGGGGTAAATCCAGGATTGGGCGGGGAAGCCTGACAGGAACAGGAGGTGGGGGCAAGTCCAGAACACTGGGGAGAGGGTAAGCCAGGAAGGAACTGGAGGTGGGGTAAATCCAAGACACCGGGGGCAAGTTAGGAAGGAACAGGAAATAGGGGTAAGTCCAAGACACCTGGGGGAACCAGGAAGGAACAGGAGATGGGGTAATCCAAGACACCCGGGGCGGGTAAATTAGGGTAGAACAGGAGGTAGGTGTAAGCCAGGAAGGAACATGAGGTGGCGGTGGTGCATTATACCCAGGGGGTGCCGGGGGTGGTGTCAGGAGGAACAGAGGTGAGAGTAAGTTTAGGACATGGTGGGGGGGGGGGGCAAAACAAGGAGGAACAGGAAGTTGAGGTATGTCTACGACACCTGGTAAGGGGAGGTAAGCCAGGGAAGAACAGGAAATGGGGGTAAATCCAGGACACATGAGGTGTGGGGGTTGGCCACGGAGAAACAGGAGGTGGGGTTAAATCCAGGACACATGGGGTGAGGGGTAGGCCAGGGAGGAACAGGAGATGGGAGGTAAGACCAAGACATGGGGGGGTAAGAAAGGGATGAACAGGGAGTGGGGGTAAATCCAGTACATCCAGGATCTGTGTAGCAGGATGGGGTAAACCAGGGAGGAACAGGAGGTGGGGGGTAAATCCAGGACACCGGGAGGGTAGAGTAGGAGGAACAGGAGATGGGGGAGGTAAGTCCAGGACACCCGGGGAGTTAGAAAAAACAGGAGGTGGAATAAGTCCAGGATAGCTGGGGGTGGGTGGTGTGGTGGTATAAGTTAGGGAGGAACAAGGGTGGGGCAAGTGCAGAACACTCCAGGAGCAGGGGTGAGTGGGTGCGGGGAGGGGTTAAGCCAGGGAGGAACATGAGGTTGTGCAAGTCCAAGACTCTGAGGGGCAGTAAGGAACAGGAGATGAAGCAAGTCCAGGATAGCGGGGGTGGGGAGATGGGAGATGGGAGGTAGGGTAATTCCAGGACACCCAGGTGGGGGTAAGCCTGGGAGGAATGGGAGGTAGGGGTATGTCCAAGAGAAGGGGCATGACGGGGCTGGGAATGGAGACACAGCTGAACTAAGACCAACTGTGTACAAAGGGGAAGTAAAGCAAACTAAATAAATAAAAAACAAAACACAAAAAAAAAAACAATATCCTTTCCACTTGTCACTCCTGGACAGTGCATACTGGATTTATACTGCAGGGATGTCTGGATGGCATTGCTAGTACAAGTTTCTAGCAGTAAACAGCACAGAACAACATCAAGATAATTCATTTTAACATTATGGGTGTGGCAGTATCGCAAGGGCGTTTCAAAATGTCAAAACTAGATATCTTGGTTCACAAATTAAATGAAATGAAATGTGTTTTTTATTTGTTTGTTTCGTTTGTGCTAAATTTGGGTTCACTGCTGCTCAAAATCCGATTTTCTAAATGTGTCCTTTGCTGGGCCGGATATTATTTTCCATAAATTCTTAATTAAGCAATAATTTCCCACAGGGTGTGCGTCGTACTGTGATAACGTCATGCCTCAGGTGGTTGGGCACGAGGCTGCAGACCGAGTGCGTCCAATAACTGAGGCGTGACGTTATCCCAAACGACACACACCCTGGAGGGCATTATTGCTATTATACAATGGCTCGTTGTTATACAGAATAAAAAAAAAACTAATTTTAAAGATGTTTTTGTGGGAAAATATTTTTGGTTTTTAAGAGAAGACGAAACAATCATGGAGGTGCTCAAGCAGATGTTCATCTCCAGGTTCACAGTGAGGCTGAGACTAGAGCCGTGATGCTATGCTGGGATAACAGCACGCGGCCAGCCCAAGACTGACCAATCAGAGTCCAGGATTTTTTTCTTGCCATTGTATAATCCTGCTTCTTTGCCACGGCCACTCTGGCAGTACTAAGCCTTTTGGGCTGGGGTCCAGCTGCAGAGACATTCTAACAGCACTGTCCTCACGTGGACACGTGAATTACATGGAGACTGATTAAAAACTGATTTATTTTAGAGAGTTGTCCTATAAAGCACATTCAGCAGAGCCGGCTTGTTTCCAGGTGCTTGCAGAAAGATTGAAGTAAAATAAAATAATAAGAAAAAACAAACAAAAAGGGCCCATGTCCCCCGCCCAGGACAAACCTAGAAAGGAGGAGCATGTCTTTCTTGGTGAAACACTATCATTAAAGAAGTCAATCCCATGCATGTAGCATTCCCGTCCCCTGCGACACACCTGGAAACAACCGGTCACAGCTCAGTGTGTTTTTTGTGGTCAAACATTATAAAATAAAAAGGAAAAAAAATTATATATATAGTGCCTTTCCTGGTCAAACATTACAAATAAACAAATAAAACAGGTCCCATTTAACCTCCCTGCCCTTGGAAATGAGGTCTCCCAGCTAAGTGGGCGTTTCCTGGTCAAACATCATAAATAAATAAATAAAAGAGACCCTATGTACCCCCGACAAACTTGGTAATTAGCTGTCACAGTGCAACGTGCCTTTACTGGTCAAACACTGCAAATAAATAAACAAATAAATACATACATACACACACACACACAGAAATACATACACACACACACACACACACACACACACACATATACACAAATACATACATACATATACATACACACATACATGCATAAATAAATACACATACATACACACATACATAAATACGTACATACACACACATACATATATAAATACATACATACATACATACATACATACATACACATACACACATACATATAAACTACATACATATATAAATATATAAATACATACACAAATCAGCCCCATGTAACATCCCCATGCCCATGGACACACCTGAAGTGAGCTGTCACAGCTCAGTGTGCTTTTGTGAAACACTACAAATAAATAACTAAACAGGTATGTGCCCCCTGCCCCCTAAGACATACCTAAATGAGCTTGTGGCATGCAGTGTGCTTTTACTGGTGTCAGACATAAAAAAATAACATAGGCCCACATGTCTCTCACACACACACACACACACACACACCCCATTCACCCACCTACCCACCCACTTGGAAACTAGCCCAGTGCACTTTTCCTGGTCAAACATGACAAGCCAGCTTTTTATCCCTCATATCCCACCTATGGTTAACTTCAGGTTTCTCTCTCTTCTGGTTATTAGTTCCTCCCCATCTCCTTCTATTTCTTGTTCTTTCTTTTATATACATTTTCAATAAACCTCACTGCTTTCCCACTCCATCCACTCTTTATATGATTTTTGGCATCATTATTTCCTAATTACTTCTACTTTGTATAAATAATATATTTCTCCTCCTGTGCTTCCCTAATTTGTATCTCACTTGTCCATATTATTACCTTGCTTTAATTTATCTTGTTATCATGAAGATGTGTACCTACTCAATACTGGCTATATAGTTTTAATTCATATTATATAAAATCACTCTTCATGTAATGATGCTGTATATTAATATACAATCGGATTAATGGGTGTTCTTTTGTCTGATACTGAAGATGTGTATCTATGCTCTGTTTGTTTAAATAATAATAAAAAGATTAACTGCAAAAAAAAAAAACATGAAAAGTAAGTATATACAACAGATCCTGTGTGACCCCGACCGACACACAACTATCAGCTCAGTAGGCTTTTCTGGTCAAACATTGCAAATAAATAAGTAAACCAGCTCCCAAGTAACCCTGCCCCCAAAAAAAAAAACACACACCAGAAACAAGTTGTCACAGCCCAGTGTGTCTTTCCTGTTTGAATATTACAAATAAACAGATAAACAGGTACCATGTAACCCTCCCTCCCCAATGGACTCACATGGAAATGAGCTGTCTCACAAGGTGGTGTGCCTTCCTGGTCAGAGATTATGAATGAATGCAACCTCCTGAAGACTCTGATGAAGCCTGGCAGGGTACCAGGTGAAACGTTAGTTTCGTTTGTTAAGCCATTTGAATGTTTGCCGACTATATTTATATTAAATTAAGTGTTTTCAACTTCTGAGTTGCTCCGTTATTGGTGGTATGGGTGCTCAAAAAGTTTTGCCTGAACCTCCATTCAAGCAGTGCAGCAACTGACCTGTGTTACTGCCCTCAACTGGGGGGCATGGCAAGAGTGCCCCATATCTAAGGGTCTAGATCTGCTCATCAGGAACTCTTGCCTGACCTGTATTGCTACCCTTGACTGGGGGTTAGCATGGCCAAAGTTCTCCCATGTCTAGGGGTATAGATTATCTGCTCACCAGGAGCTCCCTACATTGAATACTCTGGTTGCTTGACTGCCGGTAGGAGATGACTGACATTGGCTGGGCACCCTGGGGCGTATGAGAACAAACCACACAACGCATCTCTGCTTGTAGTACCCGATTCATTCACAGTTCATTTGGACAGAGCATAATGCCTCTGCTCCAGGGAACACATCAGTTCATACACTGTTCATTATGGTAGTTCCAGCTTTCACGAATGCTACATCCCATTCCAGAATGTTAACCTTACGGCCTGCCAGCTGCACAGCTGCCCCTTGGACACATTATATCCCTTCCTGGCATTGCTGTGCCTGTGGTTTCCCTGTCCCTCCTTCACTGAAACTCCTGTTCAGGCGCACGCAGCAACCTTGTTCATTGATTTGTGGCCTGCCTCAGGGTGAACTATTAAACTGAGCAAACCAAAAGGCTGGCATTTCCCCTACCATAACAGAGTGCTCCTAAAGTCCGAGGGCTGCCAGCTGCCTTGCAGACCTCCATACTGAAACCACTGTGCCCATCTGGGTGTCCTCATGACCTGCCCTCCCTGGATGGTATTGTCAGACATGCTGTTGGGCATCTTCCATCATTCTTGGGAATTCCCTTGTTCTTGATCTGCTTGGAGATACATCCCCTACCTTACTGCTGCTGTCCTGAATGGCTGTACCTGCTATACGCCATCTGCTCGGGTGCTTGATGGTGGCCACACACAGCTTTCAGGGTTGCACTCTCTGCCTGGATGCCCAAGATATTCTTCAGAAGAACGGCCATGCCCGAAAGCCATTAAAAGATTACCCCTTAAGGGACACCACACAGGGTTCTCCCCTTCTTCCAGTTGCCCCTACTACACTCTGTGAGTGACCTCCCTGACAGTCTCCACCGGTTAAGGCAGGACAGTAAGTGAACTGGATGCCCAACATCTTCCGTGGCAGCTTCCAGAGTTCTACCAATTCTCTTGCCATCCTTGCACCCACGTAGGTGTCCCTGATCTCGTGCCACTCTCAGACACTGAGGTCAGCATGGCACCTGTGTCTCCAGGTGGGAATTAACAGCAGGATCCCATGTCTCCAACCTGCATCCTGCAGCCAACCACTGGGTGGAACACAGCTTCTGCCCACCCCCACAGACATATACTAGGGTCCTTGCCACCCAGCAAACTGCCAGCGACACCTGCCATTTTCCTTGGCTGGCCACATTCCAAGGTGCCCAACTGATCCCTTGCCCATGCTCAACTGCACCTTTCTGGTGAAGGCACCCAGGATGTGATGTTACCTCCGTCCTTGGCTCCAGGCGTGAACTTGGACTAGACTCTAGCTCCTCTCCTTAGGTCCACCTTGGCACCACAAGAGCACCCTCATATATACTACTATAGCTACAACCACACCAGCATCTCCCAAGAGGGTAAGCACTTTTCCTCTGCTGGCCACTTATAGTAACAACCACCAGTTAGATAAATAACTAAAACTGGACCATGCCACCCCCCACCCCCGAACGCACCTGGAAACAAGCAGTTACAGCTTAATGTGCCTTTCCTGCTTAAACAAAAATGACAAAAAACAATGATGAAATATGACATCTAAGGAGTACAGCCCATAAAAGCGTAAAACATTCTCTTGGTGCAATGTGGGATGAAGCTCTGGCCATGGCGCTAACAGGGCCAACCTAACAGTCAGGAAAGAGTGACAGAGGGAGAGCAGAAAGGGGGAGTATGGCAGGGGGATGAGGTAAAAGAACAGACATGTGTAAAGTGGTCCTGTAGTAGGAGTTTTGGCGCATCAGGGGAGGCAGAGCAGAGGGGACTGAGAGGCTGAACCAGAGCTGAGTGAGCAGAACCAGAGCTAAGTGGGCAAGTGGACAGTAAGAGAAAAAAAAAAAAAAAAAAAAAAAAAACACACTATAGTAGGGACCTGGCAACCATGTCTTTGAGAAAGCAGCTCTTAAAAATATCTAAATGCTTATGAAACTGGAGGGTCATTCAAGGAAATGAAACTGGAGAGATGTCTAATATCATATGCAGTACCCCCAAATAAAAGGTCTGGTGAGATTTATTCCCATGGAAACGGGCACAGCTGCTTTCACCTGAACTCTAAAGCATGCTTTAACTTAAATTTTTCCTGCACTCCAACCTGTTAATTGTCCCACCCCAGCACCAAGATCCTCAAACATCACTGCTGCACAGCAGTACCATTGCTGAGGTGGTGAATGGGGGGCCAGGGTAAGCGAATTTGGACTGCAGCAACAGCAGGCCTCTCTGCAGCTGCTGTCTGGTGATTTCTGATTCAGCCCTGAATATTGTCGGCAACTGCTCCCCGTCTAGTGGGGGTTGAGATCCTATTCACTACAAAAGAATACACACACACACACACACACACACACACACACACACACACTCTCTCTCTCTCGCTCTCTCTCTCTCTCTCTCTAAAAGGTCTTACCTCTCCAAAATAAGAGACTAATGGTGAGATTTCAAACTCCACTGGTGGGTCTTCAGTCTCTGATAACCTAAAAAAGGGAACAACTGGTTTGTTACCGGCAACGGATAAAAGCGTGCAGTAGCCCTACAGCACTAAAATGTACAGTAATGGTAGCCTGTGTTCCATATATGGAAGCCTGAGTGTTAATCCAGTGGCCACAGTTATGTAAAACAAAGGCAGAAACTCAAACACTTGGCCTGGTAGTGCAACCACTGGTCACTGGATACACCGGAGACCGGGGGGGGGGGGGAGAGAGACACTGTGTCCAGCTAGTAGAGGCCAGATGACAGCAGAGCAGGGGAAGGGTTGCACACAACACTACACGCCAGCCCCCTCAGGCAAGAAATGCAGGAAGAAGCCCTGTTCTGCCCACCCCAGTCCACACGTGACCAACATGGACGGCCATCCACCACTACTGTGGTCCTGGGTAAGGGGTAGATAACCTGTAAGTCCACAAGAAGGTAAGTGATGGGGCTGCTGGATGCTGGTGTGAGGCTGACCAGGGGCTGAAGGGGCAGAAAGTGCAAGCTAAAGAAAAACTCAAGCTCTATAATAAAAGAGAATAAATATTCAGCCAGCTGTCACACAGCACCGATTTGTTTCTTACTGAACACGGTTCTATTTTTTTGTCTCCCATCAAACAAACAGGACATTAGCGCTCCACCTTCTGCTGGTGAAGGACTGCCTTTACAACCAATGTTGCAACTTGGTCAGCTGGGCTGAGGGTGCATGAATGTAAGGTAGCCCACACCCTCACTCCCAGGGAGAGGTGCACTTCAATGTGGCCATGTACTTCGCACCCCAGTGGTTACACCAGTGGGATTCGGGGCTTGTCTGCAAAACTGTATCTCCCAGGTGGATGGATGATGCAATGCTGCCCTCCTGTGGTTCAGCCCTCATACTACAATATCACTTGCATAACTCAGCCTGACTCGCGCTCAGACTGGGTGGGCACCCTGGAGAGCACGAGA
Source organism: Neoceratodus forsteri (assembly GCA_016271365.2). Classification (NCBI taxonomy): domain Eukaryota; kingdom Metazoa; phylum Chordata; order Ceratodontiformes; family Ceratodontidae; genus Neoceratodus; species Neoceratodus forsteri. The sequence continues at coordinate 569,581,637 of JADMNL010000022.1, forward strand.
TCCGTAAGCTATGGAGGTGTCCACTGAGAAAAAACAAAACCCCAAAACAAAATGAATGCACTTCCATTCATTTAAAAATCTGCAGCAATGAAGTAACCAGCAACGCTTTTTCCTTCAGTTTGGGGCACTGCCCCCCCTGTATGAGGTGCTACAGTACCAGTCTAAACAGGTCTCTGGGACCCCAGAACACCACAAAATAAACCCCAGGTAACCCCCCAGTAGGGTTCTGTCATTTAGTGTCTAGGCAGGCAAGGCAGGTTTATTTACAAGGAGCCCTGTCCCACACACTCAGGTACATTTCCCCCAAATACAAACACATTAACTAAGAACTCAAAATAATTCACCCAAATGAAATTCAGTCTTAAAATCACCCCATCTGAGATGGTGACCAGTTAACAAAAAACACAGACTCCTGGCAATCGATCAGCTTTTAAGTAACTGGACAGAAGGCTAGTGGGAGATTGTGTTTGACAAGTAGTACTCCAAACATAATACCTGGGGGACGTATGAAGTACATAGCGGCATGGGCGACCACATATAACTTTGGGAATGGCCAGTCGAGGGCACACGGCGGTATGGTGACTTAATGCGACTCCGGTAGGTAGTACAAAGGCACACAAGGTGGCACGTGACTATGCGACTCCAGTTGTAATCAGCACAAGGTACACAAGGTGGTATGGTGACTATACTGCACGACTCCAGTGGTAACCAGTACAAGGTACTCATGGTGGTATGGTGACTATGCACGCGACTCCGGTGGTAGCCAGTACACGGTACACACGGCGGTATGGATGACTACATGCATGACTCCTGGGGTGGACAATACAAGGTACACATGGTGCGTAGTCACCCATACCGCCATCGTGGTGGTATGGGTGACTACGCATGTGACTCCTGGGGGTGGCCAGTACGAAAAACATACAGTTTTGGTAATTACACACATGACACCTGGTGGTGTCCAGTACCAGGTACACATGGTGGTATGGGTGACTATGTGCCTGATTCCTGGGTGTGGCCAGTATGAGGTACACAGAGCGGCATGGGTGACGATGTGCCAGACTCCTGGGAGTGGCCAGTACGAGGTACACATTGTGACACGGGTGATTGCATGTCTGTCTCCTGAGGGTGGAAGCCATTACAAGGTACACATGGCAGCAAACAGTAGGTGACTACACACCTGACTCCCGAGGGTGGCCAGTATGAAGTACACATGGCGGCATGGGTGACTTCAGGCCTGACTCTTGGGGGTGGCCAGTATGAGGTACACATGGCGGCATGGATGACTATAGGCCTGACTCTTGGGGGTGGCCAGTACGAGGTACACATGGCGGCATGGGTGATTACCCACCTGACTCTTGGGGGTGGCCAGTATGAAGTACACATGGCGGCATGGGTGACTTCAGGCCTGACTGTTGGGGGTGGCCAGTATGAGGTACACATGGCGGCATGGGTGACTTCAGGCCTGACTCTTGGGGGTGGCCAGTATGAGGAACACATGGCGGCATGGGTGACTACCGGTCTGACTCTTGGGGGTGGCCAGTATGAGGTACACATGGCGGCATGGGTGACTTCAGGCCTGACTCTTGGGGGTGATGGCCAGTACGAGGCACACATAGCAGTATGGGTGACTACGTGTGTAACTCCTGGGGGTGGCGGACAGTTCAAAGTATGCACAGCAGCATGGGTTACTACATGCGTGGCTCCTAGGGATGGCCAATACAAGGCACACATGGTGCTATGGTAAAAACGCATGTGACTGCTGGGGGTGGCCAGCACGAGGTACATTACATACAGTGGCATGGGTGACTACGCGCCCAACTCCAGGGTGTGGCCAGTAGGAGGTACATACAGTGGAATGAATGACTATGCATGTGACTCCTGATGGTGGCCAGTAAAATGTATACATAGCAATATGGGTGACTTTGCGTGGGACTTCTGGTGGTGGCCAGTCCCGATGTACACATAGCACTGGCGACTACGCACGTGACTACTGGGGCTGGCCAGTACGAGGTACACATGGTGGTATGGGTGACTACGTGTGAGACTCTTGGGGTGGCCAGTACGAGATACACATGATAGTATAGGGGACTATGCATGCGACTCCTGGAGAGTGGCCTGTACGAGGTACACATGACAGTATGGGTGACTATGCGCCCGACTCCTGGGGGTTGCCAGTATGAGGTACACGTGACAATATGGGTGACACCACGAGTGACTGCTGGGGGTGGTCAGAACTAGGTACACATGGGTGACTGTGTGCCAGTACTGGTGGTGGACAGAATGAGGTACACATAGCACTGACGACTATGCACGTGACTACTGGGGGTGGCCAGTACGAGGTACACATGGCGGCAAGGGTGACTACGTGTGTGACTCTTGGGGGTGGCCAGTACGAGATAGACATGATAGTATAGGGGACTATTCATGCGACTCCTGGAGAGTGGCCTGTACGAGGTACAGATGACAGTATGGGTGACTATGCGCGCGACTCCTGGGGGTTGCCAGTATGAGGTACACATGATGGTGTGGGTGACACCACGAGTGACTGCTGGGGGTGGTCAGAACTAGGTACACATGGGTGACTGTGTGCCACTACCGGTGGTGGACAGAATGAGGTACACATGACAGTATGGGTGACTATGCGCACGACTCCTGGGGGTTGCCAGTACAAGGTACACATGACAATATGGGTGACAACACGAGTGACTGCTGGTCGTGGCCAGTACTAGGTACACATGGTGGGATGGGTGACTGTGTGCCACTACCGGTGGTGGACAGAATGAGGTACACATGGCAGCATGAATGACTACACGTGCCAGACCCCCCTTCCCAGGGTGCCATGATGTGCTTGTCCATATAAGTTACTGGGAGGGGTAGGGGGAATGAGCAAAAAACAGAAACCGTCCAACTCCACACCGTGGATGAAGGCCACTGTGTCCTCCTGCATGCCACCTGACCACATAGCCCACTGCTATCCCCTCCCCCGCAAACACTCCTGGCCACGAGTGGAGTCTCCTTCACCTGGTGGCCCAGAGGAGAGGGCCCTTTCCATCGGGTTTATGCCAGACCACTGAAGGACCCAAGGGGTCTTGGAGGTGATGGCCAGCAGCAGAACATGGGTGTGGCAGGTCCTGGGGAGGGAGGGGGCGAGCTCTCTGCACAAAGGTCCTACAAAGTTCTCCGGTCAGGAACTTCAGGACAGGATAACTTTCTACTACTCAAACTGTTGTTCTTAGCCAAGTTTGTCGTCAGTATAAATTACTATTCCAACTTCACGCTGTCACGGATCGTCACTCAAGTGAAATTCGAACTGGAAAAAAAAAAAAAGTAATAAAAATGTTTAAGTTCCTGTTAGGATTTGAACCCATTTCTCTTGCTGTAAATACAAAATATTGCGTTTCTACCTGGATTTGAACCGTTGCTCCTTTGCTGGCCAACCAAGCAGACATCTAAGGCACCACCATCCTGCAATAATGCCAACTGCAGCTCTTGTGGTGTAGAGATTAGGTCACAAACTATAAAGCAGATGACCAGGGTTCTAATCCCAGCAGGAGCATGTGTACTGTGAACTATGTATAATACAGCATGTTCCTGACAGAAACATTTTGTGGTACCACTGTGTGTACTGCCACAGGATTGGGGGGGGGGGGATCATAAGGAGGACCCAAAGACGTGGAGTGCTGGGGTGGTAGACAAAAAAAAAACTAAATGTGCTACAAGTGTGGTTTTGTGTTATTAAGCACTTCAGTTCCTCACCTGGGCTTGTCCTGTATTCTGTTCTTCTCTTTGTCTACAAAGCATGAGCCTGCACCCAACGCCCAGTGATAGTGCTGACAGAGCAGGGACCGCCTGGCTGTTGTGGGAGTGTCCTTCAGAGCCGGGTCATCTGCATTCTTCAAAGGTGAGAACTCATCTTCCCTTAGAACTTCAAATGCAACAAAATTCCTACAGACAGAAAGTACAGGTTTTACTTTGGCCAATCAAAACTCTTTGGTTCTATCTAACCCCCCTTCCCGGTCCAGTTCTGTATTTGCTAATCCTGAGGGTCTTTCTGGGGATCATACAGCAAACTGTTGCTTTACAAAAACACCTCTCTTTTTTTTAACTTCATATCTATATTCGGAAGTGATGGATGTCAGCGTTGGCACACAGACACACCTGTGTGTGTACATTAGGACATGCTCACCGTGCTGCCTTGGGTAGAAAGGGGAAAACTAAGAAAATGCCCCTGGCACTGGGGGCTAGCAAGCCCCAGTAAATCTGGCCTTCAACCTCAAGTGCATGGGCCTCAAGGACTGAGTCTAATACGCGCACAGATTTGGGGGATGCCCCCCTCCTGATGCCGCCTGGGAGGTATCTAAGGCTACGTGGTGGCTCAGGAGGCAACCTGGGTAAATGGCAATGAAGGTTCGGGTGCCAGAGTGGGGGGTGGAGGAGGGCTTACAAAATGAATGGAAAAAAAAAAAAAAAAAAGTATTTTCACCCCTTTGAGCACTAAAACCCATCAGCCTCACAATGAACACAGTCATTTATTTTTCCCCTCTCTATCCTTGGCCTGCAAGGGGGCTGGATGTCATCCTGTCTGTTGTGGGGTGCGGGTTGGGAGTTCCATGCATTTTTCTCCTAGGGTTGCTGGCATGCAATGCTGCGTGCACACGCAGGCATCTTACCAGTGTCCAGCAGTAGCCCCTCCCCCCACTGTGGGCCTCCACTGCACCACCACCCGCTTCCGCCATTTGGCAGGCGAGCAGCGCTGGACAGAATCCCCCCTTCCCAAAGAAGGAGAGCTGTCCTGTGGGATGCCCACTGCACCTTCCCCTGGCCAGCCATCAGCAACCGCAGTCCATTCCTGAACCAGAGTCACAAAGTGACAAGTGGAGGTGCTACCTGGCCGACATTAACACAGATTTAAAGGAAACATCTAAGTAAATTGCTGCGCTTTTCAGAGAAATACTAAACTCCCTTACCTCTGTGGGGGTCCATTACACATGTACATTTTTATTGTATTACTCTTTGGGAGGGAAGGGATTGTGCATTTTGGCAATGAAGAGGAGGCCAGCCGGTCACTTCCACTCCCCCCACCCAAGTCGTTTTGTGATATCTGACCAGGGACAGCTCAGCTGTGCCCGCCATACAAGTCAATGGGTTGTTTTTATTAACTTTTGTTTATGTGACACTATCTTTTTCCACAATTCCACCTGTATGTGTAATGGACTCCCACAGAGGTAAGCCAGTTTACTATTCCTCTGAAAAGTACAGAAATTTATGAAAAGTACAGAAATTTAACGTAGACATTTACTTTCTTTTTCCATACAGATTTTTATCTTGCTTGACAGGACGGGTAGCTTTCTCAGCCCTGCCCTGCTGCTGCTCGCTAGCCCTCACTTACTCCTCGGTTAGGGGTAATTTCACACTCATGGATTCCCCCAACAGCAGAGCCCGGAGAAGGCTATCCATTCCCCCAGACACATATCCAGTTCCATCCAGGACCCAAAGTGGCAGAGCGTGCTGCAGTGCGATGGGTACAGCGTTACCGAGGCTCGTTGTCCATGCTGCCTTTTTTCCTTGGACCCACAAGCGTGAATGAGCACGACAAAGTAGCTCCACCTCCACAAAGTTGCTACGGCGCCTGGACGTGGGGCGTCTCTCCAACCTACAGTGAACTCTCGCCTGCACTGCCAGTCAGATTCCTCCAGGTGACAGGCAGCGAGCCACAATAACCCCCCACCCCACCCAGGGAGGAAGCTGTCCTATAAATGCTCAATCCTCCCTCACCAGGCCAAGGTTCCTGCGCGACCTGTGCGTGTTTCCGAGCCCAAGTCACCGGTGTGGTAGGAGGTAAGGCATTCAGCTCCTCAGCCCTCCACATCACTGGATCGGCTGACATGTACTTGCTTTAAGGGATTCCTGGTCCACTGTGTCCAAGTCATCAAAGGTCAGTCTTGTAGGGCTAGTTCCTGCAACAGACTGTACCCTCTGCACATGTGGAGCACCACAAGGCACCCAGACATCCTCAGGCAAGCCCCTACCCTGCTCCACAACCTGAGCTACACAGGGGGTTGGGAGGCAAGCAAGTGGGGCTGAGATAAGTTCCACATCAATCCCCTACAGGATGTTTATTTGTAAATTCAGAAAACACCTTTGAGCAGAGCTCATTTACAAAGGTTCCATGTCACATTTACAGCAGTATTAGGACAAAACACATTGTTCATCGAATACAAATCACACACTTCATTGAATACAGCAGCAACTTGTGCAATCCTATTTGTCAGAATGGCCACTTCACAGAAGCATTCTCTGACGGGTAGGGGAGGAGGAAGGGAGGTAGAGAATGAAACCTTTTATTGTTTGAGAGGGGGTGGGAAGAAAAGGAAGAGATTCCCATATAGAGGCAAGCCATTTATCAGTGAAATAGCTTTTCAGGGCCGTTTTTGATTTGGGTGGGAGCAGTTAACCCCAGGATGGAGGAGGGAAGCTCATTTATTCATGACGGGGATCTGACGGAGAAGGAGCACTTGGCCAGCTTAGTCCTTCGGAAGGGGACATGAAAGGGGTTCCTGAGGGTGCTACGGGTAGCATGCTTGCATTGGGCAGGGAGGAAGAAGGAGTGAAGTGTGGGGGAGGAGTGGCCCCGGAGTGCTTTAATTCCCAGCAGGCATGTTTGGCAGGTGATGCGTAGGTACAGAGGAAGCCATTCCAAGTTGGTATAGAGGTTGCAGGTGTGTGTTATTCTGTCAGCTCCCAGGACGAGGCGACATGCATTATTCAGTGCTACTCTTACTCTGTTTAGGATTGAGCCAGCAGCCACTGGGGAAAGAGTAACAACACTGGCAACGAAGTATGAGTGTCCCCTGTTGGAATCACTGACAGTGTTCTGGGCTTCGATCCTCTCCCAAACCAAGTCACCCCGTGCTCCTCTACGGCACTACAGCAGGTCACTATTGTTTTTAAATTTTCAAAGAAATGCTGGGTTTATAAGCGGGGATTAATACTCTAAGTATGCTGAGAAATGTACTACGTCAAAGGGATTCCCTCCCCACTGTACTACTTTGGGTACTGCGTGATACCCTTGGTAGAGAAAGATCTGTCCACGCTTACCATGATGGCCTGTAAACAGTCTTCATGTTCACCGTCTCCGAGCTTCAGGGTGTACACCGGCGTTCCCTGCTGCAGCACAGGAGATCAAACACCTCTGTCTGTTCAGTCTGGTGGCTACCCCTGGAGTATGCAGAATGCAGAGTTTATGCCCCCTTCTCCCGCCTCCTCTTCTTCAGGATGAACATGTTGAGGGCCACCAATCTCTCATCATAACTCTTGCCCTCCACCCCAAAAAAATACTGATCAATCTGGGGTCCAGTGCTACACCACTTTCTCTATTCATGCTCCCTACACCCCACTGCCTCAAACTCCCCAATCAGCTGCCTACCTCCATGCTGCTACGGTTGTGCCCCCGGCAGGGTAGAAGGGGTGTACCCCATAGACTGCACACTCTTCATAGGACTGCTTCTGCTGAAGGGTACAGGACCAGTCTCTTTTGGTCCATTCTCCTGTGTTTCTCCCACTGCCATCCCCATGGATGCAGGCGCAATAGAGAGCTTCAAGATGAGTGTGCTGCCTCGTCTGCCGTCCCATGGTGCCCTCGATTGCACTGCTGTCAAGTGCAGTGTGCTGCCAATCTACCCATCCCATGGTGCCCTCGATCGCACTGCTGCCAAAGAATGCAGTGTGCTGCCTCCGTCTTCCACCGTCCCATGGTGCCCTCGATTGCACTGCCGTCAAAATACAGTGTGCTGCCTCCGTCCTTCCGTCCCATGGGCCCCTCGATTGCACCGCCGCCAAGGTACCCAGTGTGCTGCCCCGCGCCTGTCAGTCCCATGGTGCCCTCAACGCACTGCTGTCAAGGTACGAGTGTGCTGCCCGCGCTCTGCCGTCCCATGGTGCCCTACTGCACTGCTGCTGTCAAGGAAGTGTGCTGCTTGCGCCTGTCGCCCCATGGTGCCCTCGATTGCACTGCTGCCTGCTCATCCAGGTGGCAGTATCGCAGCAACGACAGCGACTCCACCCTCTCTGGAGCATGTCCTCTGGGATGCTCAGTCCTCCTCCCCCTGGCCGGCGCCTGACGACTCAGGCTCATTCCCAAACCCGGGTCATTGACGTCACATGCAGTAGTGCTACTCACTGTCCTGACAGCCCAGCTTTGCTTTACAGCTGCTTGATAACCTCAATCTCCTTTTAGTATGGAAAGACACAAGGACTGCAAACAGTTATAGTTTAACTAATTTAATTGAAATATTCAACTGAAGTAAGTAGTTTTCTAACGGCACTGCCCACTCATAGGACGGGCACCAAAGAACTCCGATGTGGTCCTGTCCACCAGGTATAATTTTTCCACTTTCTGTTTCTATCAATGACCAGTGCAGAGCGTGGTGTGGCTAGCACCTTAGCAGTGGCCTTTTCATGAATTTATGGACTGGACATTATATATTACAGAATTTGCAATTAGAGACACTTAGCTATAGACCAAAAGTGGGACACAAGTTTTTCAGAAATAGGGCAATTAAAGCTTGGAACTCATGTCCCCGGGACTGTGACAAAAAGTCAACAAATAGGGCACTATAAATGTCATGAAACTGTATCTGTAAGATGTTACAAGATGTAACCGTTTTAAATAGTTTTATTGTACATTAATGTTATCTTTAACAAAGTATTATTATACTGTATATCGTATACAGTATTTAATACTGTGTTGTTGAGTGGCTGGGCCACCTTTGGAAACAAACACTTGTGCCTAAAGCTTATTCCCTAGCAATACAAATTAAAGGAAAAAAACTACACTGAAACTGGAACGAAAAACCTCTTTGTCGAAGTCCCGGCATAGTCATGAACTCTGCCTCTTCTATATCCACTTCTGACTCTGTGAACAGTAGATGCTTACCACCTGGATAACAGATGAGGAATAAGAAGTAAAAATATGTTACTCACCTGTAACCGTAGTGCTAGGAGTGGTATACAGTCCACATCCACACACTGGCAGTTCCACTGGAACTGCCAATTCGTTGGAACGTATTATCCTCCCACCACCTGGGCGGTACATCCTCCAGCTCCACCCCATTTATGTCAGATTTTGCATTCTAGAAGCAGAGATCCATGTGCCATTTGCCTGGGAGGTCAGTGGGTGGTGTGGATGTGAACTATATACCATTCCTAGAAAGAACATTTACACAAGAACTTACCATAACAGTAGATCTTTGAGGAGTGTCTCTTGCAGTAGGTAATACACTTGGGTCATCGCCAGAGGTCGCTGTGGCACATGGCAGCTCTTCTAGCAGTCTTTTACCAGGGGCTGCCCACTCATGACATCAGCTTCCTGTTTCCTATATAAATGTGGGCGGTCTCTGGTATCCTCCGTTCCCCCGCCGGATTCAGCTCGCAAAGCGGGGACCGAGAGGAACCCTAGGTACCAAAGGTATCCCAACCAAAAGTCACTGGACCATAATTTGTTCTCCTAGAGAAAGAGGGGGACGGAGGGTGGGATTGGACCTACTATAAGAGACACTCCTCAGAGATCTACTGTTACAGTAAGTTCTTACGTAACTGTACTATCTTTCATGGAGTGGTCTCTTGCAGTACACTTGGGATGAATTCCAAGCAGTATTCCCAATATGGGTGGACATTATGACAGAAGGCCTTGTAGGACTGCTTGGCCAAAGGCCATCCTACGGCAAGAAGCAATACTCAATTTGTAATGCTTCATGAATGTATGGATTGTGGACCAGGTAACAGCACTGCAAATATCCGAAATGGAGGCGCCTTAAAAGCAAGCTGCAGTAGAGGCCATAGCTCTAGTGGAATGGGCTTGGACAGGTCCTGGTACGGGTTTGTTGTATTTTTTAATAACAAAATGTAATACAATGCGCCAACCAGTTAGAAAGGGTGCTTTTAGTAACTGGGAGCCCTTCTCGGCCCAAGACAAAAGTGACAAACAATTGAGAAGTCTTTCTGATCAATTTTGTTTGGTTGGTATAGTAACATACTATGCGATGGACATCTAAGGTATGTAATAATACTAATAAATTAATAACAAACTTTACAGTGTATCAGAGCACTTCACATTAAAACAATTAAAACCACATTAAAAATATTGTTCAGTAATTCGATGAATCACAGTAATCCCATAAAACAGTCGATTAGAAAATAGTGCCAATGCCAGCTGAAATAAAAAGATCTTAAGGGCAGACTTAAAGCTCTCCACTGTCAGGCACTCCCATACCCGACGAGGCAGAGAATTCCACAGGATGGGGGCCACAAATGAAAATGCCCTTGATCCAGGTGTTTTCAGTCGTACCCTGGGAATCTCCAGCAATCCCTCGTCGGTTGAGCAGAGTGGCCGGAGGAGAAAGTAAGGACGCAGGAGATCTTGCAGGTAGCTCGGTCCCAGTCTGTGTAGAGCTTTATAGGTCAGCAAACTGACCTTGAAGGTGATCTGCCACTGAACTGGCAGCCAGTGCAGTTCGCGCAGCACAGGCGTAATATGACTGGATTGAGATTATCCAGACAGCAGCTATAGAAGTTCACCTTGGAGTATTCATGATAGTATACTGGTAACTCCAGGGATTGATTTACAGTGTGTTTAGACACCACCTTAGGAAGGAAGGAAGCATTGGTACGAAGTGCCATTCTATCTTTGTGAAAAATTAAGTAAGGTTCTCTACACATGAGGGCATGAAGCTTGGAAACAGGGTGAGCTGAGGTGACAGCCACTAGGAATAAGGTTTTCCATGAAAGGAAACAGAGGTCACAAGTGGCTGCTGGTTCAAAGGGCTAAAGAGTTAATTTCTCTATTAGAAAATTGAGATCCCACGTAGCAGTGGGTCGTCTAATAGGTGGTTTGATATGTAACATTAGTTTCAGAAACATTTAGGCTAGATGATGTTGGTAGAGTAATCTGCCATCGAGCGGTTCACTGAAGGCCGAAATAGCAGACAAATAGATTCTGATAGAGGAATAGCTCAAACCTGACTCAGACAGCGAGGTCAGGTAGTCTAGAACTTTCATCAGTGGGCAGGAGTAGGGATCCAATGATCAAGAAGCAGCCCATATGGAGAAGCATTTCCATTTGGAGTTATAGGTTTCTCTGGTTGCTGGCTTACGTGAGGCCAAGAGAATACTGGCAACAGGAGAGGACACTTGTAATCTGGCTATGAACGTGTCCTCAGGAGCCAAGTGTGAAGGTGTAGAGCCTTCAGGTTGGGGTACAACAGGGTCCCTTGACTGTGAGTCAAGAGGTCCGTCTGATTGGCAATGGAACGGGTTCCTGTACTGATGGTTGTTGAGAAAGAGGGAACCACGCTTGTCAAGGCCACAGGAGCTATTAGGATCTACTGTGGCAGGCTCCAGTTGTAGTTTCAGTAGAGTGCGCTGCAGGAGAGGGACGGGGAGCATATAAAAAGAGTCCAGTCCATGGCTGAGACAGGGCATCTATAAACCATCCCTTTTGTGCAGGATAATGGAAATATATTTAGGGAGATGGTAGTTGACTGGGGAGGCAAACAGGTCCATCTGTGAAGTCCCCCAGAGGTTGAAGATTTTTTGGAGTACTTCGTTGTGAAGTGTCCATTCGTGTGTGGATGTCTGACGACTAAGATGGTCGGCCAGAAGATTGAAACGTCCTGGTAGATGGACGGCTGTTAATATCAGGTGTTGTCGGATGGCTTCTTGCCAGACTGCAAAAGTTTCCATACATAGAGTATGGGATTTCATACCTCCTTGCTTGTTGAGGTAGAATACCACTGCAGTGCTGTCTGATTGGATCAGCAACAGTCCTGGAGTCAAATGGGGTTGAAATGCCTGAAGGGCTAAATGGACTGCCTTCAACTCTAGAAGACTGATCAGAGACTGATGGAGAGAAGTGGTCCACTTGCCTTGTGTCCGATAAGGACCCAAGCGTGCGCTCCATCCGTCCAGGGAGGCATCTGTGGTTAACATCTGCATGGGAGGAAGGGACTGAAAAGGCATTCCTTGACATAAATTGGTTCTGACTGTCCACCAAGTCAGAGCGGACTTCAGAGAGGGAGTGACTCTGATCTCGTCCTTGAACTTTCCTGTTCTTTGAGACCATTGGTTCTGAAGGGCCCAGTGAATAGGCCTCATATGAAGACGAGCGAATGCTACCGTAGGGGTGGTAGCGGTCATGTGACCCAGAAGGCACAGCATCTGTGTGGCTGTAACTACTTTCTGAGTCTGTATGTGCGATGCCAGAGACAAAACGTTGTCCTGCCAGGCGGCTGGAAGGTAAACTCTGGCTGAGACTGTATCTAGGACAGCTCCAATGTATTGGAAAGACTGAGTCGGAGTCAGGTTGGACTTTGGTCAACCGACTGTGATCCCTAGAGTGTGAAACATTTGCAGGGTAGCTTCTAGGGAGGAGAGCAGAGCTGTTCTGGAGTTTGCTTTGATTATTCAGTTGTCGAGATATGGGACGATAAAGCGCCCTTTTCTTCATAAAGCTGCTGCAACTACCGCTAAGCATTTAGTGAACACCCTTGGGGCCGAAAAGAGGCTGAATGGCAGTGCTTGAAACTGGTAGTTTTGACCTGGAAGGTGGAAGTGCAGAAACCTGTGGTGGGCCGGGTGGATGGGAATATGCAGGCAGGCATCCTTCATATTTAGGGCACAAAGCCAATCTCCCTGTTTTAGTATTGGCAAGATGGAATTCAGGGTTATCATGCGAAAACATTTATACTGGTTGAAAAGATTCAGTTTTCTGAGGTCTAGTATCGGTCTGAGATCTCCAGTGTGTTTGTGTACCAGAAAGAATTGGGAGGAGAATCCCATTTGATGTTCCGAGGGGGGTACTAGATAAATAGCCAGTTCGACCAGGAGAGCCCTCAATTCCTCCTGAAGACAGGTATATCATCTGATGGGTAATGAATATTTTGAGGAGGATGGGGGGCTTGAAATAAATTCCAGAGTATGACCCTCTGTATAATCTGGAGTACCCATTCATCTGAAGTGATTGTTCGCCAGGCCTCCAGATGGAGGGCAAAACGACTGCCCACAGCCTCCGAAGCCTGGTCGAGGAGGTGTGGGCAAAGCCCTAGTAGGTCACTGCGTGCTGGGTTGTCCAGCCCCACCGGTTTGATGATGGGAGCGGAGCTCTGAGTGGCAGAGGTGCTGCCTCTTGTGGATTGAGTACGACCTCTAAAGCTGCTGTTATTGGTACCTTTATATTTCCCACCTCTTTTAGAATACGAAGAGGATCGAGTATGGTAGGTTGTATGCGGAGTATGGTACATGTCATGAACCATACGTACGGTTCTGCCTGAGGCCTGTAGGTCATCTAGTAAGGTTTGAGTACCTGACCGGAATAGCTTGGACCCATTAAACGGGGTGTTAGCTACTTTGTGCTGCACATCAGGTGTAAAACCTCAAAAACGGAGCCAGGCATGATGAAAGAAAGAAATGCCAGAAGTGGATAGTCGGGCTGAGGTATCTACGGTGTCATATCCCGACCTGTGTAGGTGTCGGGAAACAGAACTGCTAGTTGACACTGTAGCCAATAATTGTTCCCTTTCTTGTGAAGGAGGGAGTTTACTGATAATATCAATGGCAGAGGACCCTAGGGTACACTGGTATTTAATCATATGACCAATGTAATTTAGGATTCTGATATTCATGGTACTGGAGGAAAATACCTTTTTCACCCAGATGGTCAAGTCTTCGAGATTTCTTATCAGGAGGTAAGGAGCTCATGTGTTTAATTCATTTAGTATGGTCACGAGCGGCAGTAATGACTACAGAATCCACTTCAGGGAAAGCGGAAAGGAAGGGGTGATCCAGAGGAGCTTGACAAATATGATCTGCCTTGCGGGGGAACAGCTGTAATAGCTTCAGGCTGATGCCAGGCTGCCAGTATGGCATTCTGATAAGCTTGGATTAGTGGGGAGACCACTAAAACAGGCTCATCTGGCAATTCAAGATATTCTGCCATGTCCTTATGCTGTTTGTCATGTTCTGTGGTGGAAAATCCCATGATGGTTTGTATCTGAACCATCATTTCGTGGAACGAAGGGTCATCAGGAGGAGAGGCTGCAGAATGTCTAGGCAGATCTTCATCCAAGGAAGAGATTTCCAAAAAAGGAGACTGAGGAGTTTGGAAATCCAGCTCCTGGAACTCTTCGTCTTCAAGGTCACTGGAGAAGTCAACTGGGAATTCTTGTTCATCTGATAAATAGTTTTCCATATAAAGAGGCGGTGACCAGGGTGGTAATGGATCCCTGTCACCATGGAACCTCTTAGGTGGAGGAATAGAAGATAGAGGAGGGTCGCCCTGCTCTCCTGGGTCGGAGGGCAGGGAGTGCCGCATGGCATGCAAGACGTGCTGTACTACAGTAGAAACGTCCAGTTCCTTTTGAGAAGGAGGGAGGGTAGGAAGGGGGGAGTGCTGAGAGACGAGGGGGATGATGGAGGGGATTGGACGCATAGCCGGAGCAGGTCTTGACCCTGGATGGTAAAGACCAGGGTCCCGATCTCTGTCTGCCTGACCCCTGTGAGTAGCCACCTGGGAACGCGGAGGGTCAGTAAGCATGGCATACGTCATTGGCTTCCCTTAAGGAACGCGGGGCCTCGTCGACGGGCCCGCAGGGGAAGAAGGATTATAATGTACATCTGAAGGCGCCACAGACAGGAGAGGAGATCCTGTCGGCAGAGCAGCAGTAGAACCCACACAGGGTTTTTCAATTTGAACTGCATTTAAAGTGCTGGAAAGTGCAGTCGACAAGAGAATAAGAGCTCCCGCCGACGAAGATGTGGTGTGAGGGCGCGTCGTCGATGGAGGGACATCTGGAGGGCCGTTGATGTGTGCTTTGGCACATAGCATGAGGAAGGTTTCTCCTTCTCCTTTTTGTGCCATGGAAGAGAATCAGTGGATGGGGAGCCCTTGGGACGGGCCCCCCCCACCTCCCGATTCTCTAAAAGAGACATTTTCTGCTCAGTCAGTAAATGCTGAATTTCAAGCAATCATCAACGATGAGTTGCATGATTAAATTCCTGACAACAGGTGCAGGAACTGGTGTCGTGCATGGGTCCCAGGCACCTTACACAAGAGATATGGTTGTCAAGCAGTATATCTTCCTACCGCAATGGCAGGAACAAAATAATGCTTGCTTGTTTGAAGATTCTTTAGACATTCGTTTAGTAGCTCAAATTCTTGGCGATAACTGCTGTTCAGAAGTTGCTCTAGTTGCTGCACGTGAGCTGAAGACGGTGGGAAGATGAACTGAGGATACCAGGGACCGCCCATGTTTATACAGAAAACAGGAAGCTGATGTCATGAGTGGGCAGCCCCTGGTAAAAGACTGCTAGAAGAGCTACCATGCACCACAGTGACCTCTGGCGATGACCCAAGTGTATTACTTACTGCAAGAGACCACTCCATAGAAGATCTATGGTTACAGGTGAGTAAACTGTTTTTCTAGGGCATGGATATAGTTCACTTATTCACAGACTGGCAGACTTCCAGCAGTTCTCCACGGAGAGGGGGCACGGCACACAACCCTACATGGAGAATGATTGGAGAACCAAGGTCCCAAATGCAGCATCCCAATGAGACTCAAGGTTGAGGCTGTAATGGGATATAAAGGTGTGAGCTGACTCCCGGGTAGCAGCCCTGCAGATTTCCAGGACAGGGATGTCCCTGGAAGCAGCCACCGAGGCAACAGTATGCCTGGTGGAATGAGCCCTAAGCCCTACAGGAGGCTCACTATGAGCCAACCTATAGCAGAGGTTGATGCAGGATGTGATCCACCTGCCAACTGTCCATTCTGCTGCCAGTCTACCAGGCGTGGCTCTGAAGATGGGTTGGTTAAATATACAGAAGGTTTGTCACCTGGGTAAGGTGGAATTCTGATACTACCTTTGGGAGGATCTTCAGGTGAGGGTGAAGGATGACCTTGTCCCTGTAGAACACCAGATACGGAGACTCCACTGAGAGGTCATGGTGCTCACTGACCTTTCTGGCCGATGTGACGGCCATCAAGGAGGCAGTCTTCCATGACAGGTGTGACATCTCACACCTGTGCACAGGCTGAAATTGCTTGACCATGAACACAGTCAGCACCAACAGTAGGACCCATGGTGGAGTGGTTCATGCACTGGAAGGGACAAGTGGCCTAGGCCCTTGAAAAAGCATCCAGCCACCTTCTCTTGGGTCACTGTCAACATACCAGCCTGCGCCTGGTATGCAGAGATGGCTACCAGGTGCATCTTGAGGGTCGTTGCTTGCAGCCATAGCTGGGACAGAGACCAGAGGTACTCGAGGATACTTGCCACAGGGCAGACAAGAAGATCAAGCTCCTTGGCCTGACATCAAATGGAAAAGCTTTTCCATTTAAAGGCACAGCATCAGCCTCCACAATGTGGAGCTCATTTTCCGAAAGACCCAAAGCCTGGAACTCTAACTACTCAGGAACCAGGTAGTGAGATGCAGGGACTGAAGGTCCAGGTGCAGGAGTTAAGGTCAAGTTAAATCTCTGAACCCACAACCTGCCAACAGGCCTGGTAGAGGCCCATTTTATAGGCTTGTGGTGGCTGTGGCTGTGGCTGCTGTCAACAATCACTTGGTCATGGAGGTGGTCCCCGGCCCTGATGCCCATTCCAAGGCATCCAGGGTACCAAGGCGGCTATGCCAGCCCCCGTACCTTTTGGCTCCCACTTCCTCCCCCTCCACTACTGTGTCCAGGGGTACAAGAGGTGGAAGGCTCTTCCTTCATCTGGCAAAATTAAAGAAGATCATGGTGGATGAGTGGGTCCTGGAAACAGTGGACAAGGGGCATGCTCTTGAGTTTCTGTCCACCCCTCCAGTTCATCCTACACCCCCTTCTCATTATCCTCTGGGTCACTTGTCCCTTCTGAGAGAAGAAGTACAGTCTCAAATTCACAAGAGAGCAATCAAATTTATTCCTCCCAAAAACAAGCACCTGGTAGTGCCAAATGTTTCTTTGCATGGTTTGTGTGGAAGGGGTGTATTGTGTTAGCTGAACTATTGTTGGGAGGAAAAGCCTGCCTGAACTATGTTTCGACAAGCTGTCATATTTTGGACAGCATTTGAATACAGAAGTTTGGGTAATAAGAAGGCTATGTTGAAAATCTGGGGTGCAAATATTTAAAATGTGCACTGTTACGAGCATGCATACTGAAATTACAACGAATGGGCATAACTGTCATTTTTTTGTATTTTTGACCCCAAATGTTGAACACAGTCTTCTTATCACCTCATCTCATGAGCCCCGTAGGTGAAAATTTTCAAATCCATGAAAAACGGCATTCCGTACCACAGGTGCAAAATACACGTTTTGGGCAGGATATGAAAAATGACATCTGTACTGTTCATGAGGTGGTATGATAAAATGGCTACACTGAAAATTTGGAGTGAAAATATTGAAAATTACCAAAGTTACATGCGTGCGTACAAAATTTTGAACAACCACGTGTAACTCTGCTAGTTTTTGGATTTTCTTCAAATTTTCAAAATATACCCTTTAGGACCCCACCTCATGAAGAGTGCCATTGTCATTTTGTTCACTGGTCCCAAAAGGTGATTTCACTAGCGACCATGCCATTCTGCACCACAGGTGAGAAAACATATTCGGGCAGAATGTGAAAAATGACAGCTGTACTGTTCACAAGGAGGTCTAACAGCAATGTAGGAAACCTGGAGTGAAAATATTAAAATTGGCAAAGAAATTACAGTGTGAGTAGAAACTTGCATAAACACGCCTATAACGCATGATCATTTTTGGGATGTTTTGCACCAACTTTTCAATATGGGCTTTTGGGACCTCTCCTCATTAACACTTACAATCATTTAGTTAATCGGTCCTGAAAGGTGATTCCAGCAGCGACTGCAAAATCACCTTTTGGGACCGAGTAACGAAAAGAGTGCCAGTGCTCATGAGGTGGGGTCCCAAGATCTCCATGTTGAAAATTTGGGGTCAAAATTCCTAAAAATGGCTGAGATATAACATAAGTTGAAACCCCATTGACAGCCATTATACAGGCTTACCTCGATTCCTCAGTTTGGCTTTGAAGAGTGCAAATGTGTCCTGGTCAAAGAAGATGCAGCCACTGACCTCTGGAGGTAAGTATGGGTGAGGAGTTAAGGGGTGGGTGAGCAGAGGAGGAAGGGGAGACAACGAGGGCTGTTCTTTTACAAGCTTAAAAAAAAAAAAAAAAAAAAAGACTTTGGGGGCTTTTATTTTTATTTTTTTTATGAATAAGGGTATAAAACATGTTTATTTTGGGACACTGGGAGTGGGCTCCCAGTGTCTGGGAGGATTAGATAATGCTGACACAGGGACTTGGCACCCCGATGTTGGCACAGGACGGGGAACAGAGGGACCAGGCAGATTGAACACTGTGACAGGGCGCTCCTGCCACTCTTTTTTTTTTTTGTAACTATCATCTTTATTGGTATTTTAACTTATTTACACATAAGTCAGCCAGGCCATCATCCATAGTGGAATTAGACATACAATTCAAAGAGACTCAGAAAGGAATAGTGTCCGTACTTAGATAATACCTTGTTAGACCCAATAAAGAAAAGAAAAAAGTTTTTACTCTTAGCCTTAATTGACTCCAGATTCAGCCCGGCATTGGGACATCAGATCAACATAGTCCAAAGAGGGTGATCCCAGACTTACAGTTTGTCAAGTCACAAGCCATAATGCGGTTGTGGTTCTATCCACAGGGGTTAGTTTCCGATCAACCTTCCAGCCAGGGGTTTGGTGGGGGTGCCCTCTCCCAAGGCGGGTCTCCAACCTCCCGAGGGGGGGGACTAAGTATCACCCCCCCCTTCCAGACCCCAGGGGTCAATAGGGTAAATGGAAATAGGAAAGCCCACCTGGCACTCAACTGTCTCCCCCTCATAGAACAAAGGTTGGGTCTTTTAGCATATAATATATCTGCCAGCGGGTCCACCTCTCCACAAATTTCCCTTCTTGATTATTTAGGCTATGTGTTATTTTTTCCATAACATAGATTTGTTTAGTAATAGCCCACCAGTCCTGTATGGTGGGCACTTTAGAGGTCAGCCAGTATTTTGTGATAACTTTTTTGATCACTGTGAGGAGTATTAGTAAAAGGTGTCTAGTCGTTGGGCCGCGTATGTTATGAGGCAGGACCAAAAACAAGACCATCTCCATTGTCAACTGAAATTGGGGATCAAATATCTGCTGGAGATGGTGTTGCAGCAGAAAAGAAAAAGGCGCCACGGAGGGACAGCTCCACATCACATAGGTGTGGTCTGCCCTTATGGCTTCGCCTAACGACAACAGCCCGCCCCCCCGACTTGGGGCGTAGTGACCCGTAATTGCAGGAGTTTTGAAGTAGCGAATTAAGCATTTCCAAGAGAACTCCCTCCAGACATGCGAGCTGGTAATCCTAGCTGAATATTTCCATGTCCTCTGCCAATCCTCTGGGGTTATCAGATATCCTGATTCCTGGCTCCAGCGTGTCCGAATCCCTTCTGTGTCAACGGAACTCTGAATCTTCAGGGACCGGTAGTACATTGATATCAGGTTGTTTTGCCGATGTGTCCTAATATGTGCTGTAAGGGTTTGTATGAATGCTGGGATCCGTTCCTGGTCCCAGATTTCCCGGGGAAGGCCCTGCATATAATGCCTAAGCTGAAGATACCGGAAAAAATCTTCCTTGGGAATACCAAATTCCTTTTGTACCTCATTAAAGGCCCACATTGTGCCTTGTCTGACTATTTGACTTGGGTATTTTAGGCCTCTCCTCTCCCACTGCCGGAAACCACCACTGTGGACTCCTGGGGGGAAATCGCCCATGCTGGAGATTGGGCACAAGAGAGGCGAAAATGTAAACAGTTGGTAACTGTTCTGGATGTAATGCCAGCCCCTTACCGAAGCCTCAAGCCAGGGATTTCCCTGTGTAAATCTCTTCCTAGAGTTCCCGGGGTTGTATAGAGCGCCGTAGAATGCGTTATCATCCATCAGCACCCGCTCAATACCCAGCCAATGTGGAACACTTGTTCTGGTTTGCCTGGATACCGTATATATTAAGCTAGTGGCTTGGTAGTATAGCCTAAAGTCTGGGAGACCCAGACCCCCCTCGTCTCTAGGAAGGGTAAGGGTCTTAAGACGCACCCGAGGTCTTTTATTGGACCATATAAATTTAGTGATGTATCTGTCAATCTCCTTAAAGGTCTGCCTGGGTATCTGTATCGGGATATTCTGGAACACATACAGCGCTCTGGGGAGGGACACCATTTTAATTAGGTCGGTCTTACGTGCCAGCCCATAAGGAAAGGCCGCCCATGTGGCCAGGTCTGTTTTAAGTTGTTCTATCAGTGGAGCATAGTTATATTTATAAAATTCCCGGGGGGATTTCGGCAAATGTATCCCAAGATATTTGAGTTTTCCTAAATCCCATCTCCCAGGAACAGTGGTTTTTGGCCCCTGAGTGGGAGAAAAATGGAAGGGGAGCAACTCAGTTTTATTGAGGTTTAGTTTGTATCCTGAAACTGCCCCAAAATCCTCCAATATCAATTTAACCGCAGGGAGAGACTGTTCAGGATTACGTAAGTATAGAAGTATGTCATCTGCATAAAGGGCTATACGATGCTCTACCTCCCCCACCACCACCCCCGTGATATCATGCGCTTCCCTGATCCTCTGGGCCAGTGGCTCTATAAAAATTGCAAATAAAAGGGGAGAGAGGGGACAGCCCTGCCTTGTTCCCCTGTGTAGTGGGAAATATCTAGAATGATGTCCATTAACCTTTATGCAGGCCTGCGGGGCTGAGTATATGTTTTGCAAAACCTTTATAAGCGCGGAAGGGAAGCCCAATTTATATAGTGTTTCATAAAGAAATTGCCACGACACCCTGTCAAATGCCTTTTCGGCATCCAGGTTGGCCAACAAGGACGGGACCCCTTCAGAGTGCACCCGGTGCATCACATGTAGGGTTCGCGCTGATATTGTCTGTAGTCGAGTGTGACTGAACGAACCCTGTCTGGTCCTTATGGATCAGCAAGGGGAGAATCTGGTCGACTCTATGAGTTAGGACTGCCATAAAAAATTTATAATCCTGATTAAGGACCGATATCGGCCTGTAGGAGGCACATAATTGTGGGTTTTTATCCGGCTTAGGGATGACCGATATAGAGGCATAGGCCCAGGACGGGGGAGGGGGTTCCCCCTGCATGACCCACTTAAAGGCTCGGCAAAGGTTTGGCAGGACCTGGGTCCTAGCCACTTTATAGAATTCCACACCATACCCATCTGGACCGGGAGATTTCTGGGATTTGGCCTTCTTAACGACGGCCAGCACCTCTTCCTCTGAGATCGGAGCAGTCAGGGCCCAGCCCTGGGCCTCTGTGAGTCATTGGAGACTGACCCCCTGCAAAAATTCCAGCACAAGGTGTGTGGGAGCTTGCTTTTCTGGGGTATACAGTGACTGATAATAAGTCGCGAAGGCTTCGGCTATATCCTGGGATCTGGTGGACCGTAATCCCCCTGGGGAATGAAGAATTGAAGTAATTGTGGACACCTTTTTCTGTTTTCGGACCCGGTACGCCAGCATCCGAGCAGCCCTTGGCCCCACCTCATAAAATTTCTGGCGCAGAAAGGTGAGGGCCATCTCAGTCTGCTGCCGCACCAAGCTGTCTAATTCAAGCTTAGTTTGCTGCAATTGAGGGAGCACCGTAGTGTCCCCTTGTTTGTGTGCCATTTGTAAAAAGTGGAGGGAATCCTCCAATTCCCTTCTCCGCGCTCTTCGCTGTTTTTCTTGCTCTGCTGTAAATTTTATTAGGTGTCCCCGTAATACTGTTTTGATCGTGTCCCAATGAATGGCGGGGGTGGAATCTGCAATCGGGTTGTCCTCCCTAATCTCCTGTATCTTCTCCACTATAAATTCCCGAAACTTTTTAGAGCGTAGATGAAAAGGGTTTAGCCTCCAAACCGTACGCTTGGGCTGGAGGTCGAAATCCCATGTGGAGACCTGAGGCGCATGGTCCGAGAGAGCAATGTCCCCTATTTGTACTTCATTCAGCATCCCCAGATCTTCCACATGTGTGTATATCTGGTCTATACGGGAATAGGTGTGGTGTACCGCAGAGTAGAAGGTATAATTTCTCGAATGGGGATGGAGCCGCCTCCAGGCGTCGACCCATCCTGCCTCGGCCGCAAACCTTTTAAAGAACTTCTGGACGGCTGTCGACTTGGGGGGCTTACTACTGGTGGAATCAAGGTGTGGGTCGATAAAGTTAAGATCACCAGCCATCATGAGCATTCCCCTTGTTTTTTGTACAACTTTGTATAATAATGGCCTAAGCTGGGTCATCCGCATCCCCAGGGGGAAATATAAATTCACCATGGTCACTTGCTTGCCGTGTAAAACCCCCTGTACCAGGATCATGCAGCCTTCCGGGTCAGCCCATGTATCATTAACCTCAAAGGGGATACCTGGAGAGATGATGATGGCCACGCCCCTGCATCTGCCAGTTTTGGCAGACAAATAAAATACCTGCCCCCTAGTGAGTTTAGTCAATTTTGCGTGTTCTACCACATTCATGTGGGTTTCCTGTAAAAATGTAAGGTCCACTTTTGAGTGTCTGAGAAAAGCCCGGGTCCTTGATCTCTTAATTGGGGAAGCGAGGCCATTTATATTCAGGGAAAGTAATTTTACTTTAGCCTTATCCATCAGTGATCAGTAGCTGCATACTAGCTTACCGCCTTTTAGCATCATTATGGCCTTAGGCCCGCCTCCCCTGGAGGACACCCCCACCGAGCTTGGTAGATTGTGGCTGGCGACTAACATAGAACAAGAAACAATACGATAACAAACTGGTCCAACTGTTACCAACAAAGCATAACAAATATACATGTTAACACTGCAAATTAAGTAACTAGCACTTCCACGGGTCGGAAAATCTGACCCTAGCGCAAGGAAACCTTGCCATGAGCCCAGGACACTGAGCATTAGCACTCTGTGCTATCGGGGAAAGGGAAATGGGTCGGGTGACTATTATATGCAGCACTCATCCCCCTGTGATCCCTACAAGGTTTAATAGGGGAATGAACCGGGTAGAAGAGAATTCTGCATGCTAAAATGTCCCTTCAGACCTTGGTGTGGGGGCTCTGCCGGGCAGAGAGCGCTAGGGTGTCAGGGCGACCCGTCTCCATCTCGTGCCCCGCTGGTCCTGGGGTGATCGGCTGTATGTGGGCCAGTCTAACGGACAGCATCCCTCGCAACAAGGGAGAGGGGAGGCCCCCCCCCCCCGCGGCACTGGTACTCCAATCTGCCAGGCCCCGCTTGGTACCCCGGACCGCGAGGAACGCCACCCCCGCAAGTCAGCATTCACCCCTCCCCATAACCATGACCCAAGCTGGGTCCGCTAAACCCTTGCAGTAAGCTCTTACTCTTCCCTCACTTCTCCTCAGTATTCAAGAGGTGAGGGTGGATTAACCAAAAAGAGGGAGCTCCCTGGGGGACTCAGTACAGGCGTATATCTAGCTGGCTTCCAGCCCGCCGTCCCCAATCCCGGTAAGTTGTAAGTTCCTCCCCTCGCCCCAGTCCCCCATATCGGACAGATCCGAGTAAGTCCTCGCCATTCGAGTGGGTATTCAGGAGGAAGCGGCACTCGATGACCCCAATTGCTGTCTTCCGTGGGACCCTCTCCTCAAGCCAACTCGCCAGGTGGCCACCTTATCAGCAGTCACTATAGCAGGATACATTACCAATAGGTCTCAGGGTTGAGCTCTTCACTCCCCCTCCTTTGGTTATCCCTTCCTCCAAACGCTCGGGTCTCCTGTTCAGCTCCCACCCTCCCACTCCGCCCTTCGCTCTACCGGACTAGGTAAATGCCATCTAATAGTGTACTTGCATTTCTACTG
Source organism: Neoceratodus forsteri (assembly GCA_016271365.2). Lineage (NCBI taxonomy): Eukaryota > Metazoa > Chordata > Ceratodontiformes > Ceratodontidae > Neoceratodus > Neoceratodus forsteri. The sequence continues at coordinate 569,605,552 of JADMNL010000022.1, forward strand.
CTTGACTAGGTTCCATTCGACGGGCTGTACTGAGAAAGGAAGCAGGAAGAAAAGAGAGACCTCCCCTCAACCTCTGCTACCCCCACCCCTATTTATGCGGACAGACCACCTCTCCTTTGGACCCTCTTACATTCCCCACCTTCCGCCTCAACTCCTATTCTAGAATTTGTGGCGCTGGCAAGTCTAATGCGGATTCTCTATAGCACCGGTTCCAACCTCCACCACTTCTATGATGCTTCCAGCTTCAGCTACACACAATTCACAGTTCCCTGCTTAATTCGACCCAATCAGGACTCACCCTCCCCCTGCCACCTCGTTCCCAGCACTCATCATCATTCGTGTCCAACCCCCCAGGACCCCCCACATGGCAGCCGGAACCCTGTAACTCTGCATACTTCTGCCTATACTGGAATCCACCCCTCCAGTTACCGCAATGTGCCTCTTTTCGCTCTCCCCCCCCCCCGGGGGGCCCATCCAGATTTACATCGCAGTAAGTTTGGAAGTCCTTTACTTGCTGTCCTCAGGTCTTCTCGGCAATCTCCAGCGACTGTAGTCCTTCTGAAGAAGTCTGCTTCTCATGTAAGGTCCCAATTATCTTCTTGATGGCCTCAGCACCTTGTTTCCGTCTCTCATCCCTCTGCTCTGCACTCCACAGCTTATGGGCAAGTTTCGTAGCCACCAAGGGTTTTTTTGGAGGAGGTCTGGTCTGGGGAATCTCAATGCGCCGCTTTTTTAGCTCCAGGACCGCTTCCTCCGCCGTCTCCACCGATCGGGACCCTTCAGGGAAGAGGATGACCATCCTAGCGGGATACGGGGTGCGAAATTTAATCCCTGCTTTTTTCAGCGCCTTCATGACACTGGAGTAGGCGCGCCTTCGCGCCATTATTTCTGGGGCATAGTCGTTGTCAAAATATAGACTCTGTTGGCCCAGGAACACACTCCCCTTTCTCCAAGCTGCCCTTATCACCACCTCTTTGTCCTGGAACCGCAGAAACTTAACTAGGACAGTTCGTGGACGGGATCCCGGTGGGGGTCTTGGGCCCAACGTACGGTGTGCATGCTCTATCTCCAGCGAGAGGCCTTCTGGTAGGGGGAGCACTTCCCTGAGGAACCTCTGAATGTAGCTTATGTCCTGGCCTTCCGAGCCCTCAGGGAGCCCCGAAATCCTTATGTTGCTCCTCCTGTTACGACTTTCGGCATCCTCTGCTCTGGTTTGCAATGCTTTGGCTTCCTTTTGCAGTCGGGAAATGGCTTGCTCCGCTTCCTCGAGTCTACCCTCCACCTCGGTCATGCGGGACTCACTGCCCTCCTGCCGTTGCTCAAGCTTCCCAATGTCGGTACGAAGCGCGGTAGCCGTGGATTTCATTTCGCGGCGAAAATCTCTCAGCTCTGCCAGCATTTGTGTCATTTGGTTCTGAAGTATGATATGGGAGGCCTCCCCGCCGCGCCGCCACCATGCTCATGACATGAAGAGGAGGCCCGCGTAGTCCCCGCCTCTGAGCTCGTCTCTGTGATTTCTCTTCATCCAGATGAGCGAGAATTGAAAACTTGTTATCCCCTCTTTTTTTGGGCATTGTAGGCTGTCCTCCGGTAGTCAGTTTGGTGCGATGTCGCTAGATTAGGAATGTTGGAGGATAATTATAGGATCGGTCGGGAGAGTGCCTCGTCTAAGCTGCCATCTTCATCGTGACGTCACCGGAAGTCGCTCCTGCCACTCTTGAGGACCAACGTTTTCTTAAATTTGTTGCAACAGTTCTTCTCTTTCTTAGCCTACTCTATCCGTTACAATTTCTAGTCCATAAGGTCGGCCACCTATGGGCACCCCCTTCCCTTTCTTCACTATGCTATAGTGTCCTCTTTAATTTTCCTTTTCCCTCTCAGGTCCTTGTACAGGGAGGTTATTGTTGTGACCTCCGAGCTGATATAAAACAGGCTGTGTTCCTCATTGCTGGATTCAGTATGCAATGGCACTATGTCATAAAATACTTTCGTGTGTGTGTGTGTGTGTGTGTGTGTGTGTGTGTGTGTGTGTATATGTACAGGGCATGAAATTTGTGAAAAAAAAAATACATGCCTACTGGGGCATGTAAACAGTAAACGTACATGCCTGAGAAACTTTTTACATGCCACCCCTTTTTTTGCAATGTTGAATTTGTTGTCTTGTCAGTAATAAACACAAGATAATAAAAACTGACTGTGTGTTTGTCTCATTTATTTCAGTAAGGTCAAGAAAGACAGAAAGATACAGGAACAGAGCACTAGGGGCAGAGTCCAGGCAAAAGCATTCACTCCCAAGTTTTTTTTAAGTAAGTTGTTAACTCCTACTTTATCAGGGCCCTTGAGAGGGTGGTGGAGCAGGGGATAATTCCCAGGGCCCAGTGCCAAGAAGGGCCCATGCTGCCAGTGCCCAGAATACTGTGTGCAGGGATGGGGCTGCAAGATGACAGGGGCCCCAGAATTCCTGTCAAGGACCCTGCTACTGTACTTATACTGAAGTGGCTCAATGCCTGGTTGCATGTCCTAATAAGCTCTTATCCAGCATCAGTATGTAAATTGTAAGGAGTTTTTTTATTTTTCAAGAAAATGGCTAGTTACACTTAGTTTACACACAGTACCACCACAGTACCTAGGCTCTTAGAGATTTTTTACTTTATTACTTAGTTTAGTTTAACTAACTTGTCTCACTGTTGCTCCAGCCTTTATATTTAGATATTCCAAAATACTGTTGCAGGGTCTATAACATATTTCCTATTCAGATTTTAGTTAGTACAGCCCACAGGCGCAGACCATCTCTTACATGGTGTTTATATTCAGTTTTTAGCTACATTTGCTCCCACATTTGCCTTTTAAGGCTTTAACAACTAGAACTTTTTTTAGATTTCAGGTAGTCAACAGTGCAGTATCTCATCTAGACTGTAAGAGATTTCCTTTTCAGAGTTTAGTTACTACTGGCCACAAACACAGTAGCTCTTAAAGGAGGTTTTTATTTTTTTTTTAGCAAACTTTGCTCACACTTGCCCTTTAGGCTTTAAAGAGACTTTTTCTATTTTAGGTAGTCCCAAACACAGTAGCTTTTTATTTATTTTTTTTATAATTCTTCTTTTTATTAAGTTTTCAACTTATATACATACAAGTCACCAATGTTTATACACTTACAGAAACATTCATGAATTCCTTATTATACAGTCAATTATAATAGCACTATGAAATTCATTCCCAGCGAGGTGTATCATTCAATTTTACAGTTCTCTGCTTAGTTCAATACAATACAACTGGACCGTGCCTTCAGCCTCCAGGTCTAAGCAGTTAATAGTTAGGGCTCCCATTTAGGGCTTGAGGAGCCATGGGCAACTCTTAAATCCGCCCTTCTGTTGGTGATACCAAACACATGGGTACCGGCCCCCACGAAGCGGGGATTCAGTTTTGTAAAAGACTGTTCTTCTCAGATGCCATGGCTCACCGGGTTGTCACCCCCGATGGTCTCCCCCACCTCAGAAAAGTGGGGTGGAAAAGCAATGTATGGCTTTTGTTTGTTTCATCTCCCATTTCGGGTTACAGTCTAGCTATATCGATCATTTGATTACACATTTCGCTCTTTTCCAAGTAATCATCCCCTCCCAAACCCCTTCTTGCCCAGACCAATTCCGGCGAGCCACTTTTAAGTGTGGGCGTCTACCCTACGAGGGACCGGGGAGCCAGGCTAGGGGCACCGGGATGTAATCATCCACCTTCTCTATTTGTGATTCTTGGCAGGTTCCTGAGTTGAGGTTTCTTAGGGTGTAAAGGTAGGGTCTTTCAACATGTAGTATATTTGCCAGCGTGTCCATCTGGTGTTGAATTTCTCTTCCTGTTCATTTAGGTTATGTGTTATTTTCTCCATATTATAAATCTGTTTCGTGATATCCCACCAGTCTTGGATTGAAGGGATTTTTGTTGTTAACCACTGTCTAGTGATTGCTTTCTTTGCAGCTGTTAGGAGCAGAGAGAGCAGGTATCTGGTATTACAGCTTCTATGGGTTGTGGGGAAATTAAGAAACAGGAACATCTCCAGGGTCAGTCGGAGTTGTGGGTCTATCAATTCTTGCAGCTGAGTCTCAAGCTGTATGAGGAACACTTGGAGGGCCGGGCACAGCCACATAACGTGGGACAGGTTAGCAAGCGGTTCCCCACATTGCCTCCAGCACTCTGCTGTGTTGTTTGGAGAGTAATGTCTTGTGACCACTGGGGAACGGAAATATCGAACCAAGACTTTCCAGGCGAATTCTCACCACTGATGAGAGCTAGTAACTCGAGCTGAAAAGCTGCATGCCTGTCTCCATTCCTCCAGAGAGAGCTGATGTCCTGTTTCTTGTGACCATTGTGTACGGATGTCCTCAGTGAGGGCATTTCTTTGTGAATTAAGAGCTTGGTAGTACCGTGAAACCAAGAGATCTCGCATCCCTGTGCTGTTTAGCTGTATTTGGCATTGAATCAATGCCGGATATCCCTCCGGATTCCACAGTGTCCGTGGGAGACCTTCTATATAGTGACGCAGTTGAAGGTAGCGGTAAAAATCTTTGTGTGGAAGGTGAAATTTTCTCTGAATCTCTGCATAAGTCCAGATGCTGCCTTGTGTCATTATTTGTAGCAAATATTTTAACCCGTGCCTCTCCCATTTAATGAAGCCGTTGTCTACACTGTTAGGGGGGAAGTCGGTTAGGCTTGAGATCAGGCAGATGAGTGCCTGATAGGGCGCTAATCGTTGGGATTTTTTAAGCAAAAACCAGTTTTTAAATTGTGCTGCTAACCAAGGATTAGGGATCTGTTGGGCTCTTTCGCCCGGTTCTTGCCGGTATAGGGCCCTAAGGAAAGCCTGATCACGTAAAAGGGTTTTTTCTATTTCTAGCCAGTGTGGAGTGTAAATTCCGGTCTGTCGGGTCATTATATGTGTGAGGGTAGTCGCTTCTTGGTAAAGCTTTAAGTCAGGAAGAGCTATATCTCCACACTGACGTGAGAGGGAGAGTTACTTTAAGCGGACCCGAGGTTTTTGGTAAGCCCATATAAAATTCCTTATTAGGAGATTTATTTCATGGAAGGTTTTTAATGGTATGTATGAAGGGATATTTTGAAATAGATATAAGGCTCTCGGTAAGGTTATCATTCTGATTAGGTCTACTCTCCTGGATAAGCTGAGAGGCAGGGTGGTCCAGGCCTGCAAGTCCTGTTTTAGTTGTATAATAAATGGCGCATAGTTTTGCTTATAATATTTTGTGGAATCCTTTGGAATGTATATACCAAGGTATTTCAATTTCTGCAAGTCCCATCTGCCTGATAGGGCGTCTCAGATACTCTGCGTAGGGGCGTAGTTAAAGGTGAGGATTTCCGTCTTAGTAAAATTAAGTTTGTAGCCCGATACCAAACCGTAGGAATCTAAGACCTGTCTCACAGCTGGGATCGATTGGTCAGGGTTCTGGAGATACAGGAGTATGTCGTCCGCATATAAGGCAACACGATGTTCAGTGTCTCCTATCCTGGTCCCCTGGATTCGCTGGGATTCCCGGATTTGCTGCGCTAAGGGTTCGATGACTATGGCGAACAACAGGGGTGATAAAGGACATCCCTGACGGGTGCCCCTTTGAAGCTGAAAATAGTTAGAATGGTGCCCATTCACTTTCACACAGGCTTTGGGGGCTGAGTATATATTCCGAAGAGTTTGAACAAGTGAAGGGAGAAATCCAAATTTGTTTAAGGTAAAGTACAGGAAGGGCCAGGTAACCCTGTCAAAGGCCTTTTCTGCATCAAGGCTTATTAATACTGTCGGTTCCCTAGTCTCTTGCATCTGGTGCACTATGTATAAGGATCGTTTGATACTATCCGTGGTAGTGCGGGATCTAACGAACCCCGTTTGGTCTTTGTGTATTAGTAGGGGAAGTACCTGGTCTATGCGGTGCGCTAGTATGTTCATAAATATTTTGTAGTCCTGGTTGAGTACAGATATGGGTCTGTAAGAAGCACAGTTTTGGGGGTTCTTACCTGGTTTGGGTATCACTGAGATTGTGGCGTAGGACCATGATTGGGGCGGAGGTTCCCCCTCCAGAACTGAGTTGAAGACCCGGAGAAGTAAAGAGGCAGTCTGGGTTTTATAGAACTCCGGGCCGTAACCGTCTGGTCCGGGAGCCTTCAATGATTTAGCCTTGGCTATGGCCTGAGCTACCTCTAGTTCCGTGATGGGCTCCATCAGGGCTTCCCTATGTGCCTCAGTGAGTGACGGGAGTGAGATTGAGTCTAAGTATTCCCTCATCTGCTTTGCAGACGGCATAGTCTCCGGAGTGTAGAGGGTTTTGTAGAATGCTGTAAAGGCATCCACTATGTCATGTAGTTGGGATAGCGGTCGGCCCCCCTCGGGATGCCTGATGGATGCAATAGTTGCACCCTTCTTCTGTTTACGCACTTGGTATGCGAGCAAACGTGTAGCTCGAGGGCCTACTTCATAAAATCGTTGCCTCAAGAAGGTTAAGGCAATTTCGGTTTGTTGCTGAACTAACGCATCTAACTCCCGTCTGGTTTGTTGTTAACTGGGGTAGATTTGACTCATCCACCTGTTGGTGCGCCATTTGAAGGAAGTGAAGGGTGTCCTCTAGTTTAGCCCTATATTCTTTGCGCTGCCTCCCTAATTCCATCGTATATTTAATTATATGTCCTCTAAGGACTGCTTTGATTGTGTCCCAGTGTACCGAAGATGTAGAGTCATAAGGAGTATTATCTGTTATGATTTCTGTGATTCTTTCTGAGAGGAACTCCCGAAATTTTTTTGACCGCAGGTGGAATGGGTTCAGTCGCCACTGTGTGTTTCTCGGCTGTAGGCCCAGGTCCCAGTGGGTTGTCAAGGGTGCATGGTCTGAGATAGATATATCTCCCAATTGGGCATCCCGTATGGTGCCTAGATTTTCTATTTGGGTGTATGCATGATCTATTCGGGAGTAGGTATGATGCACTGGGGAATAATAGGAGTAATTTCTTGTATTTGGGTGCAATTTCCGCCATACATCACAGCAGCCCATCTCCGATACAAATTTGCTGAAAAACTTTTGGGTGGTCGTTTGCTTTTGGGGTCTCTGGCTGGTGGAGTCAACCCGGGGGTCCATAGTTAGGTTGAAGTCACCTGCCATCAAGAGGATGCCCCTAGTCTTCTGAACTATCTTGTCCAATAAAGGCCTCAGTCTTGAGACTGTAATGCCCGGCAGTAGGTAAATATTCACCAGTGTTACCTCTGTATCATTAACTTTCCCTTGAGCAATTATCAGTCGGCCTTCTGGGTCGGACCAGGTGGCCTCCACCTGAAATGGAGTGTGCCAAGATATAATAATAGCTACCCCTCTTCGTCTGCCATCTTTACAAGATGAATGAAACACCTGCCCCTTACTTAATTTAGTCAATTTATTATGTTCAGCAGGGCTCACATGCGTTTCTTGGAGGAAAGCTATATCCAATTTCGACCTTTTGATATAAGCTAATGCCCTGGATCTTTTAATGGGCGAGGCAAGACCCTTGATATTAAGGGACAATAACTTCAACGCGAGGGGCACACATTGTATAGAATCATTGTATTGTTTAATGCCTGGCTTCCCTGATCCCCCGAAGGGCACCCCCCAGAACCATATAAGGCTTGTGACTGTATTTTGTATTGTGTAAACTCGATGACTCTTTGACAAACACAACACCACCAACAAAACGACAAACATAGATCAACAAATAACAGAGGCATAATATACCACCTAGTGACCAACCTGGTCAACTAAACTTCTACGGGCACTTCCACCGATCTGGGCTGAGCCCTGATCTGAAGGCGGGGGTATAACCCTACCTAAACGGCCCTTATTTATTCTGGGCCATAGGTACCAAAGTACCTATGGGGAAAAGGTAAGAGGAATAGGTGACAGTCATGGCAGGGTCGTAGGCTCCCCTGGGGGCTATAATGGTCATAGAGGGATTTCTGCTGAGTAAACAGAATGATTGTCCTTTTTCCACCCAGATGGGTATATCCCTGCTTGTGACCCGGCTTCCATCATCCTGCCACAGGGTCCCCCTGGACTGATGAAAACTACGCCCATGAGGATGCATTCCCGGGCCCCCGCCGCTCTGAAAGGGGCTCCGCAGGTACATGACCCAATATCTCTACTATGGCTTCTTCAGCAGGGGCTGCTGGCTCTGATGTCCAGAAATGTCCCCAGTACTGTCTTCCGTTAAACTGACCATTCGCCTATTTCGCCGTGGCGACCTGGGGGGGGGCCCCCGCCATAGGATCCTGACCTCCAAGGGGGAGAGCGCCTCACCCACGGTCATAGAATTAAGTCTACATACCCATGTCCCACAGAGACCCGGCCGGTGTGAGTTGTTTAAATTGGTCCAGCCTTGATCCGTGAGTAACCCCCCACCCTCCACCCCCCTTACTCTAGTGGTCTTGTGTATCTTATCACAGACTATCCCTTACATGCTTCTATGTTGACCTTCTTATCAGCATTCTTATGTGTGTATTCCCTTCCCAGCCTCATAGGTTCCTCCGCTCCAATCCGGTATATCCTCCATTCCCCCCTATGTTAGTTTCTCTCCCGTATCTAGTTACCTATTCTAGGTTATGTGGTGGCGTTACGTGTGAAGGGTAGCATATTCCCCATCTCCCTAAGTCCTCCCCCATTCCCCTTGACTATGCATGTGAGCCCCCAGCTACAGGCGTTAAGAGGACTTGTGATTCCATCTCATCAGGGTACTGGAGGTCGGAGCAGGAGTCCACGAGGGCAGGGAAGAGTGGTAAGCCACCAGCCTATTTCTAAGTGCCCATGCCCCCCCAACCGAGCTTACTTTCTATCAAGCACAGCACTCCCGTCGTGCCAGTCCCCGAGTCTCGAGTGGGGCTCCCCCTCCCACCCCCAGCTCTTAAACAACTGCGGGGTAACCAGCCCCCAAGGTGTAGTGCATTTACGGTAGGCCTGCTCAAAACTGCCTGGACCACAGCTGCTCACGAGTTACTATCGCGTAAGGTGCAATCTGCGTTAGTCTTAAGACCTCCCGTGCTGCACTACCACTGTCTCGGGGTTGGTTGTTCCTCCGATTAAGCTCGGGGTAGTAGTGTCCGTGCCTCGTCCGGCAGATCTCAGGGAGGAACACTGCGGAGACCTCTCCACTCCTCCCGCTCATCAGGCTGGTCTCCATATCTGCCTCCCCACCACAGAGCATCCGACGCGATATGTCCTGCAACGTGCACAGGCCCAACCGAGCCGCAGCCCCTCCCCTTCAGCGGTCTTCACTACAACATGCAGTCGTTCGAGAATGCTGCACAGTAGCTGGCCCAGCGGTTGACACCTTGCCACACGGATCCCCGAAATCCAGGCAGCCATGGTCAACACAATTTGCCTTCAGCTAGGTGACCCCTACGCCTCTCCGGTCCCCTCCCCTTCCCCTCACTAAGCCCAACCAATGAGCCTCCAATGGCCTCCTTGCACTTGCACCTCCCCCCACCCCCCGTACCCCACCCAGATCATAACAGATGTTTTAATTTAACTTTAACTCTAGCTGGACTTAGCTATTACAGCATTATTTCAGTCAGGTCCGATTAGCAAACAGAGTCCACATTAATACTTGCAAACAGTTCAGGTCTTGGGGACTGGCATAGTCTCCTCTGGCGAACCACCGGCTCTGGACTTCAAGGTGTTGACAATTGACTGTATAGCTTCCACGCCCTGGCGACGCCTGGAATCCCGCTGGCCCACATTCCATACTTTCTGGGCCAATTTAGAGGCAGGGGTAATTACAGCTCCCGATCGCTGCTGAGGGATCTCCATTTTCCTTGTCTTAAGTTCAGTAATTGCTGCAGCTGCATTGGCGAACGTGTGGGGCCCCTCTTTAAAGTGGATCACTATTCTAGAAGGGTACAGCGTCTTAAACCGCACTCCTGCCGCTTTAAGTGCCCTCATGACCGGAATATAGGCCCTTCTACGAGCCATTACTTCGGGGGCAAAGTCATTTTCCAAAAATAGCCTGTGTGATCCGTAGAAAACTGTTCCCTGTCTCCAAGCAGTGTGAAGCACCGTTTCTCTTTCTTGATGCCCGAGGAATTTTATTAATAGTGTGCGGGGGCGTGCGCCTGCTGCTGGCCTAGGACCGAGCGTACGATGCACCCTTTCCATTTCCAGCGTTATCTCTTCAGGTAGCTTTAGAGTTTCTCTCAGCAATTTCTGAGTAAATGGGATAGTTTCAGTGCCTTCCATTCCCTCCGGGAGCCCCGAAAGTCGAATGTTATTTCGACGGCTCCTGCTCTCTGCGTCCTCCGCACGGTCTTGAAGGCCTCTCAGCTGTGTATGTAGTTGGACAATGGCACGCTCAGTCTCCTCGACTTTTTTGTCTGTGGCAGTCAATTGCTCATCGCAGTCGTCTTGCCTTTTCTCGAGCTTGCCCATGTCGGTCCGAAGGGCAGTGACCGTTGCTCGCATTTCTTTTCGAAAATCTCGAATCTCTGCCAACATTTGGGTCATTTGCCTCTGCAGAATGAAGAGCAGGACCCGATCGGCCTGTGTATTGCCATGGCGGGAGGCCGAGGACGCCCGCGAGTCCCCCGCTCTCTGAATCTTCTTCCTGGGATCTCTCCCCATCCAGGCGTTTTGGGGAACCACGAGCGGAATCTCCTCTCTTTCTAGGCATTTTGCTACCTCTTGCTTACCGTGAGATGCTTTTATTTTGTTTTTTGGCTCGAAAATTTGAGGTAGTTTATCTTTTCCCAAGGGAGCCTCGTGACCCGAGCTGCTGCTTAATGCATGACGTCACTGGAAGTCCACAGTAGCTTTTTAAAAGGCATTTTAACAAGTTTTCAGCTAACTCAGCTCACAGCAGTCCTTGAAAGAGTTTTATTTATTTAGTTGGATTTTGGGTCCTTTAGAAGAACACAGTTTAGTAGATCCTCTAAATTATAAATTTTATTTAAATTTCAGATAGCTTCTCAGCTCCCAGTAGCTCTATTTAGATTCCAGTTCAGTGAAAGAACTTTTTTATTTCAGATTGCTTCTTCAGCTCCCAGTAGCTCTTTTTTAAGGTTTTTGATAGATTAGATTCAGACAGTTGAGTGAAAGAGAGCTTTTTATTTCTGAGAGTCAGGACAGGAGAGGATGAGATAATGCAAATAATTTTTTTATTTCTTGATTTTAGGTAGTTCAGGTGAGCTCCCAGTAACTGAGTCTGTGACTACAGACTGCAAGAATGAGTCCCTGCTGCTTTTATTTTCCCTTGGTGGCCGAGTCCCCCCTTCCCTGCAGTCTAATTTTTTTTCTTTTAATACTGTCTCTCTGTCAGTCCTCCTTATTCTTTAGTATACAGTGACTGAGACAACAGCAGCTTGTAGTGTGAATTTAGCTCACTGTCTCAGATGCTCAGAGTCCCTCCCACACACATACATTCAGCAGCATAAAACACCCACCCTCCTCCTAAAGTATTTTTCCAACCCTGAGTAGCAGTGCTCATTCCTAAAGATGAAGCATATGACTGAGTCTTTTTCTTTCTCCCTCCAGTGAGACCTAAGAGACCCTCTCCTGCCATCACCCTCCCCCCTCCAAGTTGCAAGTGGTAGGGTTGAGCCTGGAAAGTTGGATCAAAGACTTAAATCATGCTCTTAAAAGAGCTTTTGTATTTTTTTCTTTTCAAAACATAAATCAAGAGTTAGTACTTGACCGTCCGATAGCAATCACCGACTGCAGTGTGTACCTACCACAACTGAATGTCTTCTAATCTCCACTCAAAGTGCACCACTCGTTGCACAACCAGTCTCAACAACTGAATAGGCTGAAGTGGCACGCTTTGCAGAGACCACACATGATCGCTCCATGAGAAGGGGGCGGGCAGACCAATTAAGGACACTCCGATTGGTGTCTGTCCACTGTGAGCTGCCTCCCAGCCTGACGACCTGATCCCTTGCAGCTTCACTTATTGGTGGTTCTGTTCATCAACGGAGGGGACTGTCAGCCAGCTCGTCATTGTCTGTCTCTCAACCCCCGTCAACTGATCATGCTAGAGTGTGTCTTGTGATTGCGGATGGCACCAGTCCTCCGGCAGCTTCCCCGCACCCCCAGACAATGACGTTAAGGATGATCTTAAAAAAATAAATAAATAAATTAAAGCCGTCTGGGAAAAAACGGAGACATCGGGGAAAAGGAAGAATTAGTACTTGCTCACTGCACAGCTACTTTAGGTGCCCCACGGGGCAGGCACTAAACAGCACTAGGTGTCCTGAGACAAAAGTGCCTGCCCTAGGGTACCTAAGGTATAGGAATTTCGCACCCTGTATATGTATACATACACATATCATATATATATATATATATATATATATATATATATACACACACACACACACACACATATATATACACACACGCATATACATACATACACACACATATATATATAGATACACACACACACACACACACACACACACACACACACACACACACACCATATGTGTATGAAACCTGTAAATGTTGAAAATACCATGGCACTAGGTGTTTTTGATAAAGGTAAAACTTTACTAGGGGACCATATTATAAAAATTAAGTCAGTTGTGCTATTTCAGGGAGTATAGCGCAGTGGTTTAAAGCTGGAGACCTGGGTTTGAATCCCTCAGCCCCCACTTGCATACTGTGTGACCCTGAGCAAGTCACTTAACTTCCCTGTGCTCCCAGGTTGCACCTGTAAACAAGCTTTCAGCTTAGTGCGTCTCACCTGGTTAAACAACTAGGGGGGAAAAATTAATTTCATGTAAATTGCTGTAAGTTGAACAAGTCTGAAATTCCATGGTGATTTGCATATATCCCATGATGCTTTGCATTATGGAAGTCTGTGTGATGTTGTATTTCTTTGAAACTTGATTTTTTGTCAATGCCCTTTGTGGTAACCCTTGTTTCAGTGCTTCTGTACTGAGGTTCTTTGTAGCTCTCCCCCCCCCCCCTTTTTGAGCCCCCACAACCCAAGCAAACAAGGCTACCATAGGGATGAAGGGTATTCACTGAAAAGTTTAGATCAGAGATCAGTGAGTCAGTAGGTGTTGGCTAAGTGTAGAGGAAAGACTTGCTAGTCTGTTGCTATAAACTGATGTACTGAAGAAAGGATATGTCATTTTTGAAGGTCATCTGCTGCATTTTTATATCAATATCGCACACAGATTGTGTGCTGAACTTGAAGTTTGGTGTCTGGTCCATCTGTTATCCCAGAGTGGGAGGGGGACTGTGCTGCCGGGATGGGGAACAGAGAGAGCGGAGAGCATGCAGAGGGAGGGAGTGGGAGAGGTTATTGTGCTGCCGTAACGGAAACAGAGGCAGCGGGGGTGGACTGCACGCAGATGGAGGGAGTGTGCAGGGGTTGTTGTGCTGCTGAGATGGGGAACAGAGGGTTGGGGCAACAGCACTATGCAAATGAAGGAAATGAAGTGCTCTCACTGGAGCGCTTAAAGAACAGCTTCCAGCTGTGAAATTCAGATTAGTATCAAGAGTCTAGTTGCATTCTCATTGGTCTGTGAGGGACGAGCCTACTGTAGAGTGCTCTGTATTGGACTTGTTCCTGACACACCTCTCAAATGTTGTTCTACCGCAAGATGTATCTTGCGCACATGCAAGGAAACAAAAAAGGAGCAAAGGGCTCTTTCTATTCCAGATACTTTCAAGTTCCCAAGTAGACAGGAGATCTAAATCCTGTACTGAACCCAAGAGACCTAAACTGGTTCATCGAATACAGAAAGTTTCAAACAGTGTCTTCCAAGCTCTTGTTCCCCTGCTGCAAAAGGTGGACTGACTATGTCTTGAACATAAAGGACGCTTGTCTTTGTGTCAAGATCAGAAAATGCCACAGGTAGTACTCTCCGCTTTATGCTGGAGGGCAACCATTATCAGTTTCGAATACTGTCCTTTGGCTTATTCTAAGAACTGCAGGTATTTACCAACTGCTTCGCAGTTGTGGCAACAGCCCTTCAGAAGGGAGGGCTTTATGTCTTCCTGTATCTGAACAACTGGCTCCTGAAGACACGAACAGGGAGGTGGTTCAGTACACACTGTTCATAATGAAACGCTTATTCAAAGAACTGGGTGTTAGGTCAATGTACCGAAATTCATACTAGTTTCTTGTCAGCACCCCCAATATACTACAGCAATGCTAGACACAGTGGGCAGTGCATTCCTGCCTGCAGACAGGAAAAGGCCCTTGTTGTCCAGGCCCAGCTGATATACAAAAGTCATTATGTGTCCACTCAAATGATGCTACGCCCCCTAGGATGTACGGCTGCTGCCATACTAACAGTTGTCTTTACCCACCTCCATATGTACATACTACAATGGATTCTTTGGGTGTAGTCATCAACTGACGGGTTGGAACAGATGGTCCTCGTCAAGTCCCTTCTCCTTAATGTTCTGGTACAGTGGATGGGATGCCAGTACCTGCTGCAAGGCATCCTATTCCTCTCCCCAATTCCAGTGTAGACCAATGCAGATTCAGATCTACACATCAATATTCTGGAGAGAAAGGTTGTTCTGCTTGGTCTCCAAGCCTTCAAAGAACACCTCAAAACTGGTCCCATGTTGATAAGGACAGACAAGGTCAGTGTAATCCACTACATCAACCAGCAAGGAGGCACTTACTCTTATACCCATGCAGCGAAGCAATGAGAGTGTGATAATGCCAGATATCTCATGGCTTTCAGCTATCAGCCATGTTTTTTCCAGGTGTCCAAAACATCTTGGCAGACAGGCTAAGCCGGTCTCAATCCCTGGTACACAAATGGGAATTGCTGACCTCTGTGGTACACAATCTCTTTGCAAGTTTGGGTCATTTAGAGCTGAACCTTTCTACATTCCCCACACAAAACAGAACTGCTGCATTTCTGCTCTCTTGCTCCAGGGCCTGTAGTTTATTGGCGAGACGAGTTGTTCCTCTCCTGGAAGGGGAGGTTCCTTTATGCATTTCCTCCGATCCACCTCATGCTGAGTGTTCACCTCAAGCTGAGGCAGAAGATGCTACTCTGATACTGGTGGCCCCCTTTTAGCCTCTCCAGATATGGCTTCTACTACTACAGCATCTGAAAGTGAAATGTCTTGTTTAGCTCCCCTTCTGTCAGAATCTACTGTAGCAGGACCAGGGGTCCCTGGTCCAGCCAGACCTGTGGTCCCCCACTGTTCCTGAAGACACAGCCACTGTCCATTTTGGGGATTCCTCCGGGTTGTGAATGTCTTGCTTGCAGCCAAAATGACTTCCACAAGACATACTTGTGCTTTCAAATGGAAAGATTTCTCCATACAGTGCTCTTGCCAGAGGACCGATTTACATGTCCTGTCAATATTGTACTGGGCTACCTCCTGTTTCTATCCGACTCTGGTCTCCAGCACTCATCTATTAAGGTAGACTTGTCTACCATTTCAGCTTTCCATGCCCCTACTGATGGGGACACGGTGGCACAGTTGGAAGTGTCCTGTACCTTCCTAAATGGGATTCTGTCCATGCATCCCCCGATGCGTAAACCAGTTCCACCTTGGAACCTCAATTTCATCCTTGGGAAACTGACTGGCTTCATTTCAGCCTACTGCGATTCGTGTGATGCTCTCTCTTCCATGGAAGACGCTGTTTTTGGTTGACATAGCTTCTGCTCGGATTTGCGGGAGGATTTCTGAGCTTTAGGCTCTCATGTATGAGTCTCCTCACCTGATCCTCCACAAGGACAGGGTATTCTTGCATACCAATCTACACTGTCTACCAAAAGACATCTCTGATTTCACTCTGAATCAGCCCACTAACCTTCCTGTGTGCCAGCCTGGTGGCGTGGAGGGATGAGGCACCAATGCTTCAACTGATGCCATGCCGGCGACCCAGGTTCGGGAATCAGCCAGGGCTGCTCGGGGGGGGGGGGGAGTGAGCACCCTAATGGACGCTGTCCTCCTCCAGGGAGAGGAGGTTGCTTGCTCTGCTGCAGCTCTGCTGCCTACATGACCACAGGTTACGGTACAGGCAGGAGCAGAGTTTTAAGTGGGGGACGCTCCCTGTTTAAGAAGTCAGCATATACGTGTGCCATCATGCTGCCTTCTCTACCGAGAGTCCGAGGGTTCAGGGACAATGAAACAAACAAACAAAAAAAACTGTCAGGATGAAGCCTGCCTCTCATCACAGGCTCTGCACCCGCACACTGGGCTAAACACCTCTCGGCCTTTTGGGATTGGGGGTGGGGTGGGTAAACAGTGGGGCACTCCACTGGGTTGGTCAGAGTAAGTCCCAGGGATGGAAGGGTGATGGGGCTGGAGGAGAGGAGGCAGGCAGGGGCAAGCCAAGCATCCAGGGGAATAAAAATGAAAGACAAAAAAACCCCCAAAAAACAAAACATTTCTGTATATTATTCTGAGCATGCCAACAATGGTGAGGCATTACTTCACACACTTGATGTACGTGGTGCATTGTGGTTTTACCGTGATCGTACACAGGACTGCAGAAAGTCCTGTCAGCTCTTACACTGTTCACCCCTGGAAGAGAGGACGCCCACTGTCACTGAACAGTGCCTGTCCAAATGGCTGGCTCACTGTACCGAGTTTTGTTACTGGAAGTAAGGTAAAGAACTTACTGTTTCTGTGTGTGGCCACTCTGCACGTGGTACGGCCACTTCTGTTGCTTGCTTTCAGAATGTTTCTGCGGCGGACGTATATGCTGCTATCACATGGAGCAATGTGCATGCTTTCACTAAGCCCTAGAGTCTAGACATCATCTCTAGGAGACGTGATGGCTTTGTTCTTGCTGTTTTACAAGGCCTTCTGTCCGGAATGAATGTCAGGCTCTGCTCTGCTCTCCTCTCTGGAAATTGTTCTAAAGGTGTGGCCCAATGGAGGAGATGTCCTCGATAAAGACAGAACAGTTACTTACCGTTAACAGTAGATTTTTGAGAGAAGCTCTTCCATTGGGCCACAGCACATCTACCCTCCTTCCCCCTTTCATTTCTGAGCTATCTGCTGGCAGTTTGTCTACTCCCGGTCTGGAGGCGTCCATAAGAGCCTTATGTCTGTTTCTGTGCAGTCCCATGCCTCTTCTTATTTGTTTTTTTTTTAATCAAAATTTTATTGAACTGTCAATAAATGTACAGTACAGAACACTACATCTCATTAATAAATCAAATCATTATATCATTGTTATGAGAACAGGGGCACCAATTTAGCTCTTTATATAACTTAATACTAGACATGTAAATACATTTAAAATATCCTAGGGCTATGTTCAAGGGTTAAGATTATACTGTAACAAGTTCCTTAACTACATATTTAAGCGGATACCAAGATCTGAAAACATTTTTCAATTATTCCCAAGTGCTGGTAACTTACAAAACTGGAAGCGTAGGAAAGGGTTCCATATTTCATAAATTATGTCTGCTCTGCTGTTTGATACACTTGCAATTCTTTCATAACTGGCTCTAGTAAAAAATCTCATTAACCCTTTCTTTGAATGAGGGACCTTCCTATCATTTCCAGCATCATAAGATAATGTTTTTCACAAATATAAAAGCAGCATGTAAGCAGTCTTTTGTTCCAACTAATGTACAACATTTCAGAATTGATTCCAAGATTAATAAACTTTGTGGAACAATGTTACAATTAAAAATTTGTTGGCCAACAAGCCACAGTTCTTCCCTTAAAAGGTGAAAAAGTTTTACAATGCCAAATGATATGAGCCACAACCCTAACATTAGTTATCAGTGGCAAGCCCCAGTTCGAATAGTTTCGTAGGGGAATAGTACCATAATGATTTTATACATTGTATCAACCTTCCTTTCAACTCGCTACAAGCTTGCAATGTGAGAAACCAGCTATGATTCCATTCTTCACTGCAGGTATTGATGGATAGCTCGTTTTCCAAGCTTTCTTTTAATTTATCCAATGGGTTCTCTTCTAGTGAATCAATTAGCATGTCATATATTTTATTGGGGCCTTTAGAGTTGGTGAAGATATTGTCCAATACATTAGGTAGCAGGATTAATAGGTCACGATTTATCTCGTCTTTCAATGCATATATGAAATTGTGCTGTAATATTACCCAGCATAAACATGCCGTTTTTCTTCCATGATAGAAAACCGAGACAATCACTTTCAAATTGCAATGATTTGTTTTCCCATAATGGTGAATAGGGAGAAGAACTTGAATCCCATTTTAACATCTTAGTTACCTTGGACCAGAGTTTTGAAGTAAGTAAGTTTTTATTTTGTCATGGTGCCCAATTCCGGAGGCTCTGGTAGATTCCCAGATCCTGCTCCGTGTGGGTCCCCGCTGGTGAGACAGCTGAGGGAGTGGCTGACAGGACTGAGGGACACTCAGTACAGGGCCCAATAACAGAAGTAGGTGCCAGCGGGTATGCAAACAGCTCTATAGAAGAAAAAAAAAAATGAATATCCATCAGCAGGTCGGTTTTCTTCTTCTTCTGGGTCTCCTCCAAAGGAGTGTCCAGAGGCACAGACATCTGTTCCATGAAGACAGCGAAGTAGGACTGGTCCCTTGCGTGGGGGTTGGGTCTGTCGGAGACTGCCCTCCCAATGACACTGAATCAACTGAATGGATGATGCCTCCAAATCAGTGTCAGCTTAGAGCAGTGTATCACACACACATGGGATGTGGACAACCCTCCCTGATGGGGTAACCACCACCACCACCACCTGAACCTGGGTGCTGCAGCATGGCCAGCAATGTTTTTTGGGGCGTAGGATGTACAACTTGAATCGGTGCCGGAAGATACAGCCAAGGCTAAGATGGGTTTATCGGCATTGCTGGTTGACCTCGACCCTGGCCAAATGCTTCATAGGCCTACTTCTGCAAGGCTGCTCTCTCCTATTTGAAATGGGCGTGAGGACTGTGGCAGGAGCTTGGCAAAAACAAGAAATAACTTGACACTGACCCCCCAACAGTGATGTCAATGTTGATGTACAGAGTGTGATCAAGAGAACAATCTCTACCGTCAACTGTGAGATCAATGTGGCACTGGAGCCTCTGGGTCCAGATACCGATATCGAGTGATCCTGAGTATGGGATGAACACAGGGCTATGCTGGGGTCAGGACAGCTGGTGGTTGCTAAATCATCAGTGGCCCAACTGGGAGTTATGTAGAGCCCAACCCACCCTGTATGTGTTGGGCTGCAGTCAGAACCAGGGTCAGAGAGATTGAGGACTCTTCCAGATACATCCCCGATGGGGTCGCCTATCAGAATCAACCAGTGTCAGTTCAGTAATCTGCCCGAGGGAACCTCTGTGGGCAGAATGACAGGCACCACAGGCCACAACCTCCCATGAGGGTGACTGACCACTTGAAGTCAGCGGGAACACGAACAGTGCCTCGATTGACAGTGATCCCATGACCGGTGTTGATTCTTGTTTTGTGTACACCTTCAGAGAAGTGGAGGGGCAGAAAAAAAGTTTTAAAACCCTTTGTCTTCACAGGAGTTTGTAGGTCCAGTGTAAACTACTTTTCCACTACCACCAGAAGGTCCAGAAACAGAACATCTTCAGAAGCCTCCTCCAGCTCTTTGGCCTGTAACTGCACTACCAACCCCCGGCCACGAATAGTTCTGTCTCTGTCTCTCTCTCTGTCTCTCTCTCTCTCTCTCTCTCTCTCTCATATGCCCTGGAACATCCGCTGCGGGCACTCTTGAGCTGGTATGCGCATGGCTTGGCACCAGGGGCCATACGCAAGGCTCAAACAGTAAATGCACGCGTAGTATCCGTTGGTCATAGACATTAGCTACCTGGCACTAAACACACCACCACTTAAACCCTGGCTTCTTCTATTCCGTGACAAATGGTGAAGATGGCGCTGGAGGCCAGTGGTGTGGGTGCAGCAAAAAGTCGTATAACCAAAGCAAAGCCAGCCCAGTGGCAAGGAGGGTTGAGGCAGCGGATGCCTCACCGCTGTCATGCCAGCAACCTGGGTTAGTGTGAACTCTGGTTCTTTGGGGAGAAGAGATCAAGCTTCCAATGGACTGCTCTCCTTTCCAGGGAAGAAGGGCATGTTGGCTGTGCCAAAAGACTGCCACTAAGTGGAGGCCTGGTGGCAGTGCAGGACAGGAGCAGCACTAATGGAAGGAGCTGCAAGAATCTGCAAAGTGTGCACGCCTCCACATGTATGTGCCGATGTGTGCACCTCAGCTACAGCAGGAAAAACTGGAGGGAAAAGGAAGGTGAGGAAAGCATATACGACACCTTGCTCACCAATCCTACACCCATGCCACCACCAAAGGCCTGCTGACCCAGATCTGGATATAAGATTCCAGGGGGATGGATTGCCCAGACATGAGGGTGAGGGTGGGGAATCCATGGGGAAATAAAGGTAGGACTAGGTAAATCCTGGTGAGATGGTCACCAGTGGGGGACAGTGACAACAGGGCAGATGGAAGACAAACCTGCACTGGCCTAGAAGTATATAAAAAACAAAGTAAAACTTAAACAAGCATTTGTCAATGCCGAATGTTTGCTTGCTGGCATTGGCAGTGGTAGTGTAGCAGTTACAGAGCTGCATAATAGGAATGGCAGTGAAGTATTTAACTGAAGCCAACCCCACCACCACCCTGCAGAGAGTGACAGGCATTGGGGTGTGCCTTTGGGTCGTCAGGCATAATGGCCATGCCATTTCACCACACCCCACCCTGCAGATACTGACAAGTGTCACGGTGTGCCTTGGGGTCTTTGGCCCTTATGCGCACCCCATTCCATCAGGAAATACGCTGAGATGGGTGCGGTATAGGAGAATGGGGGTGAACTTTGGGGCTGAAGCGTCCAAGGCATATCTCGATGCCTCTCACTGGCTACAGGGTGTGGAATGGTATGAGCATTACAGGCAAGAATCCCAAGTCACACCCCTGATGCCTGTCATTCTCTACAGGGTGGGGCGTTATGGTTGGAAACCCTAACACCTCAGGCATTCGTTGGTATTTTCACTCCAAATTTTTAACATGGGTTTTCTGTGACCCCCACCTCATGAATAGTGGCAATATCAGTTTGTTAGCCGGAAGCTGCTTATGCACAGCGACTATAGCATTTAGCACCACAGACGCAAAAACACATTCCGAACAGGATGTGAAAAATGACAGCTGTACTGTTCATGGGGAGGTGTACAAAATGGCAATGTTGCAAATCTGCAGTAAAAATATTAAAAAAAACTGGTGAAGTCACGAGCGTGCATAGAAACTGTGCAACGGACACCCGTAATGTAATTAGTTTGGGGATTTTTTACAGCAGATTGTCAACACAGGGATTTTGGGACCTCCGAACATGAACAGTATCACTGTGATTTTCTTTCTGTCCCAAACAATGATTTCCCACAGCGACCACACATCTCTGCGCTGAAAGTGTGAAAACACATTTTGGCCATGTTGTGAAAAATGACAGCTGTACTGTTCATAAGGAAGTGTGGAAAAATGTCACTGGCGAAAATCTGGACTAAAAATATTACAAAGTCATGAACTTACGAGGGTGCGTGGAAACTGCGCAATGCTCACTCGTAACAGTCATTTTATGGACTTTTGTCACCAAATTTTCAACATAGCCATTTTAAGACCTCTGCTCATGAACAGTGTCACTGTGATTTCCTTAATGTGTCCCATGCATTGATTTCGCACACTGACTGCGCCAATGTACGCTACATGGGCAGAAACACGTTATGGGCAAGATGTGAAAAATGACAGCTGTACTGCTCATAAGGAGGTGTGGTAAAATGGCAATGTTGAAAATTTGGAGCGAAAATATTGAAAATTCGCAAACTTACGAGCATGCGTAGGAACTGTGCAATGCATGCTCGTAAAACAGTCATTTTTAGGAATTTTTCCACCAAATTTTCAACATAGGCTATTTGAGAGCCCACCTTATGAATAGTGTCAGTGTCATTTCATTACTCAGTCCCGAAAGGTGATTTTGCGCAGTGACTGTGAAATCACCCTTCGGGCCCAATTAACGCCATGACAGTGAGAGCATTCATGAGAAGGGGTCCCAAAAACCTCATGTTGAAAATTTGGTGCGAAAATTCCAAAAAATGCCTGAGATATGCAGCAAAGTTGAAAAAACCCTATCTATCCCATTATACAGTTTACTGGCATTTCCTCAGTTCGCGGTCGGCTTTGAAGAGTGCAGACGTGTTCCCAGTCCACCAAAGATCATTGTGCCAGAGTCTAGAGGTAAGTATGGGGTGAGGGGTGTGTGGGGAGGCAGGGTGCGCGGTGGGTGGGCGCGGTAAGGGCAGAGACAGCAAGGGACCGCTGTTTCTGTTTTTTTTTTTTTTTTTTTTTTTTTTTGGCGACTACGACGCCGGACGCTGCCATGCTGGGTGGGCTCCCAGCGTGGCACAAGGATGGCTGTTTGGGGAGGCGTGAGCTGACGGAAGACTGGGCATTCCCATCGGCGATAGCATCTGTTGCCACGCTGTAGTGGCTCCCAGCCGGCACCTTGTACTTCTTGGGAATAGGAGCCAACGGGGATTGGGCACCCCGCCGGCTATATGATGTAGCCATGCTGGGGTGGCACCCAGCATGGCATGTGGAACTCTGTTGGGGAGCGCAGCACAGCTGACGGGATTGGGCACCCCGCCGCTATACAGTGTGTGCGTGGGGGGTGAGCACGGCATGCTGCGTGTGTGTGTGTGTGTGTGTGTGTGTGTGTGTGTGTGTGTGTGTGTGTGTAGGGGTAGCGCGCATGAGCAGGCGATATCTTATCGCTGCTCACTGAAGCGCAGCTCCCCCTTTCAACTGTACTCCACTGCATTTTCGACTGCAGTCAGAGACAGCTCCAGCAGCCACTGGAGAACTGCGGCCGCGCCTGCAAACACACTGACTGAATTGGAAGAGGGCTGCCACACCTCCGGAAACATGGATGATGGCACTATGTTTCTTGCACATGCGAGCAAGCACACAAAAATAAAACAAAAAAGAAACCTCATTAAAAAAATGCTAAAATAGCTTGAAAACCAGCAGAACCCTCCATCACAAGCAGGAGCTGTGAGGAGACCTGTACCTTCCAGCAGAAGAAAAGATCCAAGTGCAAAGGGGCGGAGCCAGAAGACCACATGATTGGGTGGTAGGAGGAGTCAAGCTTGAAGATGATCCAGTGACTGTGCATGCTCAGTAAGACACTGTGTAAGTGAGGATAGTGAACCAAATCTAGGTAGCTAGCAATACTTTTCTGCCATATGGCTTTAAGTAATGTATTAAGGCGTGGAACTGGGTTCTACACAGCAACTTTTCATACATACTGCACGACAAAAGTGCTTTACAATCCTTGAGAAGAGAGGAAAGAATGCTGTAGCTATTTCAGGCATGCAGAGAGATTCAAACAGCACAGGGACAGGCTAGAGAGAGATTATAGTGAGGCTGAATCTGGGTCATACAGTCAGCGAATGGGTGGGTGGTTGAGCGAGCAAGTGGGTGGGTGGGTCGGAGGGTGTGCGAGTGGGTAGGAGGGTGAATGCGTGGGTGAGTGAGCGAGCGGGTGAGCAAGTAAACGAGTGGGTGGGTGGTTGAGTGCATTAGCGAATGTTTGAGTGAGTGGGGTAAGTGACTGGGTGGATGAGTGGGTGGGTTAGCGAGTGGGTGAGTGAGTAGATAGGTGGGCAAGTGGGAGGGTGATTGGGCATGTAGACAGATGAGTGAGTGAGTGGATGAGTGAGTGGGAAGGTCACTGAGTGGATGAGTGAGTGGGCAGGTGGGTGAATGAGCGTATCAGTGAGTGAGTGGATGGATGGATGGGCGAGTGGGCAGGTAGGTGAGTGAGTATGTAGGTAAGTAGCAGTAGTGAGATTCGAACCAAGGTCTGAAAGTTCACAGTCTATCTTCTAACCATTATTCAGGATTTCTTATTTACAGAACTGATCCTTTGTTTTGTTGTTGTTAATCATACTTTTCTTTTTCAAAATCACTCTATACCAAAAACAAATGAGATGTTGCTAGCAGATAAAGGGTTTTTAATGTTTTTTTTTGTTTTTTAGAGAGAGAGAGAGAGAGAGAGAGAGAGAGAGAGCAGCTTTGTTGCTTACTTGGAAAACTGAAAGACATCAAAAACAAACTTCTCCAACTTGATCCCATTGGCTTTCTTGGGTTTTACCACATTCCCCTCATCATCGACATACGGGACCTTCTTTATGGCCACGTGGTGCTTCAGTTTCGTTTCGTAAACTCTACAAAATGAGGTTAGTAAGAGGATGTAAGCGATCCACCTTTTGAAGTATAGCCTTGAATGTATACAGAGCAGCTGGTGTGTAATAGTAACGGCAGTAATAGTAGTGGATTTTATTTCTTCATGGCGCCAGTACAATAATAATAATAATAATAATAATAATAATAATAATAATGAAGATAGCAGTAAATCACACCAAATAAATGCAACCCCAAATAAAACAATACACAGAAATACAATCTCAGTATACCATAACAACATTTTCCGGCATCAGCTAGAAGGTACTGCATAGCACCTCAGTTATTCGTACTGTATTGACCAACTAGGGACTCTCACCCCCCCACCCCATAGGCATGTGCAAACAGGTATGTTTTAAGCCCCATTTTAAAGGCCTCCAGCGCAGAGTCCTCCCTCAGGGCCCTCGGGAGCGAATTCCAAAGAATCAGACCCCAAACCTCCAAGGACCAGTCCCCTGAAGTTTTGAGCTCAGCCCCGGGCATAGCCAGGAAGCCTTCCTCGGTGAAGCGGACCGGGGGTGCAGACATGCAAGGGTGCAGGAGATCACACAGACAAGCTCATGTAGGGCCTTATAAGTTAGGAATCCATCTGTATAGGAGACGTGCCACTTGACTGGCAGCTCAGTGCAGTTCACGCAGTGCCAGGGAGACAGGACTCGACCTTGGAAGGCTGGTCAACAACCTAGCAGCTGCGTTCAGCACCAACTGCAGCACCACTATGTATCTCCACTGACCACATGGTTTTGAGCATTACAGTAGATCAACCTCAACGTTGCAAAAGCATGCACCATTGAGGGCTAACTTCTGGGTGAATAAAGGATCGAATCAGACGATGTTCCCAAGATGGTAAAAATTTTTTTTTTTTTTTTGTAAAATCTTTTTATTGAATATAACAGAACAGTAACAATAACGTATTTGGGATGTACATGCATTTACATCTAGTTACATACATATAAAAACTTCAGGTCAGTGAATATCTTAAATTGAGGATTACAGTGAGATTCATGAGTATTCTGACTCTAAACATGCCATGTGCTTAGAATTTAAGAATTTCGGAATTTCAACTGCGTTACATACCTCTACATAGAAAGTAAATCTATGACATGCCAGTTACATGTTTTCAGCTGTACGGTTTGTCTACAGAGCTGCTTCCCCACCCCAAAAGGCAGGGTTTTGGGATAAGAGTTAGACTAGAGTTTAAACCAAGACTTGGGCCTGGACTGGCAGCTAACTTCCTTCAAGGAGCCCTATAAAGGAAAACCACCGTCCGCAATTGCCTTCAGGAGTGGGTCCCACAGATTCACAAACCGCTCACTGTCCCCACTGGCCCTGTACTGAGTCTTCTCCAGTTTTAAACAGTTCATCACGTCATCTACCCACTGTTGTATCGATGGGGCATTAATGGAAAGCAAAGACTTTGCGATTGCTTTTTTGGCATTTACCAAGGCTAGGGGCAACAGTTGTCTACTTGGACCACTCTGCACTGGGTCCAGTTCTGCTCCAAACAGAAGTTCTATGGAAGACCTTGATAGCATGCACCTCAGCTCATCATTCTATGTACCACATGCCAGATTGGGGTCACTCTGGGGCATGAGCGTGCCATGTGAATAAAGTCAGTGCCATCTCCGCGCACATTTAGGACACTGCCCAGAGTTAACCGGGTCCATGGCATGCAGTCTCCTTGGGGTCAGGTAGGTTCTATAAAGAAAGTTCAATTGCATCCGCCTGAGTTTATTACTTCTTGAACAGGTGTACAAGTGTTTGGTGGCCAAGGTCCAGGCTGCCGGATCCCATCTCCACCCCAAATCTTGCTCCCATTTAGCCCTGATGCCCTCTGCTGGGTCCTCATTGGCCCTCTGAAGGGTTTGGTAGTATGTAGTTAATGGTTTGGAGCAAGGCTGAGGCATATACAGTTCCTCCTGTATAGGCGATGGGGCTGCTCCCACTGTTTCCTCCAGTCTTTGCTTAATCATTAGGTAGACAAAATAGTCTCCTGGGGTGATATGCCATTTCTTTATTAGAGCAGGAAATTACTGAACCCTCCCTCCCATGTACAGTTGGACTGAGTATGATAAACCCAGTTTCTTCCACTGCAATAGGCGCTGATGTACCTGGACAGGGTAAGCCCCTTTCTTTCGGGTTATAGTGATTAAGTCAGTATACGGGGAGTGGGCTGGGAAGTGGCCAATTCTATGTGCAGCTAGCCAGGTTTTATTGGTGGTCCAAGTACATGGGTTGGGTACTCGAGTTGTTTGGCTCGTCCCCAGTGCACCAGATAGAAACTGTGTATGCAGAGGGCCTTCCAGAACTTCCTCTTCCAGTGTGAGTCACGCTAATTGCCTCTCCTGCACCCCACTTAGAAGGAACGCCAGTTGTGCCTCCCAGTAGTAATGCTGAAAGTGTGGAAGTCCCAATCCACCCCTTATGGTAGACAGCTGGAGTATATTTCACTTAATTCGGGCCGCCCCTGCCCCAGAGGAATTTGTGTTGTGGAACTGATTTGTATAAAGTGCTGAAGGGGAAGCATGGAGGGCAGGGATTGGTACAAATATAACCACCTAGGCAGGATCATCATCTTGATGGTGCTGACTCGGTCCATCAGGGACAGTGGGAGATTCTGCTAATGCTCACAGTCCTCCACCGCCCTCTGCACCAGTGGGCCGTAGTTAATGGCATACAGAGTTCCAACTTTGGCTAACAACAATATTCCCAGGTATTTTAGGGAGTTCACTATAACCAGGCCTCCCAGCACATGAGATAGCTCTGGACGATTCACTAGGCCAACGGGAAGGAGCTCACTCTTGGACCAATTCTCCTTATGGCTGGAGAGGGTGCTATATTCCTGTAGCAAGGAATGTACTGCAGGAAGGTCCCTTATCGGGTCTTGCAAGTATAGGAGCAGGTCATCCGCATACAGAGCCACCTTGCGACTCCTTCCCACACCTTGGAAGCCTTTGATGTCTGGGTGTTGCCTAATAGCCATAAAAGCTATTTTGGACTACTGCAGACACCTGAGCCTCAGATATCAGCTCCTTGTCCAGAATGACACCCAGATTCTTGTCTGCAGTAGCCAAAAGCCTACAGGTGCCGAGCTGAAGCCCCATCCCACTTTCAGTGGCGGCCACTCCCCCCATCAGACCTGGCTCAGTCACCACTACTTCAGTTTTATCTGGGTTGAGGCTCAGCCAGCTCAGCGACATCCAGTCTTAGATCTCAGCCAATCATGGATTTGGTACAGCCACCGCGCCACATATCTCGGATGCAAAAGACAGATAGCACAGAGTATCATCTGCACAGCAATGAAACCCAGCTTTATACTGTCTGATGATCCAACCCAGGGGTAGCATGTACACTGCAAACATGGGTGAGAGGACTGACTCCTGGGGTTACCATAAAGCAGGTCCACTGGGAGTGAGGAAAAACATCCCATAACTATGCTCTGGGTCATGCCAGGGAGGTAAGACTCAAACCAGCAGATGACTGTGTAGGTAAGTCCTACATACTCCCTGGGTTGGTCCAATAAAAGGCAATGTTTCATGGTGTCAAATGTCAAGGAGAGATCGAGAAGGATGAGAACAGACTGCACTCCTCTATCCCTCACCCCGCGCAGGTAGGTCGTTTTGCACTCTTACCAACATGGTCTCTGCGCTGTGCTTTGACCTAAAGGCAGACAGTAGAGGCTTACAGTTGTCAACGATCCTGAGGTTTGCCTCAAGTTGCAATGTGAACACCTTCACAGTAACCTTGCCTATGGAAGGCAAGTTAGAAACAGGTCACTAGTTCACCAAGATGTCCAGGTCCAGTCATGGCTTTTTTTTTTTAGGAGGGGCTTCAATGTATTTTTCAATCTAAATGGGAAAATCCCCTCTGACAAGGAGTACCGGATAATCTCAACTAACAGATAGCCCAGCTTCCTGATACAGCTCACTAGCTGCCAGCATGGGCCCAGATCCAATTCACAATATGTTGGTTGTAAGCCCAAGATCACCTCCCCAACCCTATCCATCGTTACTGGCATACACTCTCCCGAAGATCACAGACTTCCAATGCATCTCAGTGGCTCGATACTGTCGGACTTTAACGGCCTACTTGGTGAGATCCCAGCCTGAATAGAAGAAACTGTTCAAAAAGAACCAAACTCTTCACACTTAGAGGATGAAGCAGCCTTCATGGACTCCAGACAGGCTGGCTGAAGAAGCCGACCCTAAGCCTGCAAAAGTTGAGCTGGTCAGGTCCTCCTAACTGCAATCTCCCGGGATAGGAACTCTGCCTTCTTATAGGAGATTGCCTTTTGATATTCATTGTAGTGAATATTCAAAGCCAGTTTGTCCTCCTGGGCCCCTGATGTCCTTCAACAATGTTCCAACCTCCACCCCCTTGCTTTCATCTCCTTCTTGCTGTCAAACTCGCCTCTGAGGCCAGGAGATCAGAGGGCTGCGGCTTCAGTTCCCACATCTACCACCTGGGTTAATATCTCGGTACTGACACTGTAGTGCAGCATGAGAGGGGTGCTGCACTTCTGAGGTGCCGTCTTTCGGATGAGACGTTAAACCGAGGTCCCATCTGCCTGGATTGGTGGTAGTTCAGGTGGATGTTAAAGATCCCATGGCACTTATCGAAAAGAGATGGGGAATTTCCCCAGTGTCTTTTCCAAATTTCCCTCATTCACTAAAAATACCACCAACAGTTTAATCTGGTTCAAGGTCAGTTGGTACTCATCTGTATCCCCCTCCCCCGGGTCGTGCCTGAAAATAGGCAGGATTTGTCTAGTGCACTTACCCGGTCAACAAAAACTAAATAAAAAAATAAATAAACCACAGCCAGCCAAGGCATTAGCCAAAGTGCACATACAAACTAGCACTACAAGGTCGAAGGCTGCATGGACGACTCTGTATGTTGCCACTGCCTCCTTCGAACCCCCAACACATGCCGCCAACATACTTGAGGTGTCCAGCACCGCCATTAAATCCATCTGGCCTAAGCCCTCATAAAGGGTGGTACCAGATCAACTCCATGGTCGGTAAACTGCAGAGGGGAGCCTTGAAAATCAAACCTGATGGTGCAATGATCCAACCAGATACCTCAACCAGTTTTGCACAGTTAGTGCGTCATCAAGATGATGACACACTAACTGTGAGAAACTGGTCGAGGTATCCGACTTGAGCTGTGGGCCATTGTAATTTGTGCATCAATAAAGCTTATTTTTCACACTATCCAATGGTGTCGCTGCCACTAACTTACTATTGTACACCACACCTGGCGGCTGCGCAGTTATGGCTGGAGTTAGGTGGCACCCTGAAGGATGCCCGGGGTCTGGGAGTAAAAAAAAAAAAAAAAAAAACATACTGGCTACCTTCAACTGAGTCACTGTACATCCACCTCTAGGCACATGGAAAGTTGACATGGCAGCCAGGCGCACTTTGATGGAGGGATACTGCAGGCCTGAATCTGACAGAGACATCAGGTGCTCTAAAACCTGATTAACTGGACAAGTAAATGGATCCACGTGGTGAGAAACGACCATAAAGAAAACTGCTTCCATTTCATGAAGCATGTTTGGTGGATGGTTTTCTAACAGCAACCAGAACATCCACCACTTTTTGTGAAACACCAAAGCAAGCTATGGTATGTCTTCAGAAGCCATGTATGCAGATCAAGAGACCTCCGGTCCGGATGGACCAAGGTTCTCAGTTTCTGCGACAGTAGACCCTTGCACAGGGGCAGAGGGATTAGAGGTACCACTGCCAGCTGTTGCAGCAGAGGGAACCAGACCTGCCGAGGCCACAGGAGAGCAACGATTATTAAAGATGCCCCCTCCATTCTCAGCTTGAGCAGTACCCTCTGAAGTAGTGGAATGGGAGGAAAGGCATACAGAAACCTCCCTTTCCGAGAGAGGGACAATACATCTCACCAGAAAACTCCAGGCCCTGGAGTGAGTGAACAAAACCACAGCAGTTTCGCATTGTATGGGGACGCAAAAAGGTTCAACTCTGGATGACCCCACCTTTCAAACAGGTCTTCGATCATATAGGTCAACAGTTCCCACTCATGCATGTGGGACTATGACCTGCTTAGCTTGTCTGCCAAGATGTTTAGAATGCCTGGAACATGTACTGAAGATACTTCTAGACCGCGTTCCAGAGCCCAATACCGTACTGTCACTGTGTCCCAGCATAGCGGAGAGGAATGAGTCTCCCCTTGTTTGTTGATCTAATGCATCACACTGACATTGCCCATCTGTATTAACAAAGAACCTGGGGACAAGTGGTTCTGGAAGGTCTGGAGTCCATACAGAATGATCCTCATTTCCAGAATATTGATGAGCAAAGTGCGCTCCACTTGGGTCCACATGCCCTGTGTTTGATGAGGGCCCAAGTGAGCCCCCCAGCCTAACTCTGAGACATCCGTGGTGAGACTCCGAAGAGGGAAGGGATCAGGAATTCAACCCCCTTGAGCAGGCTGATGCATTCCATCCACCACTTGAGCACTTTGCGCACAGGGGACATTACCAGTACCGCCTGTTCTAGATAGTCTGTGAGCTGGTTTTGCTGAATTCTTAAGGTCCACTGGAGAATCTACATGTGTAATCTGGCCAGCGGTACTGTGACAATGGCTACCACGAGTCCCAGAATGCTTAAAAACATCCTTGCTGTGACAAAACGGTTGTCGTGCACCAACTGTACTTGGGCAATAAGGCGGCAGGCCCTGTCCAATGGCAGGAAAGCCCATCCTTGAGCCAAGTCCAGGACTGCTAGTACAGTATGTACTACAGTCACTGGCAGGGTGTCAACACAGATTTTGATATATTGACTGCTACCCCCAAAGCATCGAACAGCTGTCTGGTTAGAGCCAAGGACTTCCAACAACTGGTCCCTGGCGTGGACTTTTAATAGCCAGTCGTCCAAGTAAGGGAAAACATGCAGGCCTTACCTGCGAAGAGTCGCTGCCATGGCTGCCCAGCATTTGGTAAAGATACGAGGCACAGAAGACAAGTCAAAAGGCAATATTCTGAATTGATGTTTGCCTTGAAATAGGAAAGCACAGTTACGCAAGAACTTACCGTAACAGTAGATCTTCGAGAGAGGCTCTTGCAGTAGGTAATAACCCTGAGGACTGCACCCCCTGACATCAGGACTGGGCCACATGGAAACTTTAGTGGCAGTGTCTGACGGGGACCACCCACCTGATGTCACATGACAGGACGTCAGCGTGACACTATATAGTGGGTGGTCCCCACGCTCACTTTCCAGTTCTCTGACCGGAGACCTCCAAGGAGAAGCGACAGAAGAATGGGAAAAGAGGCTCCTGGAGCCCAGAATGAGCTCATGGAAAAAGAGCATCAAGGAAAAAACGGGGATGGAGGGAGGGAAAAAGGTTACCTACTGCAAGAGCCTCTCTCGAAGATCTACTGTTACAGTAAGTTTTTACGTAATTGTACTATCTTACTTCGATAGGGCTCTTGCAGTAGGCAATAACCTTCAGGATGGAGTCCCAAGCAGTGTGAATCAGAGGAGAAAAAAAATGTAAAAATGGGAGGAAGGAATAAAGCTGCAGAAGGCAGACAAATCAGGACAGGAGACCCTGCAGTACAGCTAGGCCAAAGCCTGCCCTGCTCCTAGAGGCAATGTCCAGGCTGTAATGCTTTGTGAAAGTGTGGACAGAACTCCAAGTAGCTGCGGCGTAAATGTTGGCGGCTGACATTCCTGAAACAAGCAGCAGAAGCAGCCATGCTTCTGGTGGAATGCCCCCCTTAACCTCCTCCGAGACTGCTTTACCATGCTTCTGGCAACAGAAAACAATATAGTTACTTTGCCAACCATTTAGATACATTGTTTGGAAACTGTGGCACCTTCTCTCTTTGGTGCAAAAGAAATGAAAAGTTGGTCCGACTTCCGGACTGACTTGGTCCTGTTAGTATAATAATGCAGGATTCTGTAAACATGCAGAATCGCCTCCCCCAGATTGGAATGTTTGGGGCAGTACACTGGCAGTTGAAGCGACTGGTTCACTGTAAATTCAGAAACCACTTTAGGTAAGAACTGAGGGTTGGTACGAAGAGCCACCCAGTCTCTATGAAAAACAAAAAAGACTCCCTACACATCAGGGCCTGAAGCTCGGAAATCCTCTGAGCAAAAGTAACTGCCACCAAAAAGAGCACTTTCCAGGACAAATACTGCATATCACTAGAACCAGCCACGGAGGCAGAGTCAATTTTTCCAAAATAAAATGAAGGTCTCGAAGTGGCTCGGGGCTGCGCACAGAGGGTATCAGGTGGAAGATTCCTTTCAGGAATTATTTTGAAAACCTCCAGTTGAGCTACTGTCTTACCCCCCCCCCCACCAAAGGGTGCTATGCAGAAATAGCTGACAGGTGTGAGCTACTCATGACTTAAGGTTCACCTAAGTCATACAGGTGCAAGAGATACTCCAGAACTTGCGAAACGGGACATGAAAAGGGGTCCCAACCCTTTGAAGTGGCCCAAAAGGAGAAACCCTTCCATTTTATGACATATGTTGTCGTCGTAGAAGGCTTTTTAGAATCTACCAGGATCTGTGCCACTCTGAAGGAAACTCTGACGTGCCACGCATGAAGGTGAAGGGATTTCAGCCCTGGATGGACCGTCATGCCCCTCTCCTGAGTCAGATCATCATGGCAGAGGGGCAGGAGAACCGGGGGTTCCACTGCTAACTGTTGAAGAAGTGGAAACCAAACTTGGTGTGGCCAAAAAGGGGCAATCCGCACCATGTGGGCCTCCCTCTGCTTGAAGCTTGAGCAGCACCCTCTGTAAGACTGGAACGGGAGGCAAGGCGCACAAAAACCTCCCTGTCCAACAAAGAGAGAGGGTGTCTTGCCAAAAAACACCATGCCCGGGTGTGAGCAAGCAAAGTCTGGGTAGTTTTGCGTTGTTTGGGGAGGCAAATAGATCCAAGTCCGGCCAACCCCACAGGCTGAAGATGTGGTCGACCACCTCTTGCTTGAGCTTCCACTCATGGGCCCTTACTCTGGTGTGGCCGAGACTCACCGCTAGGACATTTTGCATGCCCGGGATGTGAACTGCTGTAAGGTGAATCCGATGCATAACTGCCCAGTTCCACACCAGCATCGTCTCCTTGTAGAGGGGATACGAGCAAGTGCCTCCTTGCTTGTTGAGGTACCAAACTACACACATATTGTCCGTCTGGACTAATAGTGTGCCCTGGTGAAACAGGTGCTGGAAAGCCTGAAGGGCATATATAGAACTGCTCTCATCTCCAGAGAGAGTTCTATGGTTCCCCAGGTGAGTGCCCCAACCCATCCCTGACGTATCTGTAGTCTGAGTCTGGGTGGGAGAAGGTAAGTGGAAGGGGACCTGATTGGTGAGATCCTGCCACCATAAAAGATCCTGCTGCGTCGAACTGGAGACCATGACCATGTGGTCCAGGTTGGCCAGCTTCTGATCCCACTGTGCCCCAAGCGTCCGCTGCGATATTCACATGTGGAGCCTGGCTAAAGGAACAGAAGGGATGGCCGCTGCCGTAAGGCCAAGCAGTCGAAGAATCAACCTGGTCTGGACCCTCCTGCTGGAGGCTACCAGACGAGCCTGCCTCTGCAATGTTTCCACCCCATCCAGAGGGTGGAAAGCTATATCCTAAACCGTATCCATCACACCTCCAATAAATTGGAGGTGCTAGAGTCAAGTTGGGATTTTGGGAGGTTCACAGTGATCCCAACCTGCGTAAAGAGGTCCAGGGTAGCGGAGAAGGAAAGTTTCAGCTGCTCCCTCAACAGGGCTGACAGGAGCCAGTCGTCGAGGTAGGGGAACACACAGTGGCCCTGATGCCGCAGGGCCGCCACCACTGCCAGGCACTTGGTAGAAACTCGAAGTGCTGAGGACAGGCCAAAGGGGGGGCCTTGAACTGGCAATACTCCCCCTGAAAGGTGAATCGGAGGTAGCGGTAATGGGCCCGAAAGACTGGAAGATGCAGGTAGGTATCCTGCATATCCGGAGCACAGAGCCACTGTCCCTCATGCAGGAGGGGCAGTAAACCTGGGAAGTTCAGCATTTGAAAGCATTTATACTCTATGTACAGGTTTAGAGTACTGAGGTCCAAAATGGGATGCAAGTCTCCCGTCTTTTTGGGGGACCAGGAAGACGTGGGAATAATACCACTACCCTACCTGGCTGGACGGAACGGGCTCTGTTGCTTTCTTTCTTAACAGAGCCTCGATTTCCTCTCTTAGGAGCAGAATATGCGCCTACTGGAGGCGTGTCTGGAGGTTTTTCAAGAAACTCCAGGGTGTGGCCCTATCCTACCAACTGAAGGACCCATAAGTCAGTGGTTGCTGCCTACTACCCTGGCAGATGGCTGGCAAACCTTCCGCCCACTGACTCCTCTGAGGGACATATTGGAGGGAGGGAGAACCATGAGTCAAGTGGGGGGGTTGGGGTTAGGGAGAGCTGCACCGGAGGCTCTCTGGCCTGGGCCTTTGCAGGAGTGGCGGCTCTGGCTGACGGAGTCTGACGTTTGGGCTGATGCCTGGCCGTCTGCTGCTTTGCTTGGCGATGAAAAGGCATTTTGGCCTGAAACTTAGGGTGGTATATATTGTGGACTGACCTAAGAGCTTTGGTCTTATCCTGCAGCCTGGTGATGATGTCTTGGACATCACCTCCGAAGAAGACTGAACCCCTGAAGGGAGCATCCTGGATGGCCGCCTTAATGTCCTGCGCCAAACCAGACACCCTTAACCAGGAGAATCTCCTGAGGCTAACCGCCATAGTGGCACCCTTGGCTGAGGAGTCCACCGCATCACTTTGGCGGACATAATGGAGTCTGCCAAAATGGATTTAGACTCTTGAGTCCGGCAGTATTTCAATGGTCATCTCCAGCTGGTTAAACAGGGATTTCTGGTAGACCAGCATATGGGCTACATACTTCAAGACACGCATGGCCAGTGTAGAAGAGGAATAAAACTTCCTTTGAGATTGGTCCAGCTGTCACGACTCTGTCAGGAGGAGAGGTGCTCATGTACCTCGGTCTGGAGGACTGATCATGGGCAGCTGCAATGATCATAAAGTCCGCCATGGGATGGACACCAAGGTGGTCCTTCCCCTCTGGTGTCCGGTAGGTCCAGTCAGCCTTTTTGGCTACCGCTGGTATTGAGGAGGGCATCATCCAGATGGTGGATGCAAAGTCCTCATGTGGTTCCAACCAGGGGGTGAGGATGGGAGCTGCCTCCTGCATGTCCAGATGCTCAGCTAGCCTTTGGCACTTAAGGTCCTGAGCATCGGACTTCAATTCATAGGACTTTTGCTAGTTTCTTAAGCAGGTCTGTAGAAGAGGGATCATCAGGTGGAGATATTTGGGACTCCTTAGGTCACAGTTCCTCTGTGGGAGGAGTCTTGAACCCCGATACCACCGAGGAAGGAGTCAGAATCTGAGTCCGGATCCGAGTCACAGGACCAGACATCAGGCTGGGAAGATTCCCGGGTGTTAGGAGCTCTGTCCTGCGCTCACCCTGTTGAAGGCTCTTTTTGAGGATCTGGCACTGGATGACGCGTGTGTGGCGTAAGAGCCGGCCTGGGTGGTTGGATCACCGAACTCAGGGAAGGGGGAGGGCCTGCTGGAGTGGGTGATGGCTACGTAGCTCTGACACAAGCTGGGCCTTGGTCTCAGGCCACCGGGACTGGAGGATAGCCCAAAAATCCGTCAGAGCCTGAGGCGGAGGGGGCTGGTAGACCACAGGAAACCCTGGTGTCCTGTAGCCTGGCATATGAAATGAGTGCGCCAAGTACCCCGGCAGAGGATAAGCGGGCGAATACGCAGACATCTGAAATCCTGACGGTGGGAAGCCCAATGGGGTATACGTTGGGAAATGTGGCATCGGGTATCCCGGAGGATAACCCGACGGGGTAACCTGACGGAGGGCCAGACGGCAATGCCGGTGGCCCTGATGGAGGGCCCTGGAGTGCCCCAAAATCCGACCCAGAAGGACCTGGAAGCACTGGGTCAAACACTGGACTGGCTGGTGGCAGATGTGGCGTCCGAGTCGGTGTCTCCGTTGGAAAAACGGCGGCAGGGGCCCCTGAGGGTTACCGGGGATATTCAATGTTAGATCCGTAGGTGGGCCAGCAGAAGTGCCACCTGACAGATGGCCCCTGTCCTCCGCACCTCCCTGGTCTGGGGAAGGTGGAGGGAGTTCTTCCACAGGGGAGGAGGAGGAAGAGGGGGAAACCCAAGGGGGGACCCAACCGGGGAGAGCTGTGACAAATCCGGCAACTAGGAATCATCGGGGTACTCGCCAGACCCAGACGCCAGATCGGTCAGGTGGACGTCAGTAGAACAGATGCCTGACTCATTGGCCAGGGTGGTCGGGCAGACGTCAGATGAGCCAATGCCCGACTTATCGACCAATGCCGGGCGGGCCACTAAGTCAGACGACACAGCCTGGGCTGGGCACTCATCAGAATGGCCGATGAGTGACTTGGCTCCGCCAGGTACCTCAGACTCGCTGGTGAAAAGAGGCCTAGGAAGTGGTGGAGGCCTCGGATACAGTCGAGGTGCCCGCAGCCACAGCTAGCAGAGGACGAGGACTGCCACTCACCCGAGGCTGAGAAGGGGACCTTTCCTGGTCCTGGTGCTTCTTGGTTTCCTTCATGTGCCTGGAGGAATCTGGAGGAGAGGAGGAAGTGCTACAGAGTTTTTAAAGCTCTTTCCATCGAGGCCATTCTTTGCTCAAGTAAGTGGGCTTCAAGGGCCTGCTGGCATCTCTTCCATGTGGCCTGGTTGAAGCCGGAACAGGTCTCACACTCCCTGACCTTGTGCTACGGGCCTAGGCAGAAGAGGCAGAGAGTATGGGAGTCTTTGTGCGAGAGTTGCATGCCGCATGGAGTGTACTTATTTTTATGCTCGACAGTAGAGGACGACATGCACAAAAACTAAGAAATACTGATCTATCATGAAGAAAAAACGGATACTCATCCAAAAAGTGGTTAAACTGCAGTGTACGATCTCCGCGAGGTCAGACGTGTACAGGTTGATG
Organism: Neoceratodus forsteri; assembly: GCA_016271365.2. Classification (NCBI taxonomy): domain Eukaryota; kingdom Metazoa; phylum Chordata; order Ceratodontiformes; family Ceratodontidae; genus Neoceratodus; species Neoceratodus forsteri. Next base: position 569,642,766 of record JADMNL010000022.1, read on the forward strand.
GCGGAAAAGAACCAGAAGGTGGGTGTAGGGACTGCCCACTATATTGGGTCACGATGACGTCTGTCACATGACGTCAAGTGGGTGGTCCCCCGTCAGACACTGCTAAAGTTTCTGTGTGGTCCTGATGCCTGGGGGCACAGTCCTCAAGCTTATTATCTACTGCAAGAGCCTGTTCTAAGTAAGATCCTCACATTTTTTCTGTGAGTTTGCTGGATCTTGATATGGAAGTATGCATCCTTCATATCCAGGATGCATATCCAATCCTCTGTTTGCAGTAACAGAAGAAGACCTTGCAAAGTGACCATTCTGAACTTCTTGTATGCTAGAAGTAGTTTAGATCCACGAGATCCAGAATAGGCCTCAGGTCTCCTGTCCATTCTGGGATAAGAAAGTATTGGGAGTAAAAGCCGCTCCTCTGTTCTAGAGGCACGGGTTCTATGGCCCAGTTTTGGAGCAGTCTGTACTTCCTCCAGCAACAGGGGCAGGTGACCTGGAGGATAGCCCAGAGGTTCCAGAGCGTTACCCAATTCTATGATCTCCAGAACCCATGAATCTGTAGTCACCTTTCTCCACTGGTTTAAGAGGAGGGAGAGGTGACCCCCTATAACCACTCCTGGAGTGGAATGTTTTCTTTTGGTCACGTTTCTTGCCTTACCTCTTCGGCTGGGGGGTGGTCCTATGGTTTCTTCCTGCTTCTTCTAGTCCGACCCTGGCGGCCCCTGCACCGACCATTGAGCCACCACCTCTTATTCCCTCAACGTCCTGGCCGTGTCACACTCCCCTATAGTGCGGAAGACCATCCAGGGAGTCAGGACCAGTGGGAGCTATGAAGGAGTGCTCGGTGCAGTGCCGCGGGGGCAGACCGTCACACACACCAGAGGACTGAGGCTAAGTGTTTTTCTTGTTTTTGTGCTACTGTAGGAGCAGGCATGCAGGAGGTCAATGATGGTGTGCTGCACACTTCCGTGCATCACACGTCAGGCATCTGCCTGCTCCAACCCTTCCCCCCCCCATGCGACCGCATCAATGCACCAGCTCCTAGCCACTGGTAGGAGCTAGCATGAGCACGAGAATCCCTCCCCAGAAGAGAGAAGTCCCAGGGACACACTATCCTTCCTCCCCCGGCCAACCTACTGACACCCGAGGTTGCTCCCAAACCTGGGTTGTTGGCGTGGCGCGAAGTGTGGCATCCAGTGTCTCAACCCTCAGTGCCACTGGGCTGGCAACCCCTGGAGGTAAATATGGTATGGGGTATATAAGGAGTCAGGCTGACCCGGTGGGGGCAGCTCCACCACCTCTGGGTGCTTTTGAGTGGGCACCTGGGGTAGTACCAAGGACTGGCAAAGCCCCTGCTCCTTTGCCCCTGCCCTGCTATGTGGGGGATAGGCAGTGTCCCCTAACACCAGCTGGGTGAAAAGCACCCCTGCTGTTACCCCTGGGTTGGGGATGGTAGAGGGAGTGCAACAGCTTCAAAGTCCTGCCCGAGGCTTGAAGATCGCTGAGAATCTAATGTAACTCATGACCAAACAACTTTTGCCCTCTGAATGGGGCATTAAGAACTGCTTGTTGCACATCTTTGGCAAAGCCTGCCATTCTGAGCGAAGAATATCTCCCGAGACAGAAGCATCAGAAACATCATAAGCCATGTGGCTAAAATGCCAGCCCGCATCAGCTCTAGCTGTTAAAGTTTTCAGTAGCTCCTGTTTTGGAGTGCCCTTAGGCAAGGCCTGCGCAGCACCCTCAGTCTTCCTCCAGAGGGTGTTTTGATATTGCATCATGTGGGCCTAGTAGTTAGCAATATGAAGGCTCAATGATGCACAGGCATATGTCCTCTTCCCTATGAGATTCAACCTCCTAGATTACTTATCAGGGGCAAGGGAGCTCAGGTGTTTAGGTGCCCTAGACCTATCACGGGCAGCATTAATCACCGAGTCAGTCTCAGGTTGTGTGGCATAAAAAGGCTTCCCAGAAGGGGAAGAATACGTTTTATCCGCCTTTCTGGGGACAGCTGGTATACTGTTTGGTCTGTACCAAGCTGCACAGGTGGCATCCTCCAAGGCTGGGAGCAGAGGAAGCACCATGGTAGCAGGGAGAATCTGGCAGCTCTAGAAACTCCGCAGCTACTTTTTAATAGTATCCTGCTCTTCTAGTGCAAGCCCAGAGCAGCTTGCATCTGCTGCATCATGGTGAAAAATGGAGGGTCTTCTGGAGGGAACCTTGGTGTGTTCACCACAGAGTCCTCACTGTAGGTGGAGACTGCAGAGCTAGTGCCATGCTCATATTAGCTCCGAGCATAGTCTTCTGCTTCTTCCTCCTCTTCCTGCATCATTAGATCAGGGTTATACTCCTACCCATCATCGACTGGAATGATGGACTTTGCCAGCAATGGCATAGGAGGATTTTGTGGCAAGGGAGTACCCTGCGGTGTCAACTGGGGATTGGTAGGAGTCCCCTTCGACAGGCCACCTAGAATAGGGAGGCCAAGCAGCAGACACTTATCATATACTAAAAACAGAAATGGACTGCTTGAGCATCCGCACCCCTTTGATAGAGGGGTACGACTGGAGGGGTCGGTGGGGGACGCAGAGTCCCAGTTGACTGACATACTGAGAGTAGCAGGCCCAGTAGTTCCTATGCCAAGCCCTGACCTTGGTGTCATGTTGATGGTCGGGGTTGGGGTCGATGCCATAGCCAGAGTGGACAATGCTAAAGCAGAAGTCATACATGTGGAGCATATGGGTGACCTGGAATGTGCCAAGGAAGCCTTCTCCTGGTGCCTGTGACTCTGCCGTCTTTACCTGGGATTTAGACGACCGCGATTCAGTCAACAGAGTCGGCAACGTGGATTTCTACTGGAGCTCCTTCTCCACTCTCTCTACTGTCTTCCGTAGTAGACATTTCTCCAAAGCCCCCTTTCTGTGTCACCTGGTTGCGGAAATTAAATCCTCCGCAGATTTTGCAGGATTTTACGTTGTGGCTTCGGCCAAGGCAGCAGACACAGATGTTGTGGAAGTCTCTGATGTAGATGTTTTCTCCGCACTCACAGTACTGGAAAAGTTTAGATGGCTCTTTCGACAACATGCAGGTCGCCGGAAATCACTATTAACGCGATTGCTTAGTAAGATAAAAGAAATAAGAAGGTAGCAATAACAGCGCCGTTTCCACAGCGGCCTGATGTGTGATCAATGGCAAGAGAAGAACTGAAGAGACGAGGGGCCGCCCGCACTTCTGTGTGCGAGGATGCCTGATGTCATCATGGGCAGCCCCTGGCTGACTGCTTGCAAAGAGTTCCATGTGGTCCTACTGGCTGGCAGCTGTAAGTTCCAAAGTTGCGGCCAGATGAAAGCAATATCCTCGAAGAAGATCTGTGTCATCTGCATACATGTGAATAGATGTAGACGTGCAGGCAGAGGGAAGTTCGTTTTGGAAAATGGAGACTAGAATAAGGCCATGGACAGACCTTTGGGGTACACCAGAGCAGACAGGGAGTGGAAAGGATATGGAGTTACCAATAAGGAGAGCCTGAGACCTGCCCTCAAGGTAGGAGCAGAACCACTCAACTGAGGAGGCAGACAGCCCCACTGCCTTAAGCTCGTCTAGGAAGAATGGGATGGGCAATGGTGTCAAAGGCTTTGGCCAGATCAACAAAAAATGGCTGCGGTGACCAGACCATGATCCATGCCTAACAGAACGTAGTTAGTGGTCTGCAGGATTGAGGTGAAGAGGGTCTTCCTCAAACCAGACTGGTATGGAGAGAAGTAGGAGGAGGAGTCAAAGAAAGGGAAGTTGGGAGACAATCAGATACTCATGGAGTTTAGCCAGAGTGAGGAGAAGGGGGGGCTAGGGCTGTAGTTACCAGGGAAGGAGGGGTCACCCACTTTGGGGAGGGGGATGACTGTAGCCTGTTTCCATGTGTCAGGGACAGAGGTTAGGGGAAAGGAGAGAGAGGAGGGTGACAGGTAGAACAAGGGCAGGAGCGGAAAGAGACAAGAGTCTGGGGTCAGTGCCATAGGGTCTGCCACCTTTGTGTGAGTTTAGAGCCAGGAGGGATTTGAGGGAAGTGGCAGGGGTGGTGGGGGAAAAAGAAGGAAGGGAGTGGGGGTGGGAAGAGGGGTTGAGGCAAAAGGGGAGGCGGAGGAATGTAGACATGAGGCACAGGAGATAAAAAAGGAGTTGAAAGATGAGGGGAGTGCAGCCAGGCACGAGACAGGAGTGTTGCCCACCTTGAGGACCGGCGGAGGAGACTGGGACGGAGGGAAAATGCAGGTGTAAATGACTTTTCTGAACTTACAGGGGTGGTTAATGTTGCTCTGGAGTGTGGATGCAAAGAAATCAGTCTTCTTGAGCCTCACAGCTCTGGTACAGGCATTGCTCAGGGCCTGTAACTAGTAGGGTACCCAAAATACTTGTAAGTCTGCCATGTAAGGTCACGCATTGGGTGACAGGCCAGCAACTCCGCTGAGATCCAGGGGAGGTGTGAACCTTGAACCCTAGTTTTCCTCAAGGGTGCATGGTGATCCCAGACAGACAGGAATCTGGTGAGTTGAGGGCAGTGCTGATGTTGCGAACAGCTGAAACTAGTGAGTAGCCATCTGGTCGGCATGAAAGGATGACAGATCCAGAGACTGGAAAGACTGAAACTGGATGTATATGGGGGGAGTAGAGGGGCGATATATCTTGTGAACGCAGTAGACCTTAGGTGGTCACTGAGGGCATCGGGAAGGGCGCCAGCATCCACGATACGGTGGGGATGAGGTAAGAGGACTCAGTCCAGGACGCACTTGAAAGTCTTGTGATGGAGTACAAAACACAGTAGAGCTCTACTGCTACCAGTGTGCGGGATTAAAATATCAAAATCCAGACAAGCAAAATCCGCACCACAAGTAGCTGCAAAATTTCCAATAGCTTTATTTAATAAATAAAAGTGAATTCAAGCGTATCACTACCATCGTCCTCCAACAGGCTGTTAGCTTACAATGAACCCCGACCAGGTTCCACCTAGTGTGCCATCGAGGATGGTCCCCCGATGACACTCTAGGTGCGAAACCAGTCGGGGGTTCAGTGTAAGCTAACAGCCTGTTGGAGGACGATGGTGGTAGTATGCTTGAATTCACTTTTATTTATTAAATAAAGCTATTGGAAATTTTGCAGCTATATGTGGTGCGGATTTTGCTTTTCTGGACTTGTGATTAAGCCTGATGGGGTCAGAGATGAGTCGAGAGAGTTGGAGGGACTTTTTTTTGTGTTATCTTTTTACCCTCCTCTAACGCTCCGGCATTTGCCTCTCTTTTGGGCCCTCCTAGCCTTCTCCACTCCCCGGACATCCTCTTCCCGAGTGCTGCCTACACACCACATATCGCAGCCAAAGCTCTGAGTCATCCCAGAGTAACCCATCTCCGGGTGGGTCCCCCTCCTCCAAGGGGGAAGGCACCGGGGGAAAGGGAAACCCCAGCACTCCACTATCCTTACTGACTCGGGGGGTGCTGCTGTGGAGGGGCAGGCTCCTGAAGGTTCCGGGGGGTGTGGAGAATGCAGAAGCCGTCATCCGGCAGCCGCCAAAGCTGTTTTCTGCTTTTCTTGGTTGTCCCTCCTGCGCCGCAGTACAGTAGTGTCCCCGATCTCCACCAGGGGCTGCTACAGGAGCAGGACTACCACCCAACCCACCCAGGAGAGGAGAGCAGTCCTCTGAATGCTCAATCCTCTCCTTCCCAGCTCAGCCCCCGACGACCCGAGTCCGCTCCCGAACCTGGGTTGCCAGCGTGGTTCGAGGTGTGGCGTCCAGCGTCTCAGCCCTCTGCACCACTGGGCCAGCTTTGGCAAAATTTATGATGGGATGGAGAGAGCCAACTGAAACTAATGTCACCAAGGACGAGTACCTCGCCAGAAGAGGTGTGAGTGGCTATGGTGGTGAGGAGTTTAGTGGCTGGCAGGGAGATATGCCAGGGTAGCAATATACTCCAGCAATGAAAATGGGGAAGTGGGATAACAATAGCTTGCTTCCATGTTTTAGGGGCTGAAGCTAGAGTGGAGAGGTTTAGAGGGTAGGTAACAGGGACAGCAATGACAGGAGAAGAGAGACACAGGAGTTTGGGGGTCAAGATCATCAGGGCTCCCACCTTTGTGAGGGTTCCGAGCCAAGAGGGCTTTGAGGAAAGCCGAGGGTGTGGTGAGGGAGGAGAAGGGGAAGGTGGGAGATGGAGGGGGTTACTATGGAAGGGGAGAGGAAGACATGGAGGAGGATGGTGGGGAAAGGGCACAGAAGTTAAAAAAAGGAGTTGAAAGAGGAGGCAACAGTGGCAGGGTCAGAGAGGTGTCCTCCACCTTGAGGATGTGGGTGGGGGCTGGGTCAGAAGGAAGAAAAGGGTGAGAATGACCTTTCAGAACATAGAGGGGTGGTTAAGGTTGTTCTGGAGTGTGGATGCAAAGTAATTAGCCTTCACAAGCCTAGTAGCTCTGGTACAGGCACTGCAAAAGATCTTGTAACTCGAAAGGTCAAATGGGGAAGCAGAGGACTTGTTAGGCTGCCAGGCAAAGTCACAGACTTGATGACAGGCCAGCAACTCAGCTGAGATCCAGGGAAGGTGGGAACCTCAGACCCTAGGGGAATAGTGATCTTATGAAGGCAAGAATTTGGAGTTAAAGAATTCAAGGCCCCTGTTGATATTGCTAGCAGCTGAAATGAGGGACCAGTCGGTAGCCACCAGGTCACCATGAAGGAAGGACAGGCCCAGAGGATCACATCTGTATGAAGTTGAGGGGAGCTTTGGGATGATGTATCTTGCTCACATGGTAGGCCATATGGTGGTCACTGAGGGCATCAGGGAAGGTACTAGCATCCACAATACTATGGGGGTGCGAGGAGAGGACCCAATCCAGGAGGGGGTGGTAGAGAGATTTGTAATTGAGCCAAGCAGGATTGGAGATTAGTTACGAGACCTGGAGGAACACTGTGTTTTGACATAATTTGCAAACGGAGGGTGACAGCCAACTGAGAGTGAGGTCACCTAAGGTGAGCAACTCATCAGAAGAGGCATGTGAGGATATGACGGTGAGGAGTTCAATGACTGATGGAGATATGACAACACAGCAATAAACTCCCGCAATGAATATGGGTACTGAAAAGGGGAGGGAACATTACAGGAGGAGCATCTCATAGGCAGAAGGGAAGGCGACTGACAGCACAGGTTCTTGTCAAGGTCTTTCAGCCTCTCCATGTACATCATTCCCAGGATAATTTTAGGTGCCCTACGCTGTACCGCTTCCCCTCTTGCTATGTCTCTGTGAAGGTGTGGACTATACAACCTTACGCAGTACTCCAGGTGTGGCTGCACCAATGATTTGTACAGCAGAACAATCACTTCCCTATTTTTACTACTAATTCCCCTCTCTATGCACCCTAGAATCTTGTTTGCATTTCCCACTGATTTGCTGCAGTGTGCTGAAGATTTAAGTTTTTCTGCTACTATTACCCCTAAATAATTTTCTAAGTACTTACTGGTTCCAACTTGCCCATCATTAATTTGGGCAGTGTCTCCCCAATTCTGACCATTTGTCACTTCCCATTTCTTTGTTTCTGGCAGTGCTAGCCCTTGTTGCTTTACTATTAAACTAAGAAGCATGCAGAGATACTTACTCCACCACGGATTGGAGGAAGTGGCGGGTGAAGAAGTGATTGCAGATATTGCCTGCACTGAACATCAGGCTCCCGTCTGGGTTCCGTTTCTCCGCCGTTTCTGTGCTGATCTCACTGTACTCCACCACCTGGTAAACCCCATCCACACGACACATAACGCCCACAGGTTCTGCTGGGTAGGCTTTTCCCACCACCTGTGGTCAAAGAACAGGAAACATCACAAACTGTAGTAATTCTGTACAGGCTAAAGTGTATTTACAAGTCAAACCTTTTTCTGCCACCCCCCCCACACCCCCACCAATCTCCAGGTACCACATGTAGCATCAGTGGGGGGGGGGAATGCTTCAAGCTCCCTGGCCCACCAGTAGGGGTCACTGCGATGCTGAACTGTGCCACCTCCCAACCCCCCTCTGAGACATGATTTCATAGGAAACATGTGCTCCCAGCCTGACTGCGTGCATGCCGTTTCCGGAGTTCACTCCCAGCCTTGGGTCGCTGGCATGGAAGTGCGATGTTCTTCAGTTAGGTCACTGGATGGCCCTAGGTAAAGCCTATATATATACATACATACATACATACATACACACACACACACACACACACACACACACACACACACACACACACACACATATATATCTGAATTTTATTGAGTCAGCAAGTATGAATCACAGCAAGTGGTAAAGCCTTTATGACACTCTTGCTTTGAAGCAGCAGTGCAGCTAACAGGGCTGGGTCAGGGGCCTGTCGTCTCGTGTTGTGATACAGCCCCGTTGTTGTCACTTGCTGAACTGGGCTATTTTTAGCAGTTTTAGCCAATACTCACCAGGAAAATATGTACAGGGACTGGTGTATTATGAGTTTTGAGCTACCAGAGGTGTGAGCTCAGCTGTCCCTAAACCTTGACAGCCAAGTTTGGGAAGTTTGTGTAAACAATACACACCAGGGGGTGTGTGAAGGAAGAGGAAAAAAGGTTTCTTAAACTTTGAGCAAATGGTGTATTGCTTAACTTTATTACTTGAAGCCAACTAGTTTAATTACAATATCTAAAAAAAAAAAAAGTTGAACAGGAACTGCAGATTAAAGCTGATTTACAGTTCACTGGTTAAATGAAAATGATGTACTCACTGTAAATGTTGATCTTCCAGAATATCTTCACCATTCATTTACTCTTACGGGCTAAGATGGAGGCACCAGGGCCTAGCAGGAGCAAAAGTCTTTTGCAGCTAGGGGATCGACGTCAGTGCCAGCACCACCCACGAGGCAGATGTAGTGACGTTGTGCTTGTAGGTTGGCCAGTAACAGACGCCAGCCCTTCTCCCTTCCCTAGTTCTGTTTGCCAGGAGAGAAACTAGTGAGAGAGAAAAAAATAAATAAGACAGAGAGGGCTATAGATTCCTAGACCAAAGGGCTAGCAAAAGGATATAGGATATACAATCAAAAAAATAATAAAACCCGACTACCAAGTCAGAGAAATTAAGGGATAAGCTTAAGTGGCACAGGGGTAGCCAGTGTAAGAGCCAGAGCCTACTTTAGCCACCTGGAGAGGAAGGGGGAGGGAAGGCAGCAGCCCCGACGTTTAGCTCTGACTGGAGTAGAAGAGATCCAGAGGGAATCTCTGTAGGTTTGGAAGGCAGAAGCCAATTTAGAGAAGGTATTGGACCCAGAAGGACAAGAACCAAGGGTTGAAAAAAAAAAAAAAAAAAAAAAAAAAAAAGAAAGACAGAAGAGTATAGCTACTGCTATCTCTTGCCGCCCAAGACAGTGAAGAAGAAAGGAAAGGAAAAAAAGTGACCCAACACATAGGTGTGGGATAGCATACAGCTCGATAGGCTGAGCACACAGAAAAGGCAACCTCCCTGGACCCTGTAGTGAGGCTATGGTGTCTGTTGGTAGAGGAGGAAGAGATCTGCATGGTGGAGATGGAGGTATCGGCAGCTCTAGGAGGTACCATCAGAACTGAGGAGCGTAGGAGTGAAATGAAATTACAAAACAACAAAGGATTTTGTTTGTTTTGGAAATAGGGTAGCGACCCACATTTTACACACCAGTTAAAAACAGGAGAGTGGGGTGAAACAGCCCAGTTCCCACAAGGAAGAATAGGACTATCCCCCCTAAGGGGGGGGGGCCCTGAGGGAGTGGCAAAAAGATGCCAAGTGCCCATCATCACAGGGTGAGCTGTACACAGACCCTCTTACCAGAGTGGAGGATGATGGGATGGGACTGTGAATGAATGAATGATCAGTCTTCACCATTAATTCCCATTTATGGGTCAGAGTACCAAGCTTCCCCCCAAATGAGAGGAGCTGGTTCACCCTAAGGGAAAACTTAGCCCTCAGCCCTCTGGTGGGGGATGATCACTGGATGGCAGGGACTCCTCACAGGTCCAGCAGGACCCGAGACTGGCATGGGGTAGGTGGAGGCTCCCATGGCCTGGGAGTAGCAGGGCACCCCGACAACTCACAATTGACCCTGTGGGAGAGAAAAAGGAGTGCCCTGGAAATGCAAGTTGAGCATCCTACGCTGGGCCAGGGGTGCAAACTGGGAAAGGCAAAGCCATGCCATCTGCTGAATGCAGACTACTGTTCCGACCAACCTGGAAGTTACCTTGGCGGTGTTATAAGACATTCTTGCTTGGTGCCTCGCTGGCTCCAGGCCCTGGGTGGAAGGGCAAATGGCCTACCTGGCTGCCTCACAATCTGGCACAGATGCCAACAGCTGACTCAGTGTTGCCCACAAGTGCTTGCCATAAGCTGTCTGATGTGCAGAAAAGCCCATGATGGTGCGTGCTGCCACAAAAACCAGAGGGCCCTAAGGGAACTGGCGGAGGTACTAGCAGCCCCCCTGGCGGATCTGTTTAACACCTCACTGGAGAAAGGGTGTGTGCCCCGCAGGACTGGAAGGTAGCACATGTGGTGCCACTCCACAAGGGAGGTCCCAGAGATGAGCCTGGTAACTACGGGCTGGTCAGTCTAAAGGAAAGGCTAATGAGCTTCCTTGAAGTAAATGGTCTCCAGGACGATACGCAACATGGGTTTGTCAAGGGAAGATCCTGCCAAACAAACCTGATAGACTTTTTTGACTGGGTCAGAAGGTCACTGGACAGGGTGCAGGCAGTGGACGTCCTATACCTGGACTTCAGCAAGGCATTCGATTTAGTGCCGCATGGCAGGCTGATCAGCAAGTTGAGTGACCTGGGAGTTGGGGACAAGCTGCTGGGATGGGTTAAGAGCTGGCTGCAGGACAGGAACCAGAGAGTGGTGGTAGGGGAGCTATCCAAACCTAGACCTGTAACCAGCGTGGTCCCGCAGGGCTCAGTACTCGGACTGGTGCTATTCAACATCTTTACTGGTGACATAACGGATGGGGGTCAAAAGTAAGATCTGCCTATTTGCAGAGGATATGAAGTTCTGTGGGAGGGTGTGCATGGAGGAGGGGAGGCAGGCACTCAGGAAAGATGTAGCTAGGCTAGAGAACTGGTCGGGCATCTGGCAGTTGGGATTCAGCGCTAAGAAATACAAGGTCATGCACCTGGGAACTAGGAATCCAGGGGCCAGTTACTGGCTGGGGGTGTACAGGTGACCATCTCACAGGAGGAAAAGAATCTGGGAGCGTTGGTCAGGGGGGACATGAAACACTCAGCACAGTGCCGTAAGGCAGCAGCCAAAGCAAACAGAACGCTGGGCTGCATCGCCAGAGGAATCAGGTTATTCTGCCGCTGTACAGGGCACTGGTGAGACCACACCTGGAGTACTGTGTACAGTTCTGGTGCTCTTATCTGAAGAAGGACATCAAGCTACTGGAGGAGGTTCAGCAGAGGGTGACCAAAATTATCCAGGGCATGGGGGACAAAACTTATGAAGAAAGGCTAAGGGATCTTAACATGTGTTCCCTGGAGGACAGAAGGGAGAGGGGGGAAGATGACAGAAACCTTCAAGCACCTAAAAGGTATAAACAGGGTTGGAATGGAGGGCATCTTCATTCTAAGAGGGGAGGATACAAAAAGGGGGCATAGCCTGAAACTGGTGGGAGGTAGATTTATGAAGGAATTAAGGAGGCACTTTTTCACTGAGAGGGTGGTGTCAGGGTGGAACAAACTGCTAGAGGAGGTGGTATCAGCGAATACAGTGGGTAGTTTCAAGGGAGGTTGGGATAGGGTGAAAAAGAAAGTTAGAATGGGTGGGTGGAAGCAGGTGGATGAAAAATGGGTGGGGGAGGATGACTTCAGGAGGGGAAGGCTGGGGGGCGGTGGGGGGAGAGAGGTAGCTCCAGAGAACTAGACTGAGCTGCACACTCAAGTAGACTCGATAGATCAATAAGACCTTTTTCTGCTGGCCATATCATATGTTCATATGTAAAAAAACCTCTCCTCCAAGCATCGATCTCTGCAGATTCGGTGTCAGGAGGGCAGTCGTCCACTGGGTGCCCAGGCCCAGAAGGAGTCTGTAGTACGAAAATCCCCAAGGTGGGATGAGGGGTAGAGCCTGCAAACCCTGCGGGAGCGCAGTATCTGCACTGGACATCCCTAGGGGCTGGAAAAGAGCAAAGAGATGGTGGAAGACATTCCTGAAAGCCTCCGTAAATGGCCATTCCCCAAGGAATGATGGCACCAGGGGTAGCAGTACTGCAACCTTCAAAGTGGCAAAGACTCCGTTCCTCTATCATCTTCGAAAGGAACCACTGGTACCACGAGTACTCGGCATCACAGGAGAGATGGACCAAAAAATCCTCTCCCTCAGAGGAGGAGGCAGTGGGACAGGAAGAGCTGGATTCATGTAATGGAGATGCAGGGATCTCAAGCCTAAAAAGAGCCTGAGCTGCTCCAAGGTGAAATTGGTGGAACACACCAGCTTTAGGCCCGAACTAGTCGCAGGTCATGGGCCCCAAGAGACCCGCAATACCTTGGAGAGAAGAGGAGGGGCAGAGGAGGAGGAGGAGGGTCATGGGTGACCAGGCCAGGTCCTCTGCTAGGGCTGCGGGAAGGCTCATGGGACTCGCCTGTCTGAGAATGACCAATGTCAGTGGACCAGTCCAGATGGTGTCCTTGGTGGGTGGGAACCCCCAGCTGGGGCAGAGTGGATCCGTATGTATCCTACAGGGTGACCTTGGTCCCCACTAGTGACAGGTCCAACCAGTTTTGGGGAGAAGCTGGGCCCGAGGCTAGTGCTATGACACCTACCAGAGTTGCCACCATCTCTCTATACAAGGGGTGAGCTGCAGGCCCAGTTCCCTGCATCCGAACCTCACAAGAGCTGACCCTGCCTCCCCCCCCCAACAAGCCCAAGCCCAAGCCCAGATTCCAGGCCAGTGCCCCCTTCTGAGTGGGTCCCAGCAAGGCACTGCAAGTAGCATCAGACCTGGGTCTAGCACTTCGAACAGCAATGGAGCCAGCCCCAGCCCTGGGAACAGCACCAGAACCCGAACCACAAGTAGCACCTCCTGGCGCCAACCCCTGTGCCAGCCTGAGGGGCAACCCCTGGAGTGACTCCTGGCCTGAGCCAGGCTCGCAACCACGCCCAGGTAGGTCTCCATCCTCATCGGCCCCATCTGCAGGCTCAAGGTTGGCGCCATCTTCCTCCCCCCAGTCACCCGACATGATAATAACCACCTCTGGGCCCACTACAGGGTTGGCTGCAGAAGCCTTCCCTCTACTGGCACCATGAGCAGTGCCAGAACAGGGCCTGGTCTTACAGTCAGCACCACCCTGCTCACCGGAACTGGCCTTAGTACCAAGAGCCGGAGCGGCACCAGGCTGCAATGCCTAGATGCCCACCAGTGTAAACTGAGTGTATAGTTCCGGCCTCACAACTGGGGCGTCCGTTGCCCTGTAAGGGTCAAGTGACTGGAAGAGGTGCTTGTCAGACCCCCCAGAGGAAGCCGATTGTCCACTTAACCCCCTCCCCGGCCTCAGACATCTCGGCAAGGCAAGCACAGGGAGTGCCCTGGTCTTCCTCTGTATACATAACACTGGGAAGGGGCTCACAGGAAGAGCCCAGGGACCTTACCATGTGATCCCTGGTGTGATGCCTGCCTCCAAAAGGTGGGCAGATCACTGTACTACCTCCACACACGCTTCTCAAAGATGCAGAAGTCCACTGAGAAGCAGGAGTCACACCTATCCATACTGTCAGCGCCAAGGCAAGCCCAGCGGTTGTCATACCACTCCCGAATGGCAATATGGCCCCCACAAGAGCACCAATGCATTGGGGGCCACTGCAATGCTTCTCCTTCTTCTTCTGTGTGGCCTTCTTGTCCTTACGCTCCTCAGGACTGGACATGGTGACGTGGAAAAATAACGAAAACGAGGAAAGAACAGAGTCGGAGGGTGGACTTGAATATAGCTAATGTTAATATAATAATAGCATCGAGAGAAATGGTGCCGGAGAAAGAATGGTGTTTAACTAAGGCGGCAAAGAACTGAGGAAGAAATTATGCAGTTATGGCAATGAAGCTCCCACAGAACACACTCAACGGCAGGAAAAACAGAACCGAGGAAGGAAGGAAGGGGGCCAGTGTCAATTATTGGCCAACCCACATGCATTACGGTTGCCTCATGGGTGGCGCCAGCATGGACGTCGGTCTCCTAGGCTGCAAAAGACTACTGTTCTTGTCATGTCCTAGTGCCTCCGGCTTAGACCCATAAGTGGGAATAAATGGTGATGAATGGATTCTTAGAAGATTTGAGCTTTAGCTTTAGACAAGTATATTAAAATAAAATGTTTAAAAGTGATAGTTATCTTTAACATTACTAGAAACACAAAATCACACACCCCCCAGCGATACAACGCATCATGGGATGCATATAGAAATCACCATGGCGATTTAGACTAATGCCCTTTTCAGCTTACCGCTGCCTCAGTGCTTTTGTGCTAAGGTTCTTGGTCTTTTTAACTTTAGTGTTTTCCTACTTTTTATTTATTTTTAATTTTTTCCCCTTTTTCCGGTTACAGGTCCATTTTACATTTCAGGTAATTCAGTGCTCATTCCACTGTGTCTTTCAAAAAGACTGACAGTACCCTACCGACTTCACAGATGCAGTTTGTGACATCAGTCTGTTGTCACGGTGAGCACCATGATGACGCGATATAAACCCTGAAAAGGAAAACTTGTAACAAAAAAATGTTCTCCAGTGAACTAAGCGCCGAAACATGTTTTAATACTAGAATAATTTGCCTGCATCGTTACGCTCCATCAGTTTGCAGAATACATTTAAAATGGTATTTAAAAAGAAACAAACAAAAAAAAAAAAAAAACCACTGTTTGGACTCGTCAATGTGCAAGTGTAATGTCACTCGATTACTATGTACATGGATGTATTGCGTATTTACAGTAGTCCGTTTTGCAGATTTATTCTGCAGTGTTGTTCTTGTTTACACCTATGGGTTCCCCTTAAAAATGGGCATCTAATGCTAGAATCCAACCCATTAACAAATTACAAATACAAATAAACAAGTTGATTGTGGTCGATGGTGCACACAATTTGAGATTTCATTTTTTTTCCAAGTTTGTCTCTCTCTTGCTTTCTTGCAAATCAAGCTGCTAGTTCCAGTGATGAGTGTCGGAGGAACAGTAATAAAATATGCAACTTGTTAAAAAGAAAAGCCTCGTTTTGGCTAGATTTGTGGTATACAGGTTTTCAGTACAGCACGAAGTTCGGTTCGAGTTTTAGTTCCGTACCGAGTGAATGGCACAAGCCACAAGAGAATCTGAAAAACCGTTTAACAGCTGCGTTTCACTGTGTGAGAGGCAAACTCTCTAATACACAGGCAATACAAACGCATTCCCAAAATCCATGCATTAACAATGCCAACCAGTAATTATATGCAGCATAAATGATAGGCAACCAAATTACAAGGATGTAATTTCACCATAACCGAAAGAGCACTGCTCGAGCTGTAAATAGCACCAGAATCTCAAAATGGAATTACAAGCTTGTAATTTATGGATGCACCGTTTATTATCCTGTATAATATAGGGTCAGGTGCTGTTAATAGGGTTTACACCCGAAGCATGTGAAGCTGCTTCCTAGGCAGTCAAATGCAAGTGAAGGGGGCACTGCTTACTTCAGAATGTTCTTCAGCAAGTGGAACATCGAGTGACAGTCTAAAAAAGCCATAATTCACAGTTCTGACATCACAACTGTGAATTACAGGAACAAACTGTATGGGCTATCCGTGAATTACAAGGACTGACCATATATTATATTCGGATAGAAAATGGGAAAGAAATTTCCTGTTCTCTGACTGGCTGAGACCCCTGGCAACGAGTCCATTTAGGTACCAACAGAGACCAGGAAATAACAGGTCCCAGTGCCAGCCTGCCCTCCCACAAAAAAATAAAAATCTTTGTGCCTAATTCACAGCTTCGTGGCCGTCATGTTTTCTTCTCACTTAGAGGCTCACCCATGTGCCCCTGCATGCAACTGCACAATGAAACCCAAACACTATGATTCACCTGTTTTCATATATTTTTTTTTTTTTTACTTGCAGACTGCTGTAATGTTCTCCTTGCTCACTCTTCACCCCCGACTGCACTGCCTTGCATGCTGCCATCCAGACTGCGATTCTCTGGCTGCCCACCTGCCCACTTGCTGTACTGCCGCAAGCCGACAGCTCATCTCCATCTGCTGGAGATGCAACCAGGAAGCTACTGCTCCTCTCATCCACGTGACATCTCACTACAACCTGAAGACCATCAGCCACCAACAGCGTGTATTAGGACAAGATGAAGGGGAGCACTAGAACAGGACACAACATTTAACACTCTGCCACAGCACAAAACAGCACCCTCTACTGCCAATGCCAGCAATAGGGGGACTACTTTCCAGAAAGTTTTTTTATTAATGAAAATTGACTATTTAAACCAATTTATTTTTTAATCTTAATTTTTTTGGTCTAAAGTCCAGTCCAAATCTCCTTTTCTAAGCGCAATCAAATCCTCCAGGGTGGGCGGTATGGGCGATACAGGATCTTCCAGGGGCTATAAGGCCCACTGCTTATGGTGTCAGGCCTCATTACACCCCTGGGTGGTCAGTATAGCCCAACACCACCTATCCTGTCGGGTACGGTTGCTAGCATATTAATCACTTTTCTTCACATGCAGTAAATATGGTATCAGTCTTAAACACCAAAACATCCAACCCGCTTAGGCACACGGCAAATAAGTAAGCATGAGTGGGGTCAGAATTTAGTGCCATCTTCATCGCACATGAAATGAGGTAACTAAAAGCCACATTAAAACAGGCTGGAGCAGCGGCAGTGCTTCTACGTCGCGACAAACGACCGGTCTAGAGGATCGAGCATCCATAAGAATCTCCTCCTCTGGGGGGTTGATACATGCCCGGCTCTGGCAGAAGCTGGGGAAAGGCAACCTGGGCCAGGAAGGTTGGGATGCGGGGCAGATGTCAATGCATGTTGCGCGAAGCATGCGCCTTCCTGTCATAGCACTCTGTGCCTCCCTGGGACAGAAACAGAAACGTCCGGTGGAAGGATGATAAACATTGCCCGCAGGCCCCGACATCCAACCAGCAGGGCTTAGGGGACCCCACCGGTCCCGCTGAGGGAGGTGGGGGCAAGACCCGGGAGAAGACAGCTAGCAGGTAAGTCCCAGGGGACATCAGGGTGATGGAGCTGGGGTGCTCCTCGGAAGGAGAGCCAACCAGGAGGAGGGTGAAAAAAACCAAAAAGCTGTATTAAAATTATTTAATGTTAACAACAACAAAAATTAACAGCATGGCAGGAGTGGTTCATTGAGATGAAGGCAATACCAAGAGAGGGGGGTTCCAAGCAACACAAATGGAAGTAGAACTGGTCCTCACCCGCATTAGCAGGCTGCGACTCTGGCAAAATATAACACTAACTATGGAAGGAAGGCCTCTGCCCCTGTTAATATTGAGCCTTGCTCTCTTTCTAACGCTCCTCACAGCTACGCAGGGCTTGCTTGATAGTCAGGGCAAGCTTGCAACAGTGCAAAACCGACCTATGCACTGTTGGATTTTACCTACTCTAACCTACTCGTATTATACATGAAGCATCATGAAACTACTCCTCTGCTACTCCCTAGATTTCTCCTATACCTGGCTGCTGACTTTACCTCTAAACGATTCGGGCCAAATATGCTCCTGGTTCCACCGTTTTTCCCCACGGAAAATCTGGTACCTAGTGCTACTGGCCTTATTATTGTCTGGAGACATCGAAACAAACCCAGGCCCCAGTCCCCCTCTATTACTTTGAATGTGGACTAGCTGAATGCAAAAGGCCTTCATACAGCACATTTAAACTTCAGAAGCCTTCTCTGCAAGTTGTAGAACTTGAGACTTGGATATCTGCATACGAACCTGACATTCTTTGTCTGTCGGAAATGTGGCTTAAGCCTGCCACTCCAGACTCTTCTTGCTCCCTGCCAAGCTATACTCTGATTAGAGGTGACAGGATGTCTGGCGGGGGCATCTATTTCAAAATCACCTGAATGTGTCGCTTGTGAAACACTGGACTGCACTGCTTGTGAATCTCTGCATTTTTCCAGTTTCCCTCCTGCCCATCCTGCCTCCCACCCTGCCTCTCTCTCTCTGTCCCTCCCTACCAAAATACCGGCTTCTCTGCCTCTCTTTAGCCATGGCCAAGTTCCACCCCCTTCCCTGAAGTATGCCAGTTAACTATTCCAACCCCGTCATTTCTTCCTAAGCTGGTATCCCTCTTCTTGCCTTTCTCTCTCCTTTTATGTGAACGTTCCGGCTGTACCCAGTTATGAGTCGATCTGTTGTAAAGGCCCTCTCACTCAAATGTTGAGGTACATATGTATATTTTCCTTCTTTGCATAATATTGCATCATGTTTTACCAAGTTACTGTACTATGATTTTTTGTATGACCAGGTCCATCTTGCAAATGAGCCCTGCTCAATGGTGCCTGCCTGGATAAATAAAGATTTTGATTGGTTGATGTCCTTCTTCTCCTTGGGGCTAAAAAGCTTCACCTAATATGTGCCTACAATTCCCCTAAAGGAGGTCAGTTGGGCTGCTCCGAGCTGCTTCAGCACTCTACCTCTGCCACTGGCCAAAAATAATTAATTATTCTTGGTGACCGCAACCTAAATTGGTTGGGGAAATACTAAAAACGCTTTACAATCTTTGGTGCATGACCACAATATGCATCAGATGACTGAAGATCCTACCAGACTGGTGCAGTCTGCTGCTGGGATACTTATAGACTGGATACTTACTAATCATCCGGACAAGATTACTGCCTCAGGATTATTTCGAGACTCAATAAGCGACCACTGCCCTGTGTTTTGCATATAGGGAACAACTGGGCTGCTGCCCTGTCACCGCACTATATCAATCACTTGCAGGGAGTTTGCCAATTTTGATCAGACAAGCTTTCTACATGTGGTCTCTTCTGTAAACTGAGCCCCTATTTTTCAATCACAAAATATCGAGACTGCCCTGAATTATTTTATATCTATATTCCTATCCCTTCAGGACATACATACATACACCAAAACATACACGGTGTGTTAGGACCACACAGTCTAGATGGTTGCATAAAGAACTCCTTGCCTCCCTCCGGACGCGTGATAAAAGCTGGAACCATTTTAAAATTTCTGGTAGTCAAATAGACTATGATACCTACAAAGTTCAGAGGAACATGTAGAAAAAATAAATTAGGCTTGCCAAAAGCTTGTACTGCAAGGGTCTCCTACTTGAAGCTTCCAGGGACCCTAGGAAATTCTGGGTGCATGTAAAATCCTTTCTGGGATCACATCAGACACAACACACAAATGATATGATCGTAAATGGTGTGCACTGCAACGACCCTCTTACCATTGCTAATTCCTTCAATAAATACTTTACCGACCTCTCGAAGGACACCGCCTCTCTCCCAGTGAACCATATCCCTCCGAGCTCTGCTGAAACTAGTGTGCCTAAACATCCACCTTTCTATTTTATGGTTATTATGAATGCTGCTGTCCTAAAACTACTCTACAAAATCTCTGACAACACTAGTGTAGGCTCCGACTGCCTGGTGCCTAAACTTCTGAAGCTAGCTGCTCCGTTTATTGCAGTTCCACTGGCTAAAATCTTCACCTTGTCACTCTGCCATGGTCATGTACCGGACATTTCGAAGATAGCAAAAGTTACCCCGGTCTTTAAGAAAGGAGACAAAAAGGACATTTCTAATTATAGACCCACTGCCATTCTTTCAGCACTTAAAATCCTGGAGAAATTAGTGGCTATGCAGGTCCCGGAGTTCCTCTCCAAATACAGTCTCCTATCACCTACACATCATGGCTTCTGCAAAGGGCACAGAACCCTCTACGGCGCTACTACATTTCACTAATGATGCCCTTACTGCGATGGATCAAGGCCAAATGACAGGTGGAGTGTTCAACGATCTCTCTAAGGCGTTCGAGCTAGTTAATCACCCCCCTCTTATTTACCAGTCTTGGCTCCCTTGGCTTCTCTGCAAAAGCTGTAAAATGGTTCCACAGCTACTTAAGCAATAGAAGCCAACATGTTAAATTTAACTCTGTGGTGTCTGACTCTGCGCATACAAGTGTTGGTGTTCCTCAAGGCTCCATTCTGGGGCCTCATCTCTTCTCAATGTTTATAAACAACATACCCCGACTCACCCCCGGGTGCGCAACTCTTTCATATGCGGTTGATCTTGCACTTTACACTTCCTTGGCACAGATAAAGGAAATAAACAGTCGTCTAACCTCTGCGTTTCTAAAAATTCAAGACTGTATCCACAACAACAGACTTGTCTTAAACATAAGTAAAACGCAGGGCATGCTCTTTGGATCCCCTGCCAAATGTAACAGCAATTGCAGCCTCTTTAAAGCCTCCTGTGCAAATGGCTCTTCTCTTATAGCGGTAACCTCTTTTAAGTATTTAGGCATCCTACTTGATGAATCACTCAGTTTCGAACAACACATCATGACCACATGCAAATCGGTCAACATTAAACTAGGCATTGCCTACAGAACTAGTCAGATGCTCACTCCTTCTGCTAGACTGGCTACTGCCAGGGGCATTCTACTCCTGTCCCTCGTGTATGGTGCCGTCACCTATACAGAAACCTCTAAAACCACACTCAGTAAATGGGACACAACATATAACACTATCTATCCCTGTGCCTCAGCTTCCCCACACCTGAAACAACACTACCTGCTATATTCAGACCTAAGTTGGCCCTCTCTGTCTGCCCATCGTCTTCTTGCCCTTGGTACACTACTAGATAATATCATTAGAACTGGCCTTCCTACCTCTCTTGTAACCATGCTAGTGCCCCAAACCCCCGCCTATGGCCTCCGCTCCTCTGAGCTCTCTCTACCAAGTACTCACAGGTGTAAGACTCTGAAAGGTACTTCAGCTTTCTCATGCCTGGCCCCAAAGTACTGGAACTCCCTCACACTTGATGTTCGCTCTGCCCCTAATCATGCTGCCTTTATAAAAATGCATCACACTCTCCTGGTCAAGAGCACCCAGTGCACCCATTTTAGCCCTCCACAGGCTGCTCTTATTTCCTGCCTCGTATCACTGAATGATCATCTCTCTCTCTCTCTCTCTCTGGAACCCGACTACTGTAATATGTAGCACTTGGCATGGATAGTATGCAACATTTCTAGTACCTATGACTACATGAACTATGTACAGTTTTTCCCTACCCATTTTCTTATTTTTTTTATATACTTTCTATTTTTTCTCCCCCTCCCTCCAGCTCAGATATCCTCGGGAGCACCTAGGAGTCAACCCTCTGCAAGCCGCCTTACGTGATTTGCCCCCTGTCACCCATGGAGCCTCCCAGCGGGGATGAGGTGGGGCCCAAACACCCCGAACATTCTGATCTTGTCAGTGGAGGGGTGCCAGAAGGTGGCTGCACATCGAGGGCAAGCTCCAGTGCTCAGTCTCCCTCGGCGCTGGAAGACATTTCCCCTGTTCCGTAGGGGAGTGGCCAGCGCCCCAACGTCAAGGCTTTTCCACCAATGTTTGCCACTCCCAGCCCTTCTTTCACGCTCAGACACTTGCTATGCCACCAGCTTCCACCAGAGGCCAGCCAAGCACCGAGTAGGAGCCCCCCTCCCTCCCCGAAGAGGAGAGCTGTCCTTTGGATGTTCAGTCCTCTCCCTCCCCTGCCGACCCCCAACTTCCCGGGCTCGTTCCCGAACCTGGGTCGCCGGCGTGACCCAAGGTGTGGTGTCCAGCGCCTCAACCCTCAATGCCACCAGGCTGGCCCCCTACTCGTTTTCTAGCATCATATCATCATTTATTACCCAAAATGTCTTGCAGAGTCTCTTTTTCATGTTGTTACTCATCTTCTGTACGAATGTCTGTAAATTGTTTGACTGCCTAAAATGTCTGTAACCTCCCGGGTCGTGTCTGAAAATAGTCATAATTATGGCTATGACACCTTACCTGGTTAACAAAAACTAAATAAGTAAACATTCTGAGGGGCCAGGATTGAGCTAAAAAGGGGAACACACTATTCTGAGGGGCCAAGATGGAAGGCGAATACAATATTATAAGGGGCCAGGATGGGGCTGGAAGGGGAATACAATATTATTAGGGGCCAGGATGGGGTGGAAGGGGAATACAATATTATTAGGGCCCAGGAGGGGGTGGAAGGCGAATACAATATTATAAGGGGCCAGGAGGGGGTGGAAGGCGAATACAATATTATAAGGGGCCAGGATGGGTCTGGAAGGGGAATACAATATTATAATACATAGATACATAGACAGTGTCGGCAGATAAGGGCCTATGGCCCACCCAGTCTGCCCATTTAAGTTTGTAAGTTCAGTTTATGTTTTCTTAGAAGTCTGTTGCCCCTTACCCCTGTCCTCCAGAATTCCTTTATGTCTATCCCATGCATTCTTAAATCCCGTGATTGTTTCAGCCCCCACCACTTCCTCTGGCAGGGTGTTCCCTTGTCCACCACCCATTCTGTGAAGAAATTCTTCCTCACGTTTCCTCTGAATCGTCCTCCTCAACTTCACCCCATGCCCTCTAGTCCTGGAACATCTTTTTAGCCTAAAATAGTGTATTCCTGCACCCTGTTCCTCCCTGTAAGATACTTGTATGTCCTCTATCATATCCCCCTCTCCTCCAGGGAGTGCATGTTCAGTTCCTTCAACCAGTCTTCATAGGACTTGTGATGCAATCCATGCAACATCTTTGTTGCCCTCCTCTGAACCTTCTCTACCTTGTCTATGTCCTTACGTGGGTATGGTCTCGAATTGTACACTGTACTCAGGTGGGGCCTCACTAGTGTCTTGTATAGCGGAATTATGACCTCCCTTTTCCTGCTGGTGATGCCCTGCCTATACATCCCAGCATCCTATTTGCTTTACCTGATGCCTTGTCACACTGTTTTCCTACCTTGAGGTCATCAGAGATGATAGCCCCAAGATCCCTTTCCTGCTTGGTGTATGCTATAGCCTCACCCCCCAACTGATATATTGTGCCAGGGTTTTTGTGCCCCATATGCATTATTTTGCACTTCTTTACATTGAATTTCAGCTGCCAAACCCCTGACCATTCTTCAAGTTTCTGCAGGTCCTGTCTCTTTCTGTCTACACCCTCTGATGTATCTACTCTGTTATAGAGCTTTGTGTCATCAGCGAACAGTGAAATTCTGCCTTCTAGGTCCTGCGCAATGTCACTGATGAAGATGTTGAATAGGACCGGTCCCAGTACTGATCCCTGTGGTACCCCACTGGTCACTCTTCCCTCTGTGGAGTGACAGCCATTTACCACCACCCTCTGTGTCCTGCCACCCAGCCAGTTACCTACCCACCACATTACTGTCCTGTCCACACCCATATTCTCCAGTTTGTGTAATAGTCTTCTATGTGACACAGTGTCAAAGGCCTTGCTGAAGTTCAGATAGGCCATGTCCACTGCCCTCCCCTGATCCACCTCCCTAGTCACCCAGTCAAAAAATTCAACGAGGGTTGGTCTGACATGACCTCCCCCTGGTGAAACCATGCTGCCTTGGGTCCTGTAGTCCACTGACAACCAGATGTTCCACCAATCTCTCCTTCAGTAGTGCTTCCATAATCTTCCCCACTACCGAGGTGAGGCTGACTGGTCTGTAGTTCCCTGCTTCCTCTTTGTTCCCACTTTTGTATAAGGGGACTACATCTGCTGTCCTCCAGTCTTTGGGTACCCCCCCTGTTTCCAGTGATCGGCTAAACAGGATAGCCAGAGGTTCAGCCACCACCTCTCCTAGTTCTTTAAGGACCCTAAGGTGCACCCCATCTGGCCCCATTTCTTTATCAACTCTTATTACTTCCAGTTCCTTGGGACCCTTTCTCGGTAAAGGGACTTGTGTCCATTTCTGCACCATTCTCACCCTTGTACTCCCTTCAGACTCATTACCCTCCTCTTCCTCAGTAAAGACTGAGCAGAAATACATGTTCAATATGTCAGCTTTACTGTTGTCATCCTCCACGTGGCCCCATCCTCCCACTTCAGTCTCACTATCCCTCCTTTGCCTTTCTTTTCCTTATGTACCTGTAAAGGTTTGTCCTTTACCCACTGATTTTGCAATGTGTTCTTCTGTCTGAGCTTTGGCTTACCTTACTGACCTCCCTGCCTCCCTTTGCTTCTCCTGTACTTCTCCCTATCCCTTCTGCCTGTGTCTTTTGTATTGCCTGAATGCAATCTTTTGGCTTTCACTTTCTTTGCTACCTCTTTGGAAAGCCATAATGTCTCCTCTTCCTTTTCCTCTTGCTAACCTGCTTAATGCATAAATCTGTTGTTCTTGTAATCCCCATTTTAAATACTGCCCACTGTTCCTCAACCCGATTCCTGTCCCATTCCCTTAATGTCTCTTTCAAGTATCTCCCATTTTCCCAAAGTCTGCCCCTAAAATCCAGAATACGTGTTTTGTGTGGTTTGGTTCTGCTCTTTCTGTGATTTCAAACCACAATGACTGGTGGTCACTGTTCCCCAGGTGCACCCCACTGTTACCCCATCACACTGTCCCTGTTTGTGAGTACAAGGTCCAGTATTGCCTTCTGCCAAGTTGGTTCCATGACCAGTTGCTTGAGAAGGCACCCTGAAGGAGTCCAGGATAAATCTGCTCCTAGTTGATGCTGCTGCTGGGATGCTCCAGTCCCGTCTGGAATATTGAAGTCTCCAACCAGTACTACCTCACCCTTGTCTGCCATCCTTTGGATGGCTAGCATCAACTCCTATCTGTTTCTTCCTCCTGGGCTGGTGGTCTATAGACCATCTGTGCGGATGGCTGTCCCCATTTTCCTTTCCAGCTTAACCCACAGTATCTCTCCCCATTTTGTTCCTCCTGGATCTCTGTGGCCTTATGTCATTTTCCCACATACAGTGCCACTCCTCCTCCCTTATACCTGCCTGTCTCTTCTGAATATGTTGTAGCCAGGTATGGCCATCTCCCAGTCGTGGTTATCATTACACCAGGTTTCAGTGATGGCTACAATGTCCAGGTCTGACTGCACCATGACAGCCTCCAGATCTTCCATCTTGTTGCTAAGGCTCCTGGCATTTGCACATGGCTTTCCATGATTTGACCTCCCTAGACTATTTCGCTGTTCTACTCCAGCCCCTTCCTTGGTTGTCCTTTATCCTTGGTCCTCCTTGCTGTCTGCCCTTCTGCTGAATTTTGCCCTGTTTCTGTCTAGCCACCTCTTGGGCGCTAATCTCCATCTTTTGCACACTGCTTTGTAGAGATAGCCACTCCTCTGGTTCACTGGTTCCACTGCTAGCTGTGGGGGGGTGAGCAAGTAGGTACCCTCCTTGCTGGCCTTGCACCCCCCCTTTGCTAGTTTAAATGCTTGTCAATGTAGCATTTAAACTTAAACTTATAAGGGGCCAGGATGGGCTGGAAGGGGAATACAATATTATAAGGGGCCAGGATGGGGCTGGAAGGGGAATACAATATTATAAGGGGCCAGGATGGGGCTGGAAGGGGATTACAATATTATAAGGGGCCAGGATGGGGCTGGAAGGGGATTACAATATTATAAGGGGCCAGGATGGGGTGGAAGGGGATTACAATATTATAAGGCCAGGATGGGGTGGAAGAGGAATACAATATTAAAGGGCCAGGATGGGGCTGGAAGGGATTACAATATTATAAGGGCCAGGATGGGGCTGGAAGGGATTACAATATTATAAGGGGCCAGGATGGGGTGGAAGGGGATTACAATATTATAAGGGGCCAGGATGGGGTTGGAAGGGAAATACAATATTAAAGGGTCCAGGATGGGGTTGGAAGGGGAATACAATATTATAAGGGTCCAGGATGGGGTTGGAAGGGGAATACAATATTATAAGGGGCCAGGATGGGGCTGGAAGGGGAATACAATATTATAAGGGTCCAGGATGGGGCTGGAAGGGGAATACAATATTATAAGGGTCCAGGATGGGGCTGGAAGGGGAATACAATATTATAAGGGTCCAGGATGGGGCTGGAAGGGGAATACAATATTATAAGGGTCCAGGATGGGGCTGGAAGGGGAATACAATATTATAAGGGGCCAGGATGGGGCTGGAAGGGGAATACAATATTATAAGGGGCCAGGATGGGGCTGGAAGGGGATTACAATATTATAAGGGTCCAGGATGGGGCTGGAAGGGGAATACAATATTATAAGGGTCCAGGATGGGGTTGGAAGGGGATTACAATATTATAAGGGGCCAGGATGGGGCTGGAAGGGGAATACAATATTATAAGGGGCCAGGATGGGCTGGAAGGGAATACAATATTATAAGGGGCCAGGATGGGGCTGGAAGGGGATTACAATATTATAGGGGCCAGGATGGGGCTGGAAGGGGATTACAATATTATAAGGGGCCAGGATGGGGCTGGAAGGGGAACACAATATTGTAAGGGGCCAGGATGGGGCTGGAAGGGGAATACAATATTATAAGGGGCCAGGAGGGGCTGGAAGAGAATTACAATATTTTAATATATTGATGTTGAATTTAATACGTCTGTAAAGCATACAAAAAAATTCCGGTAATAGCCTCAAAGGTTCAGTGATAATACTGTTGTCAATCACTGGTAATACTATTGTTTTGTGCTGACACCTCCTGCCCCCACGTCGTAAGAGTGCCTCCTCATTTGGCGGTTTTCCTGTGGGGCAGGCAGAACAGTTGAAAAAAACATGGCGGCCATTCTGTCGCTTAGTGAGGGCGAACTCGGTTCTCCGGTTTTATTTTCTTTTCCCCGATCAGCAAATTAAAATATCTGGTTGATCCTGCCATTCCAGTGGTGAAGAGCAGGTAAGCTCTAATTTTTTTGGAAAAAAAGAGGCAAGTGCCGGCAACCGTCAGGAGCGAGCAGACAGCTGAAGACACAGCGTGAGACAGTGCAGCGGTTTGCAATGACCCACACTCCTTAACTGAACTGGCAAACCACCTGTCTGAAAAGACCCCAAAACACACTCTGATCCATATATTAAAAAAATATAAAGTATGGCTCCGTGTATATTACCGGTCAGCAATACCATCTCGCGGTTCTGGACATGTATGAACCTCTTAAGCTTCGCTCTCGAGGTTCCTACATGTCCAGA
This sequence comes from Neoceratodus forsteri, assembly GCA_016271365.2. Taxonomy (NCBI): domain Eukaryota; kingdom Metazoa; phylum Chordata; order Ceratodontiformes; family Ceratodontidae; genus Neoceratodus; species Neoceratodus forsteri. The sequence continues at coordinate 569,669,954 of JADMNL010000022.1, forward strand.
ACCTCTCGGTGGTATTACTGACCAGTAATACACATGGAACCATACATTATTCTCTATATAATCAATCAATCAATCAATCAATCAAAATCTTTATTTATTCAGGCGAACATCATTGAGCATAGCTCATTTACAAGATGGACCTGAGTGGTCATAACAAAAAAAAGGTTACAGAGTGTATACAAAAACATGATATTGAAATAGCACAAATACAAACATTTATGAGTGAGATAGATGTACAATTATTTACATATATACAAGGCAAAGGACAGTAAACAAAAACCTATTAAAGGTGAGAAACAAACAGTCTGGTAGGGATAAGGCTTGGATAATGGTACATGGGTGGGCAATATGTTTGAGGTTTGATGTGGAAGGACCAGAGGAATGATAGAAGAATAGGGAGGAGCTTTAGAAGGGGAGAGAGAGGGTGTGTGGGGGGTGTGGGGTGTGGGAGGACTAGGCCTTGTGAAGCAATTGCATGAATCTGGGATTAGGCTGGTGTACAGCTTTTGAAGGATGTAAGGGATCAGTGTTTCCATTTTCAATGTCTTTTGATAGAATTCCAGATAAGTGCCAGGGAATAACTGATTGCAGCTCTTCCATACCGGTGCAGGTGATAGGAATCTTCAGCAGGATCAGTTTGTTGATCCTCAAGGTGTAGGGCCTGGATGTGATCTGGTTGAAGCAGTCTGAGATGTAGGAAGGAGTTTGTTTGTCAGAGCTTTGTAGATCCAGGTAGCAGCATTTTCTTCTTCTATGTTGCAGGGATGTCCAGCTGACTGCATTGTAGAGAGAGCAATGATGGGTGCTAGAGGGAAGGTCAGTAATGAATCTAATAGCTCTATGATACAGGGTGTCTAGTTTGTTTAGATGGGAGAGGGAGCAATGACCATAGAGGAAGTCAGCATAATCAATGAGGGACATGAATGATGCAAGGATTAATCTTTGTTTGGAATCTTTGGTCAGGTAGTGTTTGATTCTATAGAATAGACCAAGTCTTTGTCTTAGCTTTTCAGGAGCTCTTCAACGTGGGTAGTATAGTCTAGTTTATTGTCTATCCATACTCCTAGGTATTTGAATTTGTCAACATATTCCAGATTTTCACCAAGGATGGTAGAGAGTTGTGGGAGGGTGAATGATGGGATAGTGGAAGAACAGTTCTTGTGGGCAAAGAACATAGCTTTGGTTTTCTTAGCATTTAGTAATAATTTCTTTTTAATAGGTTATGCTGGAGGAGGGAGAATTGAGACTGTAGGAGCTCACAGGCTTTTGATGGTGAGGATCGGCTCACATAAGTACAGTGTCATCTGCAAAAGGTGGATATTAGAAAGAGAATTGGAGTCAATATTGTTGATGTAAATGGCAAAAGGATGGGACCCAGGATGGAGCCTTGCGGTACACCTCTTAGGAGTGGCTTAGGGGTAGATAGATCACCATCATTCTTTACCAGTTGTAGCCTTCCAGAGAGATAGCATCTGAACCATTTAATAGAGAGTGAGTCAAGGCCTATGGAGTTTAGTGAGGTGATTAGAAGATCATGATCCACAGTGTCAAAGGCTTTGCTTAGATCCAGAAACACAGCACAGGTATTATTCTTTTGTCTAGGGCAGTCTGCCAGTCATTTGTGACTTTGCTAGAGCAGAGATGGTGCTATGCATTGATCTAAACCCAGATTGAGCTGGATTTAGGAGATTGTTGGTATCAAGGTAGGCAGTTAACTGAGGTTTACCAGCTTCTCAAGCATCTTGGATAGTATTGGTAAGATTGAGATGGGCCTATAATTATTGAGGTCCATGGGGTCACCTACTAAGTAGTGGAAACACTTGAGCTGTTTTCCATATTGAGGGATAGTACCAGTGACAAGTGATAGATTGAAGAGGTGGGTGAGGGGGCGGTTAGGGCATACAGTGCTACTTTTAGAAAGTAGGAATCCAGGAGTCTGCACCTGCACTTTTGGTGGTATCTAGTTGGAGTAGGAGGTCTTCTACTTCTTTGAACAATATTGGTTTGAATGAGAATGTGGAAGCAACCTTTTGACTCTCAGTAGATTGTAGGTTTAGAGATGATCTTAATAGGTCTGCAGGAGAGGTGAAAGCCAGGCCAGCTGTAGTGAAATGGTCATTGAAGGCATTCAAGATATTTTGCTTGTCGGTGATTTCAATATTATTTAATTGAATTTTGGATGGTAAGACAGGGGTAGAGGTTTGACCTAGGATGCCCTTTATGGTACCCCAGAACCTGGAAGGGTTGTTATAGGAGGCATCTAGTTCAGCTGTGTAGAAGGTTGCCTTGGCTTTTCTTACTTGATTTGTGCAGGAGTTTCTGGCTTTTCTGAATTGGAGCCAGTCATTTGGATCCTTTGTCTTTCTTGCCCTTTCCAGAGTTTGTCTCTGGCAAGCAGTGCGGATTTAAGGTCAGCAGAGAACCAGCGACAGGATTTGAGTTTGGTTCTGACACTGGTGATGGGTGCATGTGAATTGAGGGCACTTATGATTATATCATTTAGGATTTGAAGAGCTGACTCTATTGAGGCTGTGAGATAGAATTCTTGCCAACGTGTGGTATGGCACAGATCATGGAGATATCCTGTAATATTAAAGTTCTTTTGACCTTCAGTGGGAGGAATTTTGCAGGATTGGGTGGCTTGATTGTTGATCTAATGGCAGCTATGGGACAGTGGTCACTTATGTCACTGAGAAGTACTCCTGCATAGGGATAATGATGAGGTTTATTTACCAATATAATATCCAGGAGTGTGCTGTTGAGAGTATTCTTTGGGTTGATCCTTGTTGGTTCTTTGATTAATTGAGAGAATCCATAGGTGTCACACAAGGTTACCAGGGTGCAGATGCATTAGTCAGCCAATTTAAGTTCATGTCTCCTAAGATGATGGTGTCTTCAGGGCCCAGATTAAGTATGGATCCTAAATGGGATAGGAGTTTGAGGCCTGCAGAGGGGGCCTATAGCAACCAACCAGTTGAAAGGAAGATGTGTTGGGAAGGGTTATTTTAATAGACAAGCATTAATTCCTTTGGTTGAGATGTAGAATTGAGGCAGGATGCAGAGATATTTGCTTTGACATAGATGGCTACCCACCGCCCCTAGATAGATGGTCAGATCTGAAGAGCTGATAGTTGGGAAGGTTTATTTCACTATCTTTTGTTGCAGATTTGAGCCATGTTTCAGATATAACCAGACAGTCCGGTGGGTGTGTGCAACCCAGGCCTGTATTGATGAGAACTTTTTAGGAGGCTGCAGGCATTGAAGTGAAGAAAACTCAATCCATTTATGGAGGTTAGGTCAGTTGGAGATCGAGCTTTCAGTGGGTCCAGGGTTGATTTCCACAGTGCCAACACAGACCAGCAGAAAGAAGATTAACTTGATGAGGGCACCAAGTGATAGGAGTAGTGAGCAGTCAGGCAGTTTTTCTTCTTTCTTGGGATCCAATATATAGTGGGTGATGATCCTGCTGCATGGTTATCGAGATTATCGTAGATTGCCAGCTTAATGGACAGGCGTAGGGAGTAATTGTAGTGCCAGTATGGTAGCAGGGGGATAGAGGAGTTCCAAACTGGTTGTGAGCCTTTTTTTGGGATTCCCCAAGGATTATTGTGCAGAAGTGGTAGCATAAGTATGTATAGTTTAGGGGTATCCACTGGGGACAGTAGAGGGGGGCAGTGTTGAGTGGTCGCCCTAAGCACCTCGGTATAGGTTCCAACAGTTATCTCATCTGGATCTAAGGAAGGTGAGAAGCAAAGCAGCAGTAGTAGGTGCAGTAGCATGGTGGAGGGTAGGAGAGGTTAAAGAAAGTAGATGATGTGAAAGAAATGAGCTCGGGAATTGGCTGGGAGAATAGCAATGGAGCAGGGATGAGATTTGGCGGGAAGGTGTGTATAAAAAACACCCTGAAGGGGGTGGGGGGCAGGCAAAATTTTGCGGCTTTCCGTGCCTTTCTGTGCTTTCTCCCGGCCTCCTGGTTCCCTTTACGGCTGTCGTGGCCGCCCACCCGCTGGCGCTCGGAGCCCCTCTGGTGTGTGTGTCCTCGAGGGCAGGCCGGCTAGAAGGGAGGGGACAGAGGAGAGGGCAATCAGAAGAAGCACTTGCAGGCAGTGGCTTGCTAGAGGTGCTAGATTGTAAAACTTTGCACAACAAAGACTGGGAGGGTGGGGGGTTAGGCGCCTGAGCGTCTAGCCCAACACAAAATTGACCCAAAAGACTGTAATTACTATCTAAACAGGTAAGTATGCATTTCACAGAAGTACACAGTAAAACAGCAATAACAGCCCTTTTTTAGAGAAGTTAACTTTACAGTACAAACACAAGCAATCTCGACCAGTTTTGGTGGTGCAAAGAACAGCAAAGTCAATGGGAGAAGGCGCACCAATCAGAGGCTGGCAAAGTCGGCGGTCGCCCTCCGATTGGCTGTGCGGCTTTCCCGTACCTTTCTGGCTTTCTCCCCCGGCCTCCTGGTTCCCTTTTCGGCTATGCGGTGGCCGCCCACCCGCTGGCGGCTCGGAGCCCCTCTGGTGTGTGTGTCCTCGAGGGCAGGCCGGCTAGAAGGGAGGGGACAGAGGAGAGGGCAATCAGAAGAAGCACTTGCAGGCAGTGGCTTGCTAGAGGTGCTAGATTGTAAAACTTTGCACAACAAAGACTGGGAGGGTGGGGGTTGGGCGCCTGAGCGTCCTGGCCCAACTGAAAAGTGACCAAAAGACTGTAATTACTATCTAAACAGGTAAGTATGCATTTCACAGAAGTACACAGTAAAACAGCAAAAACAGCCCTTTTTAGAAGTTAACTTACAGTACAAACACAAGCAATCTCGACCAGTTTTGGTGGTGCAAAGATACAGCAAAGTCAATGGGAGAAGGCGCACCAATCAGAGGCTGGCAAAGAGTCGTGGTCGCCCTCCGATTGGCTGTCACGGCTTCCCGTACCTTTCTGGCTTTCTCCCCCGGCCTCCTGGTTCCCTTTTCGGCTGTCGGTGGCCGCCCACCGCTGGCGGCTCGAGCCCCTCTGGTGTGTGTGTCCTCGAGGCAGGCCGGCTAGAAGGGAGGGACAGAGGAGAGGGCAATCAGAAGAAGCACTTGCAGGCAGTGGCTTGCTAGGGTGCTAGATTGTAAAACTTTGCACAACAAAGACTGGGAGGGTGGGGGGTTTGGCGCCTGGCGTCTAGCCCAACACAGAAATTGACCAAAAGACTACAATTACTATCTAAACAGGTAAGTATGCATTTCACAGAAGTACACAGTAAAACAGCAAAAACAGCCCTTTTAGAGAAGTTAACTTTACAGTACAAACACAAGCAATCTCGACCAGTTTTGGTGGTGCAAAGATACAGCAAAGTCAATGGGAGAAGGCGCACCAATCAGAGGCTGGCAAAGTGGTGGTCGCCCTCCGATTGGCTGTGCGGCTTTCCCGTACCTTTCTGGCTTTCTCCCCCGGCCTCCTGGTTCCCTTTTCGGCTGTCCGGTGGCAGCCCACCAGCTGGCGGCTCGAGCCCTCTGGTGTGTGTGTCCTCGAGGGCAGGCCGGCTTTCTGGCTTTCTCCCCCGGCCTCCTGGTTCCCTTTTCGGCTGTGCGGTGGCCGCCCACCCGCTGGCGGCCTCGAGCCCCTCTGGTGTGTGTGTCCTCGAGGGCAGGCTGGCTTTCTGGCTTTCTCCCCCGGCCTCCTGGTTCCCTTTTCAGCTATGCGGTGGCCGCTTACCCGCTGGCGGCTCGGAGCCCCTCTGGTGTGTGTGTCCTCGAGGGCAGGCCGGCTTTCTGGCTTTCTCCCCGGCCTCCTGGTTCCTTCGCTATCAGGGTGGCCACCACCGCTGGCGGCTGAGACCCCTCTGGTGTGTGTGTCCTCGAGGGCAGGCCGGCTTTCTGGCTTTCTCCCCCGGCCTCCTGGTTCCCTTTTCGGCTATGCGGTGGCCGCCCACCCGCTGGCGGCTCGGAGCCCCTCTGGTGTGTGTGTCCTCGAGGGCAGGCCGGCTTTCTGGCTTTCTCCCCGGCCTCCTGGTTCCCTTTCGGCTATCGGTGGCCGCCCGCAGCTGGCGGCTCGAGCCCCTCTGGTGTGTGTGTCCTCGAGGCAGGCCGGCTTTCTGGCTTTCTCCCCGGCCTCCTGGTTCCCTTACCGGCTGTCGGTGGCCGCCACCAGCTGGGGCTCGGAGCCCCTCTGGTGTGTGTGTCCTCGAGGGCAGGCGGCTTTCAGCTTTCCCGGCCTCCTGGTTCCCTTCTGACTGTCGGTGGCCGCCCACCCGCTGGCGGCTCGAACCCCTCTGGTGTGTGTGTCCTCGAGGGCAGGCCGGCTTCTAGCTTTCTCCCGGCCTCCTGGTTCCCTTTTGACTATCGGTGGCCGCCACCAGCTGAGCTCGAGCCCTCTGGTGTGTGTGTCCTCGAGGCAGGCGGCTTTCTGGCTTTCTCCCGGCCTCCTGGTTCCCTTTTCGGCTAGTCGGTGGCCGCCCACCCGCTGGCTCGAGCCCCTCTGGTGTATGTGTCCTCGAGGCAGGCGGCTTTCTGGCTTTCCCGGCCTCCTGGTTCCTTACCGGCTTCATGTGGCCGCCCCACCTGGCGGCTCGGAGCCCCTCTGGTGTTGTGTACTCGAGGGCAGGCCGGCTTTCTGGCATTCTCCCCCGTCCTCCTGGTTCCCTTTTCGGTCCAGGTCTTTAATGGTCCAGGATGGGGCTGGAAGGGGATTACAATATTATTAGGGTCCAGGATGGGGCTGGAAGGGGAATACAATATTATAAGGGGCCAGGATGGGGCTGGAAGGGGATTACAATATTATAAGGGGCCAGGATGGGGTGGAAGGGAATACAATATTATAAGGGGCCAGGATGGGGCTGGAGAGGATTACAATATTATAAGGGGCCAGGATGGGGCTGGAAGAATACAATATTATGGGGCCAGGATGGGCTGGAAGGGATTACAATATTATAAGGGGCCAGGATGGGGCTGGAAGGGATTACAATATTATAGGGGCCAGGATGGGGCTGGAAGGGATTACAATATTATAAGGGGCCAGGATGGGCTGGAAGGAATACAATATTATAAGGGGCCAGGATGGGGCTGGAAGGGAATACAATATTATAAGGGGCCAGGATGGGGTTGGAAGGGATTACAATATTATGAGGGCCAGGATGGGGCTGGAAGGGATTACAATATAAGGGGCCAGGATGGGGCTGGAAGGGAATACAATATTATAAGGGGCCAGGATGGGGCTGGAAGGGGATTACAATATTATAAGGGGCCAGGATGGGGCTGGAAGGGGAATACAATATTATTAGGGGCCAGGATGGGGCTGGAAGGGGAATACAATATTATAAGGGGCCAGGATGGGGCTGGAAGGGGAATACAATATTATAAGGGGCCAGGATGGGGCTGGAAGAATACAATATTATAAGGGCCAGGATGGGGCTGGAAGGAATACAATATTATTAGGGGCCAGGATGGGGCTGGAAGAATACAATATTATAAGGGGCCAGGATGGGGCTGGAAGGGGAATACAATATTATAAGGGGCCAGGATGGGGCTGGAAGGGGAATACAATATTATAAGGGGCCAGGATGGGGCTGGAAGGGAACTTTATATTTTCACCAACATTGCTGCTTCCCTTTCCAGTTTCTCTAGGCTAAAGCTCTGTGTTTAGCATTTTCTGACAGCCATAGTGGTGTCTACACAGACCTGTGCCCGGATTCCAAGTGTTCCTACTTTTGTCCCAGTTCTAACTAACTGTGTAACCCGATGAGAGTAACCGGTCAGGCCATCAGCCGACATTTTGTTTCATCTTTTGTTTATCCTCTCAGCTGGATGTCCCCCTCAGGCACACAACCTGATTTTGATACGTTACGCTATAAATTTAAGCTGTATTATCATTATTAGCTTTTAATATATTAATTATATCTTGTGTAATAATCTATACTGGTATGTTCATGGACAGGATCATAAAGAGTAGGTATGTACTTACCATAAAAAACAGCAGATCTGCAAGTGAATCTCCTCCATTAGTCTACACCTCTGGAACCACAGACGCCAGGACTACATGGAAACTTTTGCTATCCGGGGGCCACCAATGACGATGTCATGTGTCAGTGTAAACATGGGTGAACCAGAGGGCATGGTTTGAAGTTGGAAGGTGGAAGGGTGAGGGGGGAAAAGAGGAGGAGGTTTTTCACTGAGAGGGTGGTGGACCCTTGGAATGCTTTGCCTGGTGAGCTGGTTCAGAGATCCACAGTGGAGAGCTTTAAGAGAGGGTGGGACAGACACAGAAAGTGGATGTATCAGATGATGGCCTGTCCCGGGGGGGTGGGGATGGATGATAGGGGTTTCTGGAGCACAAGGGATGGGAGGGTCTCGGCACCCAACTAAGGATCTAGGTTCGAGCAGACTTGATAGACCATAAGGCCTAATCTGCTGGCAAATAGTATGTTAGTATGTTAATCCTACAGGGAGGGGGAAATCACCAGCAGAAAGCGGGAGGTGGTGTTACCCCCCCCCCCATGTAGATCACTGGTGAGACCTCACCTGGAGTACTATGTCCAGTTCTGCAGACCTCATCTCCAGAAGGACACAGAAAGAGTTGAGGCGGTCCAGACGAGGAGGGCAACCAAAATGATGCAGGGTCTGCACCAAAAGCCCTATGAGGAATGACTAAAGGACCTTCACGAGTACACCCTGGAGCAAAGGAGGGAGAGGAAGGATACGACAGAAACTTTCAAATACCTCACAGGTATAAATAAGGTTCAAGGTGGAAGCACCTTTCAGAAAAAAAGAGATGCTCAAGTAAAAATGGTCATGTTATGGCGTTGGGGGAAGGGGTAGAATCAGGCGAGATGTGAGAAAGTACTTCTTCACAGAGAGGGTGGTGGAAGCCTGGAGCAGCCTCCCAGTGGAGGCTGGGGGGAGGACTGTAACGGGGTTCAAGAAAGCATGGGATAGGCATAAGGGAACCTTAGTGATAAGACAACAGGGTGGGGGATAAGCCAAAGATCAAGTAGCGTCTGCGGTGATACAGTAGGTAGGGAAAAATGCGCAGACCAGGTGGGTCAAGCAGTCCTTATCTGCCGTCAAATTCTGTTTCTACATTTCCCATCACTCCTCAGTTCCCCACCAGAGATTAGACTTGGAGGACCTTCCACTGTGGGGAACCAGAAGATAAGACCAGTTCAGGCATACAAGGCAAGGCATAGGACTGGATAAATAATGAATACATCAGGTTCAGTTACAGAATATCTGCTGCAACCCTCCCTGAAGCAGAAGGGGGCGGGAGGGAAGGATGGCATGGACTAATGGAGAAGATTCTCTACAAGATCTACCGTTACTGTAAGTACGTAGCTGTTCCATGTTCTTTGAGGCTATTTCTTCCGTCAGTCCACACCTCTGAAGATTCCCAAGCAATGCCAAACAGTAACTGGGAGGCGGTCGAAGTTAGATATATATATATTCAGGATAACAGGCCTTACAGTACAGCAAGCCTCAAACTAGCATGTCTAGGAGAGACTATGTCCAGACTGTAATGTTCAGTGAAGGTGGGTGCCGTGCTGCATGTGGCTGTAGCACAAAGGTCAGCAGCAGAAACATTTCTGAAACAAGCAACCGAAGTGACCATTCCCCTGGTGGAGTGACCATGAACTGCAACAGGAAGCTCCTTTCCGTACTTCCAACAACAGAATATAATACAATACAATACATCAGTCATTTGGACAGGTACTGTTTGGAGACAGAGGTGTCCTCCTTCCCAGGGAAGAAGGAAACAAAAAGCTGAGAGGACTTTCTGCAGTTCATGGTGCGAGTAACAAAATGCCTGCGTATTCTGTGTGCATGTGAAGTATGGAGCAATGCCTCACCCATGTCACTCATCAGTGTCAGTGGCTCAGCAGTTAGCGCACTCGCCTCCAAGGCCGGGAGATCAGAAGGCTGCGGGTTCTATCCCCACACCAGACACTTGGGTTAAATCCCAATACTGACACTGTAGTGCAGCATGAGAGAGGTGCTGCACTTCTGAGGTGCCGTCTTTCCGATGAGACATTAAACCGAGGTCCCGTCTGCCTGGATTGGTGGTAGTTCAGGTGGATGTTAAAGATCCCATGACACTTCTCAAAAAGAGTAGGGGAGCTCTTATTGAGAACAAAAACATAACATGCATTTCAAGGAAACGTATATATAACTCAAAAAAAAAAAAAAATAGACAGCCACACCCCCTCCTTTCTCTCCCTCCCCTTTAACCTGTATGTAGAACAGTCCCAAATCTATATCTTCAAAAAAAAGGAACAAAGGTCAGATGAGAAACATTTACTTCTCCATATCTCTGTATAAACGAAAAACCCCCTCCACCAAATTAACACTTGTGCCCCTGGATGCATCTTCATATCCCGTTTGAAAACTTCCCCCAACGCACTCTCACAGCGTAGGGGAATTTCCCCAGTGCCCTGGCCAAATTCCCCCCACATTCACTAAAAATACCACCAACAGCTTAATCTGGGTCAAGGTCAGTTGGCATTCATCTGTATCCCCCTCCCCTGGGTCATGCCTGAAAATAGGCAGGATTTGTCTAGTGCACTTACCTGGTCAACAAAAACTAAATAAAACAGAAAAAGACCCCGAGTGGCTTGCTCAGGGTAATAAACAGGAAGTTTTACCGTTCTGATTCAGTATAAATTCAGATACCACCTTTGGCAGAAACTTAAGATTTGTACACAAAGAGACTGTCTTGGTGGAAAAATCAAATAAGGAGGCTCACTCAGAGCCTGAAGCTCTGACATCCTTCAAGCAGAACCATTTGCAACTAAAAATAATATTTTCCATGACAGGAAACACAGGCCACAACTTGTGGCGGGCCCAGAGGGAGCAAACACCAGTTTCTCAAGGACGTAATTCAAGTTCCAAGGTAGGACTGGATTGTATATGAAGAATACCTCTCAGAAAAGTGCACGACACCTCTAATTGGGCCACTGTAGGAGCATCAACAGGAGAATGGAAAGCTAATACAGTGACCAATTGCACCTTAAGTGAGGAGTACTGTAGACCAGAGTCTGACAGGGACAGCAAGTGTTCCAGCACAGCTTTTTAAAGGCATATAAATGGGTCCAAATTCCTGGAAGCTGCCCATACTGTGAACTGCTTTCATTTCAAAGAACAGGTATGTCTGGTAGAAGGCTTTCTAGCTGCAATCAGCAGATCAGCAACTTTAGGGGATACTCCAAAAGATGCCATGGCTATGTCTTCAGGAGCCATGCATGCAGATGTAGGGACTTCTGGTCCGAATGGACCAAGGTTCCCCTGTCCTGTGACTACAGGTCCCAACACAGTGGTAGGGGGAAAAGGAGGCTCCGCTGCCAGGTACTGCAGGAATGGAAACCGTATCTGACGAGGCCATAATGCAGCAATGAGGATGACAGTGGCACTCTCTGCCCGCAATCTGAACAGCACCCTCTGTATTAGTGGAATTGGGGGAAATGCAAATAGGAATTTCCTTTCCAAAAAAGGGATGACTTGTTTCACCAGAGAACTCAAAGCCTTGGAGCGAGCAAGCAGAAATGCTGCAGTTCTGCACTGTGTGAGGAGGCAAAAAGGTCCAACTCCCTGGGAACGCTCTTATCGGAAGCAGCGCCCACCTTTTGGAATAGGCTATCTGCCCCACTCAGATCTTCTAACACCCTTCTCTCCTTTAAGCACCACCTCAAATCCTGGCTATTAACAAACCACAGCTGCATATGCCCACCTAGACAGCTGCCCTAACCGCCTGGTGCTTTCCCATTCTCACCCTCTCCAGTGATGCCAACTGGTACTACTCCCTTTTATGTTAACCCTCCTATCCCTACATCTCCACCCCTTCCTCCCCCCCACCATCTCTGGAGATCCCCCTTCCTCATCCAGGAGCAACTGCTCGTCTATTTATTGGTCCACTTTTCCTTTTAGGACTATTGCTCGTTATCTCCTCCATTTACTGTAAATCTGAATTTATTGTATTTTGCAACCTTGTATTTTACATAACATTGTATTTTTGTTTTGTCCTGTTGTTTCTTGCCTACTGCTCACTGTACTGTACTTATAGTCTACTTCTGTGCCATTGTATGTGGCCCGGGTTGTGCCTGAAAACGGTCCCTGGGATCAGTGCACTTATCCGCTTACCAAAGTTATAAATAAATGAATGAAGAAGTCGTTTACCCCACAGGTCAACAGTTCCCATTTATGAATCACAGACTGATCTGCTTAACTGGTCTGCTAAGATGCTCTGAATACCTGAGGGACACCTGGCTGACAGTCGCAAGCTGTGGGACAGTACCCAGTATCATGCTCTCGTTGCCCACTGTACCCTTAGAGTCCACTGAGGGATTCTCATCTGAAGGCTGGCCAGTGGTACCATCACAATGACCACAATCTGGAGACTTAGGAGACGCAACATTGTTCTCACAGTGACATGACGACTCCGGTATACCAACTGTGCGGAGGCAATCAGATTTGCTTCCCAGTCCTGTGGTGGCACAGCATAATCCTTCTCTGTTCACAAGTGCCTTGTCTGAGACAATGTATGCAGCAAAGTTTCCTTGGGGCTGACTTAGAGTAATCAGTCAGTCGGGTAGGTAAAGACATACAGGCCTTCCCTGTGAAGGGCTGCTACCACTACGGCCAAGCAGGTGGCAAAGACCCATGACACAGAAGCCAAGCCAGAGAGCCAGACTCTAAACTGACAGTACTCCTCCCCAGGACAAAGCGGAGGTACTGCTTATGAGCTTCACTGATCCTGACATGCATGTACGCCTCCAACTTCAGGGAACAATGCCCATCCCCTGCTTGTGCCAGGAGAATGAGAGCCTGCAATGCTGTAATTTCCCTCTATCGTTTCAGATGCAGGGAGAGTCTACCCCCTACAACCACTCCTTGATGAACCGCGGGAATGGGGGAATAAACTGCAGTCACGTGGAACCAGTCATGTTGGTGCCAACACTACTGACTGCTTTGGGTGCTTCTGTAGGGGTACGTGCGGGAAGGGGACCCAGCTGGACACCACCTCCCCTACCTCCTGCCTTGCTGACAATGGGCATGGCCCCCTCTGGCAGCAGACTAGAGACAGAAGCCCCTCCCACAAGTCTAACCCCTAGGTGAAGCGGGTACAGGGATCTGACAGAGTAATTTTTAATGTCTGAAGACCTCTTAGGGCTTCTTCAGCATCATAGCCAAACAATTCTGTCCCTCTAAAAGGGGCGTTTAAATTTGCTTTTTGCACATCATTTGCAAAACCAGCAATCCTGAGCCAAGAATGTCACCTCATGCAAATGCCAGAAGCAGCCCTGGCAGAGGCATCAGAGACGTCGTAGGCAGAGCGGAGCAAATACTGGCCAATCTCAGCACCAGATGTCAAAGTTTTAAGTAACACATTCTTGGCAGAACCTCAGACAATGCCTGGGCCGCAGCCTTTGCAGCTTTCCATGGGCTGTTTTAATATTTGATCACACGGGCCTGGTAGTTTGCAGTTCTAAGGCCTAGTGAGGCAGATGTATACATATGCTTACCCATCACATCCAGCCTCCTAGATTCTTTATCAGGAGGCAAAGCACTCATGTGTCTAGGTGCTTTACACTCATCGTGAGCAGCTACCATGACTATAGAGACAGTTTCTGGCTGGTTAGCATAATGAGGCTTAGCAGACAGTGCAGGACACTGCTTATCAGAGGACTGCGGGCAGTGAGTCTGGTCTGTACCATCCTCTAATGTATAGGTGGAATTATTATGGAGGGGGAGCAGGGCACTTCCAAAACTTCCATGAGATTTATTTTTGCGGAGTCTTTCTCTTCCACAGCAAAGCCCACGGCGGTCTGCATTTGCTGTATCTGTATCAGTATCATGGCTTGAAAAGTAGGATCCTCAGGGTATATAGCACAGAGTCCTCACTGCAGGATGACAGGGTAGAACTACATCGAGGTGGCAAATACTGTTCGCCATCATACTCTACTTCTAAATCCTCCTCCAACACCATGAGGTCAGGATTAAATTTAACCTTGTCATGGACGTCCTGGTCAACATTGGGAGCTGCAGTATGCACTGGTGACATCAGTGGCTGCTAGGAAGGAGGATTCTGTGATGTGCTGTTAAACAGGTGTCGACAGTATTTGAGAGCTCTGAGGCCTGTCGATGGGATAGCTGCCCGCAAAGGTAAGCCAGGTAGAATGTGTCGTGTCATCTATGGAGACTACGCTGGCACAACTTCAGAGTCAACAACACCCTGGACAGGGGTCAGGACTACTTGTGTCAACAACAGACCTTGGTCAGACAACAATCCCGTCCTACATTCTGTAGTACGTACAGCATCACCCAAGTCAAATACCGTCCTTAATGTGTCCCATCGACAGTCCGGGGGCTGTAGTCAACGCCGCCAGAGTGGTAGACAACTCAGTAAATTACCTTGTCTCACTGGTGACTAGGACCTTGCCAAAGTAGATTTCTCTTCATCTCCATGCTTATGCTTGTGGCCAGACAATGAGGAGGACCGCAACGCCAACCGCTCCCTGTACTAGTCCTTCAATTTCTGCAGCTATTTCTCAGTCGACAGCAAGGCTCAATAGATTTCTCGATGGCTATTAAAGTTTTAAGGAGAAGGTAATTTTCTAGGGCTTTCTTGCAGCGTCACCTTGTGGCCCGACTGAAACTGGCAAATCTCACAACTCTCATATTGTGAGAAGGTTCACGTTGCACACACAGTGTGTGTGTGTGTTTTTTGTAAATTTTCTCTCCATACTTTTAGTACCAAAATAAAGGGTCTTTCAACATTGGCCATATGCAGAGACAACAAAATACACTTATAATAAAAGTAAAAGAATAAACTACAGTGGCTAGCTGAAGTTTCCTTCAGCAGATCAGAGATGAGGATGATCAATGGTGGGGAAAAAAAAAAACAAAAAAAACTGGGGATTGATGGGACCCCCACGTTTATTTAGATGCCGATATGTGACACTTGTGAGCGGCTCCCCGCCAGCAAACTTTTCTGTGCGGTCCTAGTGCCAATAGTTCCAAAGGTGTGGACTAATGGAGGAGATAACCTTGAAGAAGATGTAAAATTTGGTTTTTATTGATTTTTCATAAATGAAATAAAAAAGAAACCATCAGACCCCATCTCCACATGAACCCACTTCAATGCCCACCCCCCACACTGTCCCCGTGGCAGGCTAGGGGAAGGACAAGCATCTCTACCTCTCCAACCAGAGTATAATCAAGAGTTGAGCGTACTGGTCGGCTCAAGGCTCCAGTTTCCCCACCGCCATCGTCCAGATGGCTGCCATTTTTCCACTCCGATTTCCTCCCATGTCACCAGGGAGTGCTCCAACATGCCATGCACGCACACTGCAACACGCTGGAAGAGCAAGACTAACTGGCACACCACTGCGGTTGCTGCGACACCGGAACCCAGTGCCTACCCCATGCAGACTTGGAGCACTGCTGCACGGGACAGAATGCACCATGCACTGAGGTCATACCTCACGGGGTTAAGAAGGTACAGGAGGGGGTATATTTCAGAGAAAAAAGGTGCTCTAGAACAAGGGGGCATGCTACGAAGCTGGAGGGGGGGTAAATTTAGAAGGGATGTGAGGAAGTACTTCTTCACAGAAAGCGTGGTGGATACTTGGAACAGCCTTCCAGTGGAGGCAATGGGAGGCAAAACAGTGGTGGGGTTCAAAAATGCTTGGGATAGACACAAGGGAACTGTGGGGGGTGGAATTGCGCTGTATATCACGTAGAGTCTGCAGCAAAAAAGTAAAAAAATTAAAAAAGGCAGACTGGGTCCAGTGGCCCTTATCTGCCGTCACATTCTATGTTTCTATGTGTTTCTATGAGCTACTGGTTGATGGTTTTTAACATTACCTGATCAGTCAAGTCATGTTACAAAGCAAAGTTTCTAAAAGAATAAGTGTAAATTAAAGGCCGGCAAACTAAAACTAAGTTTTGTGTTCTCCTCTGTTCTGAATAGAGTGTTTTATCTATTATTATGAAACTAGCAGAAAGAATGCTGGCTCCTGACTGATCAAGAGGTACTTGTCAGTCAGGTTGTTATCCCAGCACAACAGTCCAGCTGAAAGTAGCTCAACAAAAATGTTTAAAAAGTACATTCAATGTACTAAAAAGGACCCATTTCATATATCGCAATAAGGCACTCCACAGGGTACATTAAGGTGTGCGAACAGTCCTTCTCGGATGGTGGAAGCACTTTACTTTGCCTCGTGCTTCAACCTACCTGAGGCGGGCCGTTATCTCACCGTAACGCATCCCCTGGAGTGCCTTATTGCTTAAGTGTATTCTCTCCAATCTGATGCCTTGTTTGCAAACCAGTAAATGAACTGCTGTAAATAAAAAGGGCTCTTTCAACTGATGTGCAACACTACCAAGTTAGTGCATATGTGCCACTGTTATACATAGAATACCGTATGAGGAGGGATTCCATAATGAGATTTTACATGCACACACACACACACACACACACACACACACACACACACACACACACACACTAAAAGCAAGGCACAAGGGGTTTACAAAAGCCTCACGCTCCAAGGATGTGTGTAAAACTTCATTACACAATCCCTTCCCACATATTATTTTTTATAATTACCAACTTTAAAACTGGAAATTTGGGCAGACGTGGCGCTAGCTGCCTATGGTTCCCATGAAAGACACTTTCATTCAGGTTGTGTACAACACGCCCTGCAGACCATCCTACTTCTGCTTTTATACCCAAAATTGGTAGCTTGGACATCTGGTCACTGTTGGTAGAAAAAGACCACTGGTCCATCCAGTCTGCCCAGTTTCATTTCCCTACCTTAACCCGTGACCTACTGTCCAGGTGGGAATTTCACCCCCCTCCCCCGGTCTACCACACTATTTCCTTCTGGTGTAACTATCACATCCCTTGCTTTGTCCCAGCTGTGCCTGAATCTGGTAAGGGTCTTTGCTCCCACCACCTCTACCGGTAGGCTGTTCCATAGCTCAACCACTCTCTCCATGAAGTAAGATTTCCTTATATCCCTCAACCTCCCTCCCACCAGTTTCCATTCATGCCCCCTTGTTACTCACAGTTCCTACTGAATAGAGCTTCACTGTTCAACTTGTACATTCCTCTCAGGAACTTGAAGGTCTTTATCGGAAGCACCAAGGGAGGTCAACAGTGAAAATGCCGACCTCCCCCACAGCGATGGCACAATACTTACGTAGGTATTGTGCCGCCCATTCAGCGAGCGTCTTCTGTGGGGGGCTGTGCCCACCACAACCCCCACCGGGGTGTCAGCCTGAAGGGGTGCACCGTCTTTATCTTATCTCCTCTCTCCCTTCTGGCCTTGAGTGAGTACACATTCAGTGCCCCGAGCCATTCCTCACAGGTTCTGTCCTGCTAGCCCGGAATCATTTTGGTGACCCTTCCGCTGAACCGATACCAATCTATCCCTATCTTTTCTCTTGTGGGGACTCCAGAACTAGGCACAGCTCTCAGATGTGGCCTCACCAGTGACCTATACAATGGCAATATCGCCTCCATCCTTATACCATTGAACCCCATCATTCTGGTTGCCCTGATGTAGCCTTTACTGCATCTGAGGGTGTCACTTATGATGAACCCCAGGTCCCTTTCTTTGGAACTAATGGCTAACCTGCCTCCCTTCCAGAATTCTGTCCCGGGGTTCCTCTTCCCTGTGTGCATCACCTTACATTTTTTGGCATGGACTCTCAGCTGCCAAACCACAGCCCACCTCCACAGCTGTTCCAGGTTCCTTTGCACTTCACTCGCCCCTCTCTTTGCTGTCCGCCCTGCAGCAAAGCTTTGTGTCATCTGCAGTGAGACACATCTTGCAATGTATACCTTCCCCAATGTTGCAGATAAACATGTTGTAAAGGACAGGGTCCAGGAGTGATCCCCAGCCCCGCCACACCCTCAGCAGCTCCTCGGACAGATTCAAACTAGAGACTTCTAGTACTTCAAGTGCCATGCCCTCAGACATAGTGTTCTGAGGTCTGGAAATATCATTCTGCCCTGAGACCGAGTCAGCAAGTTGTATCACAGTGGCAGGCTGACTGAATTCTGCTGGACAGGGTCAGAAGCAGTGAGTACCAAGTCTGTCTGGCCCAGTCCGGGACTATCAGAACCATCACTGCTGGCTCTATTCTGAGCTGCATGAGAACTCTGTATGAGCGGGAACGGTGGGATGGCATACAGGAACATCCCTGTCCAGTCCAGAGCTACAGCGTCCTCTGGGACTATGCCTCTTGCTGGTGGCCTGCAATGAAACTTTGGGAGACGACTGTTCTTCCAAAAAGCAGACAGATCTATTTCTGGAGAACCCCATCTTCTGAAGACTGAAGCTAGCACTTGCTGGGTCAAAGGCCATTTGTGATTTCCCTGACCGATTCAACCTAGTGAGTCTGCCAGCACATTGTCCTTGCCTGACAGATGTACTGCAGAAATCTGTGTCTAAAGAATATGCCACACCCCATATCATCATAGCTTTTGTGCACAGTTTTAAGGATCATGTTCCTCCCCGCTTGTTTATGTAGTAAACTGCTGTAGTACTGCCTGTCTGACTTTGGACAGACTGACCCTGTAGCTGGGAGGAAAAAGACTGCATTACCAGCAGTACTGACCTGAGTTTCAGGAGAGTTATGTGCTCCTGAGTCTTCTGAGGGCTCCAGATGCCCCTTACTGCGAGATCCTCCAGGTGGGTACCCCCAGGAGTGAAGCATCTTTTGTGAGAACCCTTTTTGGGAAATGCTGGAGGAAGGGAATGCCCTCAGAGGCTGCTTTCCTCCTTCCAGCACTCTAGTGCTAACACTAAGGCCTCTGTGACTGGCACCAGCTTGGACAGTGAATCTTACTTTTGGGACGCGTGATCTTTTAGATGGTACTGAACGGGTCTCATCTGAAATCTGGTCCATGGCACCACAGCTGTGGATGAGGCCATGTGGCTCAGTAGCTGCAGAAAATTCCTCGTAGGCCTTGCGTGGGGCAGTATGAAGGGTTCTGCACTGGCAATCAGGTCTGAAACCTTTTCCTGTGGAAGGAAGCCTTCCCCTGCAGGGCATCTAACTGTGCTCCATTAAAGTCCAGCACCTGCACTGGTTCTGAGACTTCCATAGAATTATCAGGAAGGCTGGGCTCTCTAGGGTGCTCCTCCCTTGCAATATAGAGTACCTTGCCTCTTGCTCCGTTTTCCTCAAGACTGGCCAGTTACCCAAGTAGGGAAAACCCCCACATCTTGTTTTCTAAGATGAGCTGCCACCACGGCTAGGCACTGTGTGAAGATCCTTGATGCTGAGGCAAGACCAAAGGGGAGGGCTGAAAACTGATACTGGCAGTTTCCGAGCCTGAACCAGAGATATCTTCTGTGGCTGGGTCCGACTGGGACATGGAAATATGTGCCCTCCAGATCCCGTGACCCCAACCAATCTTATGACTGCAGTGATGGCATCACTATGCTGAACGTAACCATCTTGAACTCTTCTCATTTAATAAACTTGTTCAGATATTGTAAATCTAAATACAATGGTCACCACTCCCCATCTTTCTTGTGGATCAGGAAGTACCTTGAAAACAAGCCCTTGCCCAGCTGTGAGGTAGGGACCGTTTCTGCTGCTTTTGTTTGCAGTGGCAAATTTACAACCAGTTCCAGCAGAATTCTTTCCGATGGTGAATGAGCTGGAAACCTTTTTAGTTACTGCAGTTTTTGAAACCTTCTGAACTGCAGAGACAATCCCTGACCCACCACTTCCAGGATCCAGTTGTCTGTGGAAATTTTTAACCATTTCTGAAAGCAGTGGGTCAGCTGTCCCCCCACTGGCAATGGCTGTTTGGCAACTTGGACAGAACTGTCAGGGGTTTTGTTTCAGCTGTGGCTTGGGGGTCTAGCACTGCAGCACAGCTGGAACCCCTACTTCTCCCTGTAGTGACCTCTCTAAGGGTGGTACTCAGAGGGAGCACAGGGTCTTGGATAGTAAACCCTACTTCCCCTTCAATAAGGCCTACAGGAACCACAGAATCATAGAAGCTTGGTGGCAGAAAAGGAAAATACCAGCCCATCTAGTCTGCCATTTATTTCCCCTACACCTCCCCTCCCTCCACCCGATCGCATCCTTTTCTTGCTCCGTGTTCATCTCAAAAGCGGACTAGCATTCAACCATTTTTTTCATGTACACCTGTTTTATCAAACTGGGAATTTCCCTCAAAGGGGAAGTCAACGGCTTTCGCCAGAGTGTCCTGAGTAAGGATGGTAACCATTAGCCAGGCAAACCTCCTCAATGCTACAGCATGAGCCAAGACTTGTGACGCAGCGTCAGAGTCTACAGCCATGTGGAACTGGTACACAGTAGCATCCAGGGCGATCTCTGCTGTGGCAGCCAGATCCTGTGTCACTTCCCTTCCCCCACCTTATCACTCCGTGCCAGTACTGCATTCCACAATGCTTTCCAGTACTAGGCTGTGTATACCAAATAAACTGCCTGCCTGAGGAAGCGGTTGTGTACCCTTTTTTGCCCAACCTATCTGGTTTCCTTGAAACCTTTTCAGGAGGCTGTGTTGAGAGAGAGACACCTTGGCCTTGTCACAAGCAGCTGCCTGTACCACTCCTTCATGATCGGGGTGGTCATACAGGTATTTCACCCCCCTGCCTGTCCACCTGATACTTTTTCAACTTTATTTTATCAATGGCAGCAGCTACATTGGGCGATAGCATGATTTTCGATGTAACGTTTTGGCATGACTTGTGGATGGGGACTAGTAAGTCTCCTTGTGGGGGGCTAGCCCCTTAATATCCATCAACTCCATTTCCTCCTCATCCTTCTCCGTTTCAGAAGAGGGGATACTGGGGTTGTCGCCTTAGGTTTGATGAATGTGGGGGTAAGAGGTATAATCCTCTGTATGTCTAGGAGGGGAACTAAACTCTTGGTCAGGTGAACCATCAGGTTCTATGGTTCAACTTCCTCCTCGTCATACATATCCCCATCCTGTACAGGGAAGTGGTCTGTGGGCATTTGTTTCTGGTCCCGTGCCTGCTCCTTTTCCTTCGCAGAAGAAGTGGCAAGGATAAGTTTTTCTTTTTGTTTTTTTTCTTGGCAGGCACTGGTTCCAGTACCTGCTCTGAGGCGCTTCTTTTGTATTTTTGCCATCACTGGACTCAGGCTTCCCTTGGCGGACACCCTGGTATTTTTACCGTACTTATCTGATGGCCGAGCAGCTTCATCTTTTTTTTGCCTGTCCTGTTTGGCAAGTCCACCCTCGTCAGACTGTACGCCTTCTTTCACTCCTTCTGCCGTTTTGCCTTGGACTGCCCCCTCCCGTATACACCACTGCTCTCTACTCATCCCTCTCCCTCTCTTCCTTAAGTGCCAGACGCCTCACACAGTGTGTCACCTTCACCTCAAAATTCTGGTTTGGCTCCACCCCCACCTCTCTGCCCTCCTTCCTCCCCCCATTCCCTCTGGAGAACTGCTCTGCCCCCCAAAGGAAACTTCCATGGCCAAGCTGTCTTCTTGTATCATTTTTCCTATGCTCCTCTCTTCCCCGTCTATCCGCTCAGCTTCATCCATCTCTTCCCCCAAATCTCTTTCTTGTGACTTTGCCACCCCCTCCTGCAGCTGCTCCTGATCCTTGTATTCCCTCCTCCTGTGTTGCTGATTCTGCCCCCCCCCCCACTACCGCCCAGGCTAACCTTAGCAGTATGGGTGGTGCAATCTGCTACAATCTGGTATTTCTCCCTGTACTTTATAGCACTTGTACCGTAATCTGCATTATTGTTTCATCTTGTGTGTTGCCATGAATATTCTTCCTCTAAATCATGAGTGTGCACTGATACATATTTTTATATTGCATTTTATTTTTATCACTACAACACGTTACACTACGTTTATTTATTTATTGCATTTTGGTAACTGGGTGAACCCACTGAGGCCAGAGGTCCCTTTTTCAGGGGCGACCCGGAGTTAATTACATACATCATTTACACAGCTGTTCACATACAACCCACACAGCTCAGCAGTTCACAATATACATTTGCCTCAGAATTTACAATAATAGCAGCAATAGACATTGGATTCACATACAGAGTACTGCAACAGCAATTAGTCACCAAGGAAGGAGACAGATGGACAGTGACATTAGAGTGACAACATGATAAATAATTTCCACAAGTTCTTATGCTAGGAGGAATGTGTTTCACGTGTCAAAGACCTACTACAGTGTACAGGGCCTATTAGACCTTTAAGAGCGTACAGGAGGACAGCATTCGGGGCTAGGAAGGGGAGTTAACAGCAGCAGCCGCAAAGACACATGCATTATGTATTTTCACTTGCAAATCATGTCTTGTATTCTTCCCTTCCCCCACTCCCCCAGACTAATCTGAAAATCAGCTGTTACTAGCTCAGTATGCCTTTCCTGGTGAAACTTACATATAAAAATAAATAATTTATTGTTTTTGCCCCTGGCCACGGAGCCTGAAAATTTGACAGGGCCCGCTACTTGCGAGGAGCAGCCGAGCCCTCTGATGAATCCTTTCCACTATCATTAGGAACTCCCTCTGAGCATTTACTGTGCTTTGGTAACAGAGGCAGAATGAGAAGCCATTAATTATTCTCCTTTTAAAGTTCTTTTCATTTGGGGTTTGGGGCAAAACTTCAGACTTTTTACACTGTTCACAATTAAGATAATTATGATCTGGACCCAGGCACCTTTAACAAAGCTTGTGGCAGTCTGCCTTTGCCAGCAGCTGAAAGCAGTTTACATCATTTTTAAAACCTGTGGTCCCTGTTCTCTTTGTAGGTTTATCAGTAATGCCAAACACTGATAAGATGTGTAAAGCAAAGTATTCAGTTTCCAGTCAGAAATGCGATAAAAATATTTTTATTTGAAATATGTGAAAGCTGCTTAAATAGCAAATAAAATGTAAGTGATTTAAAGTTTTTAATCAAAATGCAGTTGGTTCCCTTCAGACAAGAACTGTGTTGTTAAGTAGGCCTTCTCTGGTTCCTTGGAATGGATCGGGAACCAGAGAAACTGCCAAAAATTATTGAAATCTTAAAACACCCTAACTAATGCAGAGTAATCAAAAATTAACTATACAGTAAAATAACACACAATATAATGACACTTTTACAACAAAAGACCAGCGCAGATTTTGGGGCGCCTGCTCTCTTCAGCGGTGAAACAAATCGGACAGGAGAACAGCAGGAGGATTGCGACTACAGTGCGGAATTTAAGCCTGTAATTCTAAATACTATAGCTGGCATAAAGTTCTGTCCCCGGGGCAGCACTCTCTTGTGGACGGATACCGTTTGTAACACATCTCATTGATGGATTACTGTTGTTTCAAAGTGCAAAAAGAAATAAATGAAAGTAGCTGGGAAATACAAGGCAGGCTCTTGCACTCTTGGGCATAGGACATCCATGGCATCAGAAAACACGAGGGCCCTACCAAATGGCCGTTGCTGGAGATACACAGATAAGCATGCTTTTTTGCTGCAACATCCTAAAGAAATGTCCTCAAGTTATAAAAATACAGGAACAAAGAGGAATGCAAGGCATGTTCAGATATAATCCATTTTCAGTGTTCGCTTTGATCACACCACAAACCAAGGAAGAGCTCCCGACCAATCAGAGCGTTCCTTTCCTCTGCACATGAAACACTCTTATTCTGTCAAGAGTGTCTCACATGCCTATGCCCTGGAAATGGGCCCATTCTAAATGTTTATATGTTACTGCTCGAGCTCAATCAATACCATATTAATACCACTGCAGAGAACACTCTTACTTTAACAGTGGTCTCACTTACATCCTTAGGGTATCAGAACTGCGCACCTTAGGTTCGTGATTTTAAAAGGCACGTGAGATCACTCTTACTACCGTAACAGTGGTCTCCAAGGTGATATTAATGTGCAAATTAATCACATTAGGACTGGAGGCAGCATAGCGTAGTGGTTTAAGGCTCTGAGCTGCAAACCTGAAGACCTGGGTTTGAATCTCACAGCCCCCACTTGCATACTGTGTGACCCTGAGCAAGTCACATAACTTCCTTGAGAGCTTCGGCTTAGTGTGCCTTTCCTGGTTAAACAATTTCCCCCTTTCCCTATATTGCAGATTTCCACTGCACACCTAGGTCAACACGATTGTGAATTTTGTCAGTTGCTTATGCCTTAAAAGGCTCATATTGGCTCGCTGGAGGAAAAAAAAAACAAAAAAAAAACTTCTCCCCCATGCCACGATAATTGGTTTTATTCTATGGGCAATAAGCATAATAGCTATATTGTAACTGACAACTTCACCTTTTTAAAATAATTTGGAACCAATTCCTAGGTATTTGTTGCAAATATAAATGAGGCCATCTTAGATACCAAGTCATATTGTTAGTGAAAGGGAACATTGTTTAACCAGGAGTAGCACACTAAGCCGAAGTTCGTTTCCAGATGCGACCTGAGAGCATGAGGAAGTTAAATGACTTGCTCAGAATCACATAGTATGTACCTAGGCAGCTGTGGGATTCAAACCCATGTTTCCAGATCTGCAGCTCAGAGCCTTAACCCACTGCACTATACTACCTCCAGGGCCTCCCTTCATGTATAGAAATTATACATGAAATAATTTGTAAAATCTTTTACGGATTTCCCTTACTGATGTTTATCATTTAGTGATGGTCATGTTGATTTGAATTTCTGAGTTTCTCATTATGGAACTTATACTTGTTTTTAAATTAATTTGTAAGTTAGTAGTGTTCTGTGTGTATGGCATCGGTGTTTTTCCTTTCATTAGCGCCCCTGTCCCTCACGGGTACATGACAATTCACTCCCTGACAATTTGCTCCCGTCAATTCATTCCCATGACAACTCGCTCCCATGACAACTCATTCCAGTGACAACTCGCTCCCACAACAATTGACACCAATGGATACACCTCAAAAGCATCCACAAGCCGATTACTGCATGTATTAAATTGTACAAATGAACGTTTGCCTTCCTCTGTTCATAGACGCATCTCCCATTTCATTTCCGTACTCCAACAGTTAGCCCTTTTGGCACTGTTCTTACCACAACCCAGATATTAACTGAGCCCAGGCACTGGTTAAACAATAAGGATGTCCATTTAAATACTAACATTTTAAAAGGTGTGGTATTTGATATTCAGAGTACAAAAAAATAAATGTGATGAGGTCAGATGAATATTTACCCAAGAGACATTGCTGGATTTACCCATGGTTAGGGACCAAAACTGACTAATCAGAGAACAAGGTTTTCTGTACCCATTGCATACCTGTGTTTTTGTCCCTACTGCCTCTGCTCTGAGTACATTCTTTGGGAACAGTACGATGTCATGTTAGTCTCCACAGTTTTTCTCATGCTAAAAGCAATTAAATATAACACTTTGACACATAAAAAATGAATTACGTGACAATAAATGTGCATCTTATTACATGGGATAGAAATAACTAGAGACAAAGGACTACAATAACATCATCAAATGATTGTGGGGTTTGGAGACTGGGAAAGAAAACAGTGGAAACATCACCTAGGCACAATCTCATGATAAGTCTGAGGAACTACTTTTACTTACAGTAAACACTGTTTTTATTGCAAGTACTGCAGCAATAAAAACAAAGGAATGTATAACCCTTTAGAATGTGAGTGAGCCCATCAGAATATTCAATTTCAAACAATTGTATGTATCCATTGGTGTCAATTGTGGGAGCGAGTTGTCACAGGAGTGAATTGTCAAGGGAGTGAGTTGACATTAGAGTGAACTGTTGGGGAGTGAATTGTCTTGTTCCCGTCCCTCACACCAGAGCTTTTCCCTTCTTTTAGTTCCCCTTTCCCTCTTATCAGGGCTTTTACCATATTTAGTTTCCTCTTCCCTCACACTAGGATTTTTCCCTTCCTCAGTTACCCTTTTGCCTCGCACCAGGGCTTTAATCTTCTACAGTTCCCCTTTCCCTTGCACCAGGTTTTCCCTTCTTTAGTTCCCCTTTCCATTGTACCAGGGTTTTTCCCTCATTTAGTTCCCCTCTCCCTCGCACCAGAGCCATCCTCTTTTTTAGTTTCCCTTTCCCTCACAGCAGGGCTCTTCCATTCTTTAGTCCCCCCCCTTCCTCACATCAGGTTTTTCCCCTTCTTCAGTTCTCCCTTCCTTTGCACCAGGGCTTTTCCTTTCTTTAGTTCCCTATTCCCTCGCACCAGGGCTTTTTTTAAGTCTGGTGCTTAAAAGAAGCCCTTCCATCACCAGAGCCATCACTGGGTCCTCGATCCAGTTACCTGCTGCAGCCCTCAGTTACTGGCACAAGGGTTTTACCTTAGCACCGCAGTCTGCTCCTTTCATCACGCAGAATCCAATGAAGATGGGGTCCGCCATTTTAACCAGGATGTTGTCCACACAGTAAACATGCACATACTCAATGCCTCGCTGCTCCATGTCTTGTAAAATCTTATTGTCTTCCAGAGCTCGGTAGAGGCCACCGTTTCCATCTAGAACAACAGGGAACATCGTGAAAATCTCTCAGGGGGTCCTTACAACACCGGCACAGGAAGGGGTGGGAACCTTTATTACTGGCTGCCATGCAAGTGAGAATACCTGGCAGAGTGCGGGGTTTTGGGGTTATCCCTCAACAGCACAAACCCTAGAGGGTCTTACTGCGCTTAGAAAATGGACTTTAACATTGGATTTGTAGCAACAGGATTTAAGAAAAAGTATTTTAAAACATTTAAAAAAAAGTTTTATACATAAAAACACTCCTTATGCAGGTATACTGCTGGCTCACGTTTGGGTGGGGGGGGGGACGGCTTAACTGGCTGATAAACATATATCTTGGGAATACTGTTAGGACTGTACTAACCCCTTTGTCTAAATCTTGGTTATTAGGCACATCATGATTATTAATTAGCTGCCTCCACTAGAAACCCCACATAACCACGACAGCGACCCAGGTTCGGGAATGGACTCAGGCACCGGGGGTCGGCAGGGGAAGGGGTAGGATTGAGCGTCCATAGGACTGCTCTCCTTCTCTCGGGTGGGTTAGGGACGCATGGTCACTCTGCAATGGCCCCCGGTGGAGACTGGGAGCACAACAGAGGGATCGCATTACGGGAAACACAAGGAAAAATGGAAATACCACTCTGGGGACTGGCCGGATGACTGCCGCCAGCCTCGGACATCTCTGAAGACTCCCAGGAAGCCACGGAAAGCCTCAGCAGCACCTGGGACAGAGGAAAAATAGTGCCTTCCCCCTCGGAAGAGAGGGACCCACTCAGTACAGGGTTACACTGGGCTATCCCGAGGATGGCTGCAGATCTGAGGTAAGGTGGCTTGGGGGAGATAGTAGGGGGATGTCTGAGGGTCATGGCAGCCCGAAGGAGAGGCAGCTCCAGAGCATGACAGGGGTATAAACAAAATATACAAAAAACAAAAAAAAGAAACCACACATGCAATACAAACCAGCAATATACATGAAAACCAACAACACAAACAAAGAAGGTAAAACCAACACTCGCCGGTGCCCGATATGGTTTGGTAAGTGACATTCCCTTTCCCAATTTCAGCTGCAGTAAAATTCAGAAACGTACTGGCAGAAAATGCAAACACTTCATAATTAGGAATGGGAGGGTTGGCTGTGAATCAGTTCTGATTCTGCTCGGTTTCCAAAAGTCTCTTATTTACTCTGATGTGCTCTGGCAAAATAGGCAAATTTTTCCAGACTGAATCAGAACCGGGTTAGAGGCAGATCCAGACTGGTCAAAGGACAGAATTCAGCCTTTTTTTATGTCATGTTTAAAGTATTTATTTTATGTCTTTTCCCACCAGTTTCTCAATTTTAACAAAAATAAAACTCAAAAACCCCTTACATTATCCAGACTAGGTCAGAACTGGGCCCCTGGCAGCTATGATCCTGGCCAATACTCTGGACTAGGAGTCACAAATGATTCTGACTTCTAGAGTCAAGCAGAGGTAGTGGGGTCATAATCTGAGAGGATCGGCCCTCCCATCCATATTCATTATATTCCTCAGGCTTTATTTAAGCAATAATGCATGACAGGGCATGTCCTGTGTTGGGATAATGTCATGCCATAGGTAGCTGGGTCTGAGGCCGCAGGCCGAAAGCATTCAACATCCAAGAAGTGACGTTATTCCCCACAACACACTCTGGCGTACATTAATGCAATTATAAAATGGCTTGCTTGTTAAAAAGAGAAAAGAAGAAGGTGTTAAAAGAAATGTTTAGTTGCTTTTTAAATAAGCATGATGTTGTGCTGGGATAGCATCACTGCTGAAGGGCAGCAAATTGACCAATCAGAGCCCAGGAATTTTTCCTGCAAGTTTATAAGTGACATTGCCCCTCAACAAGCACCAGAGAAGTGCCTCTATATCTCCCCAGGAACGCAGCACCCTGGAGTGCATTACTGCACCTAAATAGAGGGACCTGCAAAAAAGGGTCTAGAGGTGGTCCAAGAGGCCACTTTACATGGCTGCTTTTGCAATGCTGCAACCCAAGCGCATCAGATGCAGCACTGCAAAAAGCTGCATGGACATTTACCAAATCATGGCAAGTCATCCTCCGATCCCCTTCATGAACTGGCGTAGAGGTAGGGATGTGTACCAGAGTGAGCTGTGTATGCAGCCATGTGGACAGGCTGCGGTGCACAGTGAACACTCCAAGCATTCTCCTCTGCCTTCCCAAGCCCAGACTAGGAAGTGCTGCAGCATGGTGTACCAGCTGCTTGGGTTTCAGTAACAACAATGCTGGCAACACAAATACTTTGAATTAACTTATTTTATCTCAACATATCGCGTGGGGTGAGTGGCCTGCGTGATGTGAGCCACGATGTCAGCTGTGCTGAATCTTTCCAACTGTAGCCCTGCTGTTGATTTGCAAAGGTGGCCCAGTAGGAACCTGGTAGCTGCTGACTGCTCTGGATGTGAAAATACTAATGGTCTTCCTGGAGGGGTTCCGGTACTTGACATTTAAGGAAAGAAGGTGAGTTTTATGGCTGTCAGACCGCCACCAATCTGGCATTGTCCATGTCACTGCTGACATTGGAGAACCACCAGGCCCCCAGACACAAGAGAGCCACATGAACAAGCCGCAAGACCAGCATGAGAGGTCATGACAGCAACGGACCTGTCTGGATATTGAAACGTGGGGCTGTGTAAACATAACTAATGCCTAATTCAGTGTTGGAAAGTGCAAGGTGATGCACACAGACAGGTGAGTTTGCCAGGCCCTCCCTCTGAGAGGGGATTCCAGAGCATTCTCGCAGCGTGTACGGACATGTCGTCCCCGGACATAATGTTGCGGTCAATATGTAGCGGACATTATGTCGCGGGGACAAAAGATTGTTACCACAATTGTCGTTGATCGATCTTACCGGCGGATTAAATGTTGCACAACCAGATACGGAGCGGTCAAATAGCCGCATGTTATAATAAATAAATACAGTTAGTTACTATAAGCTACCCCCATTTTTTCCCTCGTGTTGTGCAATGCAGTACTGAAACGCACATCCTTACAGACATCGGAGACTGCAGACTGTAAATTCTTATACTTATATATTATTATATTATATTTCATATGCAGCTGTGCACCACACTTGTTAATCATTACACAAGATGGCTGCGTACTGTGGGAAATGGTATTTCTTAACAAAACAATCTATGCAACATTGTATGTATTACTGCACTTTAGTAAACTTTAAAAATTTGTCAACTGTTTCAGTAATTGTTTAGATTCATAAGTTCAGCATTGCTTTTCTCGGTCTTGCCTTTACACTGAAAATACTACATCAGACATTTTACTTTTCTGCCACTGCCGCACTATAATAATTAAAATTAACTGCTCCGTTAACTGTGAACTTAGGTTGAATGGATTAATACCTTGCATTTGTACAGGAAAATTTCTTGCTGATGATAGCGGACTGCTTTCAGTGTTGTCGTCATTGACTTTTGCACTGCCTTCCTTTGCTTTGGACATGTCAGTAGCTAGTGACTTTCTCTCCAGACATTTAAAATTGCTGGCTACCTGTGTGGGGTAAGATGTTGACATTGCTGCATTTCTTCTTTTTGCCTTCCGACTACTGATTTGTGAAACAGTGCAATGCTGTATCATTTCAGCAGACCCTGATGCTTCTTGTGTTCTTTCTCAGCTGGTGACTTTACAGAGCCAGATAACCGAGTTAGCAGAGGGACAAAAAGTCGCACCGTCAGAGGGTAATGCAGTTGCTGATCTTTGGTTGCGGAGGCTACATTTGCTCCGTGACCATTTCTACTGACGACTGCCTTTCATTTCAACATTTTGTCCGGCACGTTTTGTCCGCGGCAATTATCACCGCGATGTTCTGTCCGTATGTCTTCTTGCAGCCCTGGCAGAGGACCAGGCCTGGTCACTCATGACCCTCACCACCCCCCTTCCTCTGCCCTCTCCCCTTTTCTCCCAGGTATTCCTGGTCCTATGAGGGCCATGGCTAGTTCAGGTCACTGACTGATGTGTTCCACCTGCTTCACCTCAGAGCCGTCCAGCCTATTTTTATACCAGAGGCCCCTGCAGCGCCACTACCTGAATCCAGCTCCTCCTCTCCCACTTCCTCCTCTGAGGAAGAAGATTTTTTACTTCATCTCTCCTCTGATGCCGAGTACTCCTTGTACCAGCAATTCCTATCAGAGATGATACAGGAGCTGATTCTCCACAATTTTGTAAGTCGCAGTATTGCTATCCTGGCACTGTCATTCTGTTGAGAATACATAAATGACAATGGTGTCGTCCCTCCGTGGCCCCGGCTGTTTACAGAGGTGTCCAGGAACATCTTGCTCTGTCCCTTTTCCCCTTCTCCAACCCCTATGAACATCCAGTGCAGGTATTGCACTCCTGCGGGCCTCCCCCTCATCCCACCTTGGGGATTTTGGTGCTGCAGACCCCCTCTGGACATAAGCACCTGGTACACGACCTCCCCGTGGTCTTGTGATTGGCACCGACCTGCTCACCAGTGTCGGCCTTAATAACAGAAGTCGAGGCAGCACCAGGCCGCAGTGCTGAAGTGCCAAATGGGGCAGACCGAACATACAGCTACGACCTCACCACCACAGAAACATCCATGTTTTTTTTTTTGGGAAATCAATACGTCTTGGCCTTCTTGTCCCTGTGTTCCTCAGCATCAGACACGGTGACACAGAAAAACAAGAAAAGCTAGGAAAGAAAAAGAATTTGTCACTAAACTAGATGTTTAAAATAAAGTGCACTGAAGAAAGCAGGTGCTGTCCAAAAATGTCAATGCGGCATTACTGTTGGTCCCCTAGGCTGCAAAAGACTTTGCTTCCACTGGGTCCTGGTGCCTCCAGCTTAGTCCCAGAAGTGCAAATGAATGGTGAAGATTGATTCTTGGCAGATCCATTATTGGGTTCAAGTACAGCTGGGACAGAGTAAAGGACTTAATATTTACTCAGCAGGTAGCAGTAAGGCAGAGAGTAAGGGGGAAGCAAGGGTGAAAACTCCATCTAGATACTAAGCCATGCAGTAAAGTAGGGTAATACTGGGCAGACTGGAAGGACTGAGGGTGGTTTTCTGCAGACACTGTCTATGCTTCTATTGTTTCGATAAAATGGCCTGGTGTTAGACATTACAGCTTAGAAAATGCAGCACCTTGCGTACAGTATGCAAGTAGCATAGAAACACAGTAACAGCAGTAAAAGACCAAAGGTCCACCTGGTTTGGTCAGAGTTGTTTATCTGCCCCAGGACCTATTGTCCATGCAGGGTTTTATCCTTCCCGGTCCACCCCCCTGCTCCCCCTCTTCTGTCACTGACCTGAGCAACCACCAAACCTTTCACTCTGTCCCAGCCATACTTGAAACCATTTATGGTCTTGGTGCCAACCACCTGTGCTGGCAGATTGCTCCAAAGCTCCACCACCCTTTCCGTAAGACAGAACTTCTTCACATCCTTCTTAACCCCCACCCCCCCAGTTTCCACTCATGACCTCGGGTTCATGACTCTACTCTTGCTAAATAGTTTCCCACAGTTCACCTTGTTTATTCCCTTCAGGAACTTAAAGGTCTCTCTAATATCCCCCTCTCTCACCTGATCTTCGGTGAGTACATGTTCCATGCCTTCAGACAATCCTCAGGAGATCTGCCCTGTTGGCCCTGAATCATTTTGGTCACCCTGTGTTGCACTGCCTCCGGCCTGTTCCTGTTCTTCCTTACATGAGGACTCCAGAATGCAGCACAGTACTCCAGATGCAGCCTCACCAGTGACCTATATACAGGAAGTAGTTCCTCCCTTTTCCTGCTGTCAAGAACCTTTTCGATACACCTCAGCATCCTATTACCCTACTAAAGGCCTTGGTACACTAGCCTGATTGATGGAGGCAGTCACTAATGAGAACTCCCAGGTCCCTTGCTCCTCTGTAGTGTTCAGTTTAACCCCTCCCATCCAGTATTTCATCCTGTTCTTTCCCCACTAGGCACATAACATTGCAGTTTCTGGCACTGAATTTCAACTGACAAATACCAGCCCACCTCTCTAACCTTTGCAGATCCCACTGCATCTCCCTGATCCCTTCTCTGCCATCTACCCTACTGCAGACCTTCATGTAATCTGCGAAGAGACGCAACTTGCCCGGATACCCTCTCCAGCGGATGTCGCTAAAGTATGTATTCACAGTATACGAGTTACCGGGATCATCCAATGAGTGACCAGTATTTGTGAAAGACAGCTTAATTTAGTTTGCTTTAGGCTACCAGGTAAATACACTGGTGCAGAAAGCACTTTTTCCAAGCACGAGTATTCTTTCAATAGGGTACTGCATGGCCAGACGTTTTAGTCAGGGCCCAGTGTTTTCTGCGATTGCAGGAACTGCTGCAGAAACATGGTCCTGCTGCAGAAACAAGCCTCTGCCGCAGAAATAGCATTTTCTGGTACACTAAAAAAATGGCCATCACCACTTAAATCCCCAACTAAATGGCTAAAATGATTGTGAGCAAGTTTAAATGGCATTAGTGTGAGTTGCTGGCAGCTCCATCATACAGCCATCCCTCTCCTGGGTTGCAGCAGTCAGTGGGACCACCACTTTCCAATCCAAAGGCACTCGGCCCTGAAGCTTATGACCATTACGGCCTTCTACAAACACTGAGGCAACTTCAGGAAGTCTATTTCCTGAGAAAGAATGGTGGTTCTATTTGCCAATTGCAGAACTGTGGAATGAAAAAAGTATTAATAATTATTGCAGACAAAAAAACAGGAGGCTTTCTGGACCTCTGTCTAATGTAAAATGGTCCAGTTACTCTCTTGCCTCACAGTAAATCCTTATGAAGCAGGAGAGAAGAAGACATGGAAGCCAAGTGGCATTGACACAAACGCCACCGGTGCTGAACTGCGTGAGCAGGAGGAAGCAACTAGAGCAGCATAACAGCACAAACCATCACCACCAGGCTTCAAACAAGTAGGTGGGAGGGAGCCATTCGGGCAGCACTGTTTTGCAACCAGGCAGTACTGGTCTTCAAGCAACTGGGTAGGCAGGGGGAGAGATTCTCAAGACCATAGCTGTGGTAAACCTGCACTGGGGCAGGTGGGAAAGAACCATAGGACAATGAAACAGACTGCAGTAAAAAAAATAAACAACCTTCACATCTCCCATGCCCTACATCCAAGCCAAATCATGATGCCAGAATTGCTTTGCCTCTGCACGCGCCAAACTGCCCCAGGCTGCCTTCTCCTACGCATTCTTTCTGGGTAACTAGATTTTATTTTGGGGCTCATCTGAGTTGCCAGAGAGTGTAAAGCCAATTACAGAACTGCCGCAGAACTGCTCACAGGCAGGCTGCAGAAAGCATGAGGTCCTGCCGTAGACTGTAGGTCCAGTTTGCTGCAGTGAACACGGGGCCCTGATTTTAGTGAGGTAAACCACTCCATTACCTCCTTAAAAGTTTTTTGGCTTGGAGAAAGTCGAGCTGCTCAGGAGAGGGTGGTAATGATGACAGAAAACTGTTAGAAAGGGAAGCTTTTTGGATCCAAAGATTTGCCACTTTGGATCCACATTCTGGCCTTGATGAAGAGATCAACTGGACACTGATTCTGCAGCCAGACTGGTTTTTGAGCTCTGAGCCAACCTCTTCACCATGGAGAGATTCAAACCTGCCTAACCTTAGGATGCAATGGGTTAAAGTTATGAAATACATGTACTGAGGTTGTGTACTCATTTCTGGATTCACTTCCCGAACGATGAATGTGGACTCTTTTTGCTTAGTCAAAGGCTTTCCTTAGAAAAGTATTATATATTATTAGTTTCATGTTTATTTTGGTGAAATACTGTACCTACGGCAATCTCTGATGGCATGGGTAACTGGCTACTAAAGCTGCTGTGCCTGGGCCCCGACCCCAACCCCCTCCACTGAGCCTGACTTCTGCGACCCCTCAGTGCTATTGCTTCAAGGCGACACAGCTGCTAGTTATTGTTGAGCACCTGGTTTCGTTTGTGACAAGTTTTACTTTATTATCCTTTTCTAAAAAAGAGTTAACATTGTCGTATTATTAAAACAGCACTTGTTTATCACAGAGGGCACCCCTGTACCACAGGGGCACCCAGACTGAGCACGGCTGTGCTCAGTGCGAGTGCGATGATGTTACACACATTCTGACGTCTGCGGTGATGTCAGCACGCTCCTGTGTGGAGCTTAAAGGGAGAAAAAGATGGACTGCAATTCAGATTTGATCTGATGGCATGGGCAGAAGTCTTCCATTGATCACATGAGCCCTGTTGCAGTTTCTACTGTAGCTAAATCTCTTTTTATTACATTAGGTGGCAAAAACAGGTTACTCACCTGTAACAGTAGTTCTAGGAGTGGTGTATGGTGTTCATTCACACATCTGGCGGTGTCCTTTCCCCTTTAAGGCTTGCTAGAACATCTTCAAGCTGGCTCCTCCCACCCACCCGGGTGGAAACTCCCTCGGCACCGCCCCCCGTGACATCAGATCTTGCCCACTGGGAGCCAGACTGGTGTTCCACTTGCCAGGGGTGGGGTCAGGTGGATCCGTGTGGATGAACACGATATACCACTCCTAAAACTACTGTTACAGGTGAGTAACCAGTTTTTCCTCGGGACATGCATGTGGTATTCTCTAAACACATCTAGCAGTTCTCCGGGAGGAGGGGAAGGGAGGCATGACACACAATCACTACTTCGGGAATAAAGATTGGAGAACTGAGGTCCCAAAACCAGCATCCTGGCATGACTTGCGGTCGATGTGGTAGTGGGAAATGAAGGTGTGTGCCAACCTTCAGGTAGCAGACCTGCAGATTTCCTGGATAGGAACATCCCTGGAAGCAGCCACTGAGGCAGTGGTAGGACAGGTGGAATGATCCCTTAACCCTACAGGGGGCTCCCTACCCACCAACATATAGCAGAGGTCGATGCAGGATACAATCCACCTGCCAATAGTCCGCTTAGCTGCCGGTCTGCCAGGCGGGGCTTCAGCGTAGGTGACAAATAGCTGAGGAACCTGTTCCTAAATTCCAGATGTGCACTCCTTGTAATAGGCTAGCGCTCGCCGCAGGTCCAAGGTATGGAGCCTGTGCTCAGCCTCCAAGGTGTGGCTAGTAAAGCATACTGGGAGACTGATCACCTGGTTAAGGTGAAAATCTGAAACAACCTTTGAGAGGAACTTTGGGTAGGGGCGAAGGACAACCTTGTCCCTGTGGACGACCAGGTAAGGAGACTCCACCGAGAGAACCTGGAGCTCACTGATCCTTCCGGCTGAGGTGCTAACCACCAGGAAGGTGGCCTTCCACGACAGGTGAGACATGTCACACCTGTGCATCGGTTCTAATGGCTTGCCCATGAGCTTTGCCAACATCAGCAACAAGTCCCAAGGTGGTGGTGGTTCATGCACCAGAGGGGAAGTGTGATAAAGGCTTTTGAAAAAGCACCAGACAACCTTCTCCTGTGCCACCCACTGGTGAATGGCCCACACCCAGTAGGCAGAGATGGCTGCCAGATGCACCTTAAGGGTCATCGACCGAAGGCTCAACTAAGAGAGGGACTACAGGTAGTCGAGAACGCTAGCCACCGGACAAGAAAAGGGGTCCAACACCTTGCCCTGGCACCAAATGGAGAACCTCTTCCATTTGAAGGCGTAGCATTTTTGGGTCGACTCCTTCCGAGACGTCTCGACCACAGTGAGGACATCTTTGGAGAGACCCAAAGATTGGAACTCTAGCCGATCAGGAACTAGGTTGTCAG
Source organism: Neoceratodus forsteri (assembly GCA_016271365.2). NCBI lineage: Eukaryota > Metazoa > Chordata > Ceratodontiformes > Ceratodontidae > Neoceratodus > Neoceratodus forsteri. Next base: position 569,706,157 of record JADMNL010000022.1, read on the forward strand.
GTGCAGGGATTGAAGATCCGGATGGAGTGCCCTCCCCTGACTGATGGAGAGCAGGTCCGGGCAGAGATGAAGATGCCTAGGGAGTCTGCTGCTGAGGCTGAGGAGATTGGGGTACCAGAACTGGCGTGGCCAGTCCAGAGCCACCAGAATCACCCAGTGCCTTGTCCCTCCTCACCTTGAGCAACACCTTGTACATCAAGGAAAATGGAGGGAAGGCATAGAGGAGCAGATGCGAGCTTATATAAGGAGGACAGCTTGCATCTGTCCGAGAGGGGACATTGGTCCATTGTGAGATGTTTAAATGCTTCAGCTGTAAGCATTTAAATTGACCAAGGCAGGAGAGCCAGAAGGGTCAGGAGGCTTAGGAACACCCCACCCCCCGCATGGGAACATGTAGGAACATAAGTTGATTACAGGGACAGCTAAAGCAGGCAGAGAGGGGCAGGCAGATGAAGAATGTACAACGAGTGATACGGGGGGGGGGGAAGAGAACATAGGAAAGGAAACGGGTGGGGGAGAAAGACGCTGGAGAAGGAGAACAACAGCAGAGGGAGGGCAGACTGTAAAACATGGAAGGTCATGCTAATGAAAGCCAGTAGCCTAGAAAATAAGGTTCCAGACCTGGAGGCCTTGTTGGCAGATGCAGACCTTGACAAAGCAGCAATAACAGAGACGTGGTACTCTGCTAATCATGGCTGGGAAGTCAGTGTACCAGGCTATACACTGTTCAGGAGGGACAAGAAGGGTAGAAAGGGTGGGGGGAGTGGCCCTGTACATCAGAGATGGTATAAAGGCTACAGAAGTTCAGAGAAGACAGGGGGAGGCCAAGGTAATGTGGGCCACCCTGCAGCCAGGGAATGGAACAGCAATACACACAGGAGTGATCTACAGACCTCCGGCACAGAGTGGGGAAGTATACAGGGAACTAGAGGAGAACATACACGACATGGCAGCCAAAGGCTAAATCCTGCTACTGGGGGATTTGAATATGCCAGACGTGCATTGGGGCACTCAGGTGGCTGCTTCAGTCAGAAGCACAGCCATCCTGGAATCCCTGCAGGGGGTTGGACTCAAGCAGCTGGTGCACAAGCCAACCAGGGACAAGTCAGTTTTAGACCTGGTATGGACCAGTGGAAACATAGTCAAAGAAATACAGGTGGAAGGGCAGCTGGGGTCCAATGACCACCACATGGTGTGGTTCAGCATGGAGACATGGACTCAATTAAGCCACACAAGGGCAAGAGTATTAGATTTCAGGAGGGTGGATTTCACTGAAATGGGTAGATGTAAACAAGCAATCCTGAGGAAGGGAGAGGTAGTAGAAGGGGGTGGAAGAACAATGGGAGAAATTGAAAGGAGCCATAATGGATATAACAAACCAGTGCGTTGGGATAGTGACCAAAGGGAAAAGCAGAAGAAAACCACTATGGTTCTCCAAAGAGGTAAGGGACAAAGTCAGGGCTGAAAAGCTGAGTTTCAGGAAATATAAGGGAAGCCAAAAAGAGGAAGACAGGGAGGTTTACCTTGAATGTCTAAGGGAAGCAAGGAAGGCTGTTAGGAGGCGAAGGCGCACACAGAAGAGGGCTTAGCATGGTCTGTAAACAAAGGGGATAAGGCATTTTATAGGTACAACAGTGAAAGAAAAAATAATGGGGGGGTTGTGAGGCTCAAAGGGGAGAAGGGAGAGTGTAAGGAGGGGGATCTGGACAAGGCAGAAATACTGAACAAACACTTCTGCTCAGTATTCACTAAAAAGGGGGAAGGTCAAGGACCACATTTGGGTTGCAAGGGGGTGAAGAAGTGGACACCAGTCCATTCTCAGTGGAAAAAGTTCTGGAAGAACTCACGAAGCTGAAGGTGGATAACGCCATGGAGCCAGACGGCAACCACCAGAGGATATTAAAGGAGCTGCAAAGGAAACTAGCAGCACCTCTGGCGGCCCTGTTCACAGAGTCACTCAACATGGGTGTCGTTCCAGAGGACTACAGGAGGGCACATGTAGTCCCACTACACAAAAGCGGCAGTAGGGAGCAGACGGGGATCTACAGGCGAATCAGCCTCACCTCAGTGATGGGAAAGATCATGGAGACACTGCTGAAAGAAAGGATAGTGACACATATGGAATCCAACAGTACCCAGGATCAGAGGCAACACAGATTCAAAGCAGGAAGGTCATGTCAAATGAATCTAATGGATTTTTTTGATTGGGTGACTAGGGAAATAAATCAGGGAGGGGCAGCAGACATCGCCTACCTAGATTTCAGCAAAGCCTTCAACACCGTCCCACATAGAAGGCCGATTAACAAGACGGGTAGTTTGGGCATGGGAGACAAAGTGGTGAACTGGGTTATGAACTGGTTAACAGACAGGAGACAGACGGTGGTGGTAAATGGGGTACAATCTGGGGAGAGGAGGGTGACCAGTGGGGTATGACAGGGATCAGTACTAGGACCAGACCTGTTCAATGTCTGCATTGTCCTCCCCCACCCCCCCATGTCAATCGTAGGAAAACCTCTCACCATCTCCCAGCCAGGGTGTTAGTCATGCTACTACTCCTGTCAGGGAACATTCATCCAAACCCTGGCCCGGTTCCCAGGAGCTCCCCAACTCGCACCACAGGCCTATGCATGGTCTCCATGAATATCTGTAGCCTCCTAAAAAAGTTTGACTCACTACAATACCTGGTCACGTCAATTAACCCTGATGTCATCACCCTGGTTGAGACTTGCTGCCGAAATCCTCCCTGACTCCTAGTCTCCTTCCTGGTTTCACCCTTTTCCGGTCCGACTGTGTTGGGAGGCAGGCGGGGCATGCTGTTATGTCAAGGAATCTCTCCCGTACTAGCCCTGCCCACTCCCATCCTTGACTCAGGGCCCAGGCGCCACGCTGAAACTCTAACCCCTGACCCTTAAAGGGACCCTTTATCTGACTACTGCACACGTGCCCCCAGGGACCAAACGCAGGGCCATTGCCTCTCTTACAGAATACCTTACCTCTCTACCGCTTCCGCTGATCAAATTCTGGTGGGTGACTTAAATGTCAACTGGCTCAGCCCCTCCTCCTCTACCCGAGACTCCTTTTCTGCAATAGACCTAACGCAACTAGTTACCCACCCTACCAGGACTAACCCCAAGAGGGGCTCCAGTACCCTGCTTGATGTGGTACTCACCAACTGCCCTAATCGGATCCCCAATGTACAAGTCCTCCCAGACTCTCTCAGCGATCACTCCCCCATTCTATTCCACTGGTCAACCTCAGTCCCGAAACCGATAGCACAGTCCACATGCCGGCGGCGCTAATACCTGTGGACTGATAAAACTTAAGGAACTCTGTCCCAAATTGACTGGTCTCCTATACAGGCAACTCCTGACATCGACACAGTTCTCTCCTTTACCCAAACTTTTAATAATGCCTGTGATATCTTTGCCCCAGTGTTGACCATACGTTCTAAAAGGATGAATGCCCCTGGGTCCCAACTTTGATCCACCAGCTCAGACATAGGGACAACCTATGGCACCGTGCCATTGAGACTGGCCGGCCCAATGACAGAGCGGTTATATGCCGCCGAAACAAGTGCACTCGGGCCATCAGAAAGGCCAAATCTGAGCACTATCGGTCCTCACTCACTGCCTCATGGGGAATCCCAGAACCTTCTCGGATAACATTAAACAGTTAAATGGGACTGCACCTCCCCCACCCACCCAGATCAACATTAATGGTGTGATCTCCTCAGACCCAGCCCTCATAGCCAACCACCTCAACACCTCATTCACTGACCTTAGCCCTATCCTCCTACAAATTTTTTGACCCTCCTCCCCAGCACCTGCGTCAATCTTTCTAGCCCTTATTTTTCTCCTCCGCCGTGTTTCTGCCCAGAACTTAGGCACCTTGTCACTGCCCTCAGAGTAATAGTACAGGCAGTGACACCCTGGATCCGTGTATCTCTGGCTGGTCTTAGACACAGTCCTTACCGATCACATGCTCATCAACCACTCTCTTTGCCTGGGAAGGTTCCAACTGCCTGGAAAGTCGCCACTGTCACCCCTATCTTTAAAGGTGGTGATAGGACTGTGGCTGGAAACTATCGACCGATCTCCATTCTCTCCTCTCTCAAGGCCTTGGAAAAGTGGTGGCCTCTCAAATCTCTGACTACCTCTCCACCTACAATGTCCTTTGTCCTGAGCAGCATAGCTTTGAGCGGCCACAGTACCAACACAGCCCTCCTAGAGTTCTCCAACTTTCTCCACTCCTCCTTAGACACTGGTTCTCTGGCTGGTGCTGTCTTCATTGACCTCTGAAAGCTTTCGACACTGTCTCCCACCCCTCCTTCTTGATGCCCTTAGTCTCTCTGGTTTTGCTGCTGGGCCTATCTCTGGTGCACCAGTTATCTGTCTGCTCAGCACAGCGTGTAAAAATTAATGGGACCTACTCAGACATCTGTCCCATCTTTTCTGGGGTTCCCAGGGCTCCATTCTGGGCCCTTACTGTTCTCCCTTTACCTTAACACCCTTCTCGCTCTTGCTCGGGGAACATTCTATCGTACGCTGATGATGCAGTCATCTTTGCCTCAAATCATAACCCTACTGCCCTCCAGGACTCGCTGCAGAAGTCCTTCACTGAAGCCGAGGGCTGGTTCAAGGAACATAGATTGGTGATGAATCTTAAAAAAACAAAAACCATGTTCTTCACTCATCCCCAAAACAAGTCCTGCAACTTCAAACTCCTCATTCACTCTGGGTCCTCATTCCCACTCGAACAAGTTTGCTCCTATAAATACCTAGGGATCCATTTTGACCCCTTCCTCTCCTTCCATGGACACATCGCTGCCCTAGCCACTGCCACTAACATCCGATTGGGCATCTTACATCGGTATAAACACTGCCTCCCCGAGACTCTTACTTCATGATCACCTCCTCTATCCTGTCCCTAGTGGACTATGGACTGCCGGTGTATGGTGCTGCTGATCAGACCGCACTCCATAAAATTCGCACTACTCTGAATAAGGCCTGCAGGTTAATTACTGGAGCACCTAGGATGACACACACCTGTCTACTGTATGCTAAAGCGCTGGTACTTGATCTCGTGAGCGCCTCAAATATCTTACCTGTACCCACAAAAGCCCTCCTTGGCTTTCCCCACCAGGATTGACCACCACCATACGCCGCTCTGTCCCACTAGTTCATACTCGGACCTCTGGGAAAACCTCTCTTGTTATCCCTAGAGCTAGGACCTCTCACGGCCAAAGAGGCTTCAGCTTTAGGGCCCCCTCCTGGTTCAACACACTGCCCCCCTCCATCTCCGAAGCTCCAACTATATCGTGTGTCAAAACTTCCTTACGTAACCACCTTATTAACACCCGATGCTGTAACTGCCGCTAGTCAAAGCCGTACTCAATACTTATGACAAAGCTCATTACTAAGCTGCTAAGGACGACATAACTCTGGTATTGTTTGCATCCATCCTACCTGTACCAGCTTGTTTGTATCTATGTTCTAATTTACTGTTATACTTATGTGTTGTACAGCTATACTGTGTATTTTCGTTTGTCTTACTGTGACAAGGTACCTTTGTAAATGAGCCTATGGCTCAAAGGTTTTCCAAACTGCTGTTTAAATAAAATAAAAAAATAAATAAATAAATAAAAATTAGTGACATTGCAGAGAGGCTGGAAGGAAAGGCCTGCCTGTTTGCAGATGACACAAAGATCTGCAACAGGGTGGATACTCCAGAAGGGGTGCAGAAAATGAAGAGGGACCTGGAGAAGCTTGAAAGATGGTCGGAGATGTGGCAGCTGAGGTTCAGTGCAAAGAAGTGCAAAATAATGCACCTGGGTAGAGGGAACCCTGGGGAGAGCTACAGGTTGGGGAGGGGGAGGAGACTGTCACCAAAGAGGAAAGGGACTTAGGGGTTATCATCTCTGATGACCTTAAGGTATCAAAGCAGTGTACAAAGGTGGCAGGGAGGGCCAGTGTCATGCTGGGGTGCACAGGCAGGGATGTCACTAGCAGGAGGTGGTGATGCCATCGTATTATAATAATAATAATAATAATAATAATAATAATTAATAAGCTTTATTTATACGGCACCTTTCAAAAACCAAGGCGCCTTAACAATATTAAAACCACAAACATCTCAATAACAAAATCAGACTAAAACATCCAGTAATTAGTTACCAAAAGCTTGGCACCATAGAAAGGGTCTTTAATAACTGTTCAAATCCTTCCACGGTCGTGGACTCCCGTAACCGACAGGGTAGAGAATTCCAGAGGGTAGGGGCAGCATACACAAATGCTCTAGCCCCAGAAGATTTCAAAGACCCCCTCGGAATCTATAGCAACCTCTCGTCAGCTGAGCAGAGTGATTGCCCAGGGCAGTGAGGGACCAGAAGCTCTTTCAGATAGTCCGGGCCAAAACATTGGTAAGGCCTCACCCGGAGTACTGCATGCAGTTCTGGAGGCCACACCTGCACAAGGACATAGATAAGGTGGAGACTATCCAGAGAAGGGCAACAAAGATGGTGCAGGGCTTGCACCACAGAACATATGAGGAGAGACTGAGAGACCTCAATATGTACTCACTGGAGGAGAGGAGAGGAGGGAGATGTTAGAAACTTTCAAGTACCTCAAGGGCATAAACAAGGTACAGATGTGGGACTTTTTCCAATGTACAAAAAGTACTAGAACAAGGGGCACAATATGAAATTGGAAGGGGGTAGATTAAGAGGTAATGTGGGGACGTTTTTCTATATAGAAAGGGTAGTCAACGCTTGGAATAGTCTGCCACAGGAGGTAGTGGAGGCAAGCACAGTGGAGGAGTTTAAGCATGCCTGGGACAGGCACAGGGGAAGCTTGAGAGGGGAAGGAGTGATGAAAAGCCATTGATCACATAGGGTCAGTGGCCACATACAATGTATAGGGCCTGCGGGCAGACTACATGGGCCTAGCAGTCCTTATCTGCTGAGAATTTCTATGTTTCTATGAGGCCCGGGTACAGGGCTTCGAGAAGGCATCCCCCTGCAGCCTTCCCTGCTGAGGCGGGCACAAAACAGCCTCAGGTTTGTATTCTCCTTGGAGGCAAACAGATCCACCAGAGGGGTGCCCCACCGGTAGAACTGGTTGTGTACAACCTCTGGGTGGAGAGACCACTCGTGAGATGCCTCACCCACACGGCTGAGAGCATCTGCCAACTGGTTGGAGACACCAGCCACATGGATGGCCAGGAGATCGGCCTCCAAGCTGCAAAAGGGTCCACTCGCAGAGAGCTTCCCTGCACAGAGGAAGGTAATGCGTTCCACCCTGCTTGTTGAGGTAGTACATGGGCGTGGTGTTGTCCGTCTGGACCTGAACCACCCGACCCCGAGTGTGTGGAGCAAAAGCAGTCAGCACCAGCCGAATTGCTCTGTGCTCCAGCAGATTAATGTGGCACTGGGACTCCTCAGAGGTCCAGAGCCTGTGGACTCTATGTTCCCCCAGGTGGGCACCCTGGCCCATGAGAGAGGCATTAGTCGTCAGGATAACCGTTGGCTCTGGGCGAACAAACAAGATACCTTCCTGCAGATGTTCCGGGACTTACCACCACTGGAGGGTGTCCCACACTGGCTGGGTCACAATGACCAGCTTGTCAAAGTGGGCCTTGCGTGGAGACCATTGGCTGTCTAGCTCCCACTGCAGAGAACACATTCTCCAGCGGGCCCAATAGATCACGCTGGTGTAAGCTGCCATGTATCCCGACAGGTGCAGGAAGTCCCGAGCAGGGCACAACTGCCCAACCTGAAATGATCGGACAAAGGAGGAGAGAGCCTCCGCCCTGTCTGCCAGCAGCTTAGCCCTGGCTCTGCAAGAGTTGAGCTCTGCCCCGATGAAACTGATCACCTGTGAGAGCACGAGTTCCGAATTGGCCTCATTGACCAGGAGGCCAAGGAAGACATAGCTCTGGAGGGCCAGGTCACTGGAATCAGCCAGTCATCCAGGTAGGGGTAAACTCGGGACTCCTCGGCGCCTCAGGTAAGCTGCCACCACTGCAATGCACTTGGTGAAGACCCTGGGGTCCAAGAACAGGCCGAATGGCATGGCCTGGAACTGGTAGAGGATCCACTCCGCCTGGAACCAGAGGAACCGGCAGTGGGATGGATGGATTGGAATGTGAAAAAACACATACTGAAGAACCAGGGAGCAAAACCACATGTTCTGCTCAAGAAATGGTATAATCTGAGAGAGTGACAATCCTGAAGGTACACGGCCTGATGAACTTGTTCAGCTCATGCAGATCTAAGATGGGGCACCAGCTCCCCATCTGTTTTGGCACCAGGAAGTACCTGGACACAAACCCTGGGTGTTCTGGAGGGCCCAAGACAGTAGATCACAACCTCCATGCTGAGCAGCTGAGCTATGTTGTCCCAAAGAGCTGACAGGATGTTGACACACACTATGTCCTTCTGTGAAGCGTGGGCTCAGCATGGTGGGTATGCCTCGAACTCCAGATGCAGACCCTGACTGACCACCTCGAGGACCCCCCGTCTGTAGTAACAGCAGACTAGGCGGAAAGGAAATGGCAGAGCTGGCCCCCTATGGGAGGACCCAGAAGAGGCGTGACGGGCATGAGGGTGGCACCCCTCATCCCATCACTAGGCAGGCTTGGAGGCAGAGGAGGGCCTGGCTGAAGAGCCACCAGGGCCTCATCCTCCAGGCTTGCGGAAGACGGCAGCCACAGACTTCGGTCAAAGTTGCCACGTCTGGGCCTGCTGTCCAGCTTGCAGCTGGGCTGGTTTGGCCGCAGGAGCCAAAAGGGATTCTTCTTTGGCTGCTTAGAGCCCTTGGAATCCTTCTGAGCAGATGTCACAGAGTCCAAGGTGGCACTGGACTTCTCGAAGTGAGTAAGGTGCCCCTCGACCCCAGGCCCTAACAAGTCAGTACCCAGGAAGGGGACATCTGCCAGCTTGTGCTGGGTATCCGCCATAAATGTTGAGATCCACAGCCAAGCCCTGCTGTGCATGGCCACCATGGACCGGGTGCAGGAGTCACCAATATCCATGGCTGTCTGAAGCTGTCTGGCTACAGCCTGGCCCTGGTCTCGGACCTTCTTGACCGTAGTCTGTAGGTCTGCTGGAAGATGAGGGAGAACCCCATCAAGAGTGCGGTTTGTCAATGTCCCCCATGTTGCCAGAGCGCCAGAACACAGAATCTACCACCAAGCCCTTGGCCGAGGGATGTTCCGTGAACTCCAAGAGGGAACCGGTGGGAACCGCATACTTGCGTGCCATCCTAGCCGATGGTGCAGAGCAGAAGATGGTATGCTGCCATAGCTCCAAAGCAGGGCCAAGGATGGTCTCTGCTACCGGGAAGGCTTCCCCAAGGGAATCACCACAGTCCGAAATCTTGGTAAGTCAGTACCGAGCCCGCTTCTGTACGGGTTCCATCCGGAAACCCGTGGACTCAGAGATGAGGAGAAGGCCAAAAAAAGATGTAGGGCCCTCGTCCGTCGAGAGACCCCCTTCCGACTCCGTGTCCACCAGACGAGAGTGCAAGGAGGAACCCTCTGACTCCAAAGATTAGTCAAAGAAGGGTCGACCGCCCGAATCCCCGCTGACCCTCCATGGATGGTCTGGAGTGATGCTGACAGACAGCCAATGGGGAAAACCTGAGGCCGGCAGAGACTCGTTGGTTGGAGCGCCAGCCGTCGGCTGTTTTGGGGGTGGCTCCACCGGGCTTGGTGGAGAGGCCAGAAGAGGCCGAGCCAGGACCGTTTTACAGGGCTGCTCCTGTGGAGGCGGAGAAGGTGCGATGAAAGCCAAGTAATGGCTGGGGTAGAAGTTGGTACAGGTTTCATCCCGTCAAACACCAGCTGTTGCCACATCAAATCCTCATAGCATAGACACAACTTGCGCAGAAACGAGGAAGAGAAGGATGAAGAATAGCAGCAGCACCGCTTACCCGAGTGTCGAGAGTGGGAGTGCCGACATCGAAGTGAGCTGCTCAACTCACGGGATCAAGACCTGGACCTCGATCGTCGGGGGACCAACAGTGGGCCTAAGAGGGGGCCAGCAAGAGCCAGGACACCTCCGATTCTGGGTCTTCGACAAGAGGTGGCAAGTCAGTGGACTGATCAGTCTCTCCCTGGGTCTGAGTTAGGATGGAGTCCTAGACAAGGAGGAATCGGCCTCTTCGGGTGACGATGGATCAACCAGCTTGCAACAAATCTCGGCCAGAAGACTGACCTGTGTCTCGGCCAAATGGCCCAACAGGGTTACTGTGCAGCTGGTGGCCTGGGCAGAGGATTCGACCGACCAGAGTCGGAACCTCAGGAGAAGCACAGGAATCAGGAGCCCGAGAGCATTCCCGATCCCATGATTGATGGCGAGATCTTTTAATTTTGGTCTCTTTCTTAGATTTGGACTTGTGCCCCAATGAAGGGCCCTGCCCATGAGTAGGGAGAGCCAGGTACAAATCCTTAAACCCCTTTTAAAGGAGGCACCCAAAGAGAGAGGCAAAAAGGCCAAAGCCAAGGAGGACTGGGCTGCGGCCTGGGCTGCTGCCTCCTCGAAAGCCGCGAGTTCTGCAGATCCTGCAGCCAAGGAGGCCACCTGATGGGCGTCTTTAGATTTGACCAGCGGGTACCAATCACTGGGATGCTCCAAGAGTAAGCAGGCATAGTGGTCCTCTAAAACAGATGGGTGAGAAGTGTGGCAAATGTGGCAAGCCTGGGGATCGTGCATGTGGCCCAGGCAGTAAACACACAGTGTGCGGATCCGTCTGGGGCATCTTCTGCCCGCAGGCACACCTCCGGAACCCCAGAACAGACTTCTCATCGACTATGTTGGTCGGCGTGAAGAAAGAACCTGAATACAAAGTTAGTTTATTTTTATGAAGAAATCCAAAGATTTGAAGCAAAGGGCCTTCTCAGCGTGAGAGCGGTAAGGAGGGAAAGTTGTTCTTCCAGCGGAAAGAAAGATTTGGAGTCACAGGGAGGGGCTGAGGGAGTTACCACCTGGGTGGGTGGGAGAAGCCAGCTTGAAGATGTTACAGCCTGTCTTTCCTTGAAGGCTTATATGGATGTCCCAGTGGACCATACTACATACTCCAGGAAGGTTGGGTGGTTTCTCTATGTTTTCAACAGGGTACTGAAAACAGTTGGTAAAGAAGATCTAACAGAGATCGGAAAAGTACTGCACAAACAGAATGCCCTACTGACCAATTTTAGAAATGCACTATACCTCCCCCTTATTTTTGTCCCATCTTGTCCCTGGAGGGCAGCCACAGCTATATCTTTCTTACGATGGGGAAGTTGGGAACACAGCTACCTTTCCAAACAATGCTAATGACGGAAGCCAAGACTCGCTGCCACCACCACCCTTCCCAATCACCACAGGTGATTCGGGCAACCTGGACAGCAACTCATCACTCTGTACTCCACCAGGAGGGTAAGCCCCAAACTATGGATCACTACCTCTGTTAGCGGTGGGACTAGCAAAGAACAAGACTAGGAACTTCACCATGGCGGTATGCTCCACACCATGGATCACCACTGGTATTAGCAACGGGACTAGTGGAGGATGATGTTGAGAGCTCCACCACAGGGGTAGATCTCCCAGGCCCCACACCATGGATCAACATCAATGTGAGCTGTGGGACTAGTGGAGGATGAGGCTGGCAACTCCACCAAAGGGGTATGTCCTCCATGCCCTGCACCATGAATCACCACTTGTGTGTGACAGGACTAGCAGAAGAGAGGCCAGGAGCTCCACCACAGGGTTACATCCCCCAGGCCCGACACCACAGATCATCGGTGTAAGCGGCAGGACTAGCAGAGTATGAGGTTGACAGTTCCACCACAGGGGTATGCCGCCTAGCCCTACACCATGGCTCACCATCAGTGTGACCAGCGGGACTAGTGGAGGACGAGGCTAGGAGTTCCACCATGGGGGTACATCCCCAGGCCTAAGAACTGGACGGACAACACTGGAGGAGAAAAAGAAATATAAAAACAAGTGAGAGGAAAAAAAAAAATTACCTTAGTCTTCTATTAAAATGCAAGAATCAACCTAGGCCAAATTTCTTTTACCAGGGTCAAAAACAGCCAAATCCAACTCCTGTTGCTGAAATGGCCACCGTTTGTCAGCCTAGACTATTCATAGGACAGTACGTGGCTGCTTTCCAGCCTCCACACACCATTCCAGAAACACAACACTATTCTAGGAACAGTAAACTTTTCAGCACAACACGCCCACTGATTCATACCCGAATCAGAAAACACAAGTGATTTATTTTACTAGCAGCCAACAGTAACTGCAGGCACACAGACTAGAAAAAAATCCTGGTCTTTAAATATCAGTGGGGGGGGATTAAGTATAGGACAGGAGCATTTTTCTGAAAGAAAGGTGTTCCAACAGCGAGCGGACATGCTATGACGCTAGATTAGGAGTAGGTTCAGGAGAGACGTGAGGAGGTACCTCTTCATGGAAAGAGTGGTGGATGCCTGGAACGGGCTTCGAGAAGAGGTGGTGAGGGCAAAAATGGTGATTGAGTTCAAGAATGCATGGGATAGGCATAAGGGAATCCTAGTGGAAAGGAAGGGGGATAAAACCTTTTATAGGTACATTAGGGAGCAAAGAAAGGTTAAGGTAGGGATAGTGAAGCTTAATAAAGGGGAGGGAGGTGGGCAGAGGGAGACAGTGAAAAGGCAGAGATACTGAATGAATACTTTTGCTCAGTATCACAAAAAAAATAAGATGAGTTATCTAAACCAAACAATGGAAGCACTTTGTGCCGGGGTGCGTGTCAACACCAGTCCATTCACAGAAGATAGGGTCCTGAAAGAACTCTTAAAACCCAAGGTGGACAAAGCAATGGGGCCTAATGGGATTCACCCCAGAATTCTAAAAGAACTAAGGGAAGACCTAGTGACACCACTGACTACCCTTTTTAAAGGGACACTGTCAACCCCCTTAGGTCTCAAAGTGTCCCTAGTTTAAAAAACATATTTTCTGATTGCCAAAATTCTGTAAAGATTGTTGATGTAGCTGGTAGTTTGATTCTGACTCATATTCTATTTAAATAAGTAAATAACAGATTGCCCAACATACTGGTTTTATCACACCAAAACAGGTTTGTTCACATTCCTTGATCAGCACCAAATACATCTTTCCCGGACTTGGGAAACACCCACAACACAGTCTAGCCCCTCATGATACAGTGGAAACTCAGGAGCCTACTGCCTTACAAGTGACTGCACTGTTTGGGTGTGTTTCTTATGCTCAGGAAGCACGCAGCGAGGACAGAACCAGGATTGTAAACAAAAACAAGGTTGTTTATAAATATACATTGTCATGCATTTCAGTTCTACTAAACAAGGAAACAGGACAAGACAAACAGCAACATCAGTGAATTTTAGAGAGGGTAAGCAATCATAAAATGTGAGATTTCCACTAGAAATAATATGATGAAAAACAGGTTGACAGTGTCCCTTTAACAAATCATGGGAGGATGGGGTGGTACCTGAGGACTAGAGGAGGGTGGATGTGATTCCCCTTCACAAAAGTGGGACCAAGACAGAGGCAGGAAACTACAGACCTGTCAGTTTGACCTCTGTGGTAGGGAAAGCGATGGAGTCACTTCTGAAGGAAAGAATTGTTGAGTACCTAGAGGCCAGTGGGGCACAGGACCCAAGGCAGCATGGATTCACAGCGGGAAGGTCATGTCAGACAAATCTAATAGATTTCTTTGACTGGGTGACCAAAGTAGAAGACTAGGGAGGGGCTGTGGATATGGCCTACCTAGACTTTAGCAAGGCATTTGACACAGTCCCACACAAAAGATTAATAAACAAACAAGTTAGCCAGCCTGAAGTGGGTTCCAGGGTGATAGCCTGGGTAACAAATTGGCTGCACAACAGGACGCAGAGGGTAATAGTGAATGGAACTCATTCCAAAGAAAGGAGGATTACTGGTGGGGTACCTCAGGGTTCAGTACTGGGACTAGTCCTCTTTAAAGTCTTTATAGGAGACGTGGCAGAGGGTCTGGAAGGAAAAGTATGCCTCTTTACAGAAGACACAAAGATCTGCAACAGAATTGATACACAATTGGGGGGAGTGGAAAGGATGAGAAGGGACTTGGCAAGGTTGGAGGAATGGTCAAAAGTATGGCAGCTTAGTTTAAATGCAAAGAAGTGCAAAATAATGCACCTGGGAAACAAAACCCAGCAGAAGAATACCCAATGGGGAAACTAACAACAACAAAATGGAAAGGGACCTGGGGTAGTCATATCAGATGACCTTAAGGTAGGCAAGCAATGTGAGAAGGCATTAAGGAGAGCTGGGGGTATACTGGGATGCATAGGGAGAGGCATCACCAATAGAAAACAGGAAGTTGTTATCCCTCTGTACAGACAGCTGGTGAGACCCCATCAGGAGTACTACGTGCAGTTTTGGAGACCCCATCTCCGCAAGGACATAGACAGTATGGAGGCAGACCAGAGGAAAATGGTGCAGGGTCTGCAACAGAAGCCATATGAAGAGAGACTAAGAGAGCTTAATATGTATACCCTTGACGGAAGGAGGGAAGAGGGGGAACAGGATAGAAACATTCAAGTGCCTCAAGAGAATCAACAAGGTCCAAGAAGGAAGCATCTTTCGGAAAAAGATGTGCAAGAACAAGGGGGCACAATTTAAAGGTAGAGGGGGGATGGTTCAGGGGCAACGTGAGGAAATATTTTTTCACGGAGAGAGTGGTGGATACATGGAACTGCCTTCTTGAGGAGGTTGTGGGGTCAAAAAGAGTGGGGGAATTCAAGAATGCATGGGACAGCCATAAGGCCAATTACCCACGTTCCCAAAGACTTATCCCCCAGCTTGCCTCATGACTTACCCCTCGTGATGGGGTCCTGAGGCAGGCCCATACCGTGGGGAAACAGGATCCAGTTGCTGGGGCTGACTGGTCAGTGGTCTCGGGCCTGCGAGGGTCCGGTGTCATCCAGCGTGATTGAGTGGTTTTCCACCTCCGTTTTCTCCCCTGGAGCTCGAAAGTGCAGCGATGTGCATGCTCAGACGTGCACTAGGCATGTCCACGCATCTGTCAGAAGTCCCCCTTACCACTAATGTGAGGCTGACTGGCCTACAGCTGCCTCCTCCTCCCCCCTGCTGCTGCTCTTCTAGAATGGGACATCTGCTTTCCTCCAGTCCAACGGAACCACACCCCTTTTCCCGTGAGCTGTCGAATAAGGCCGTTAGTGGGGTGACTAGCACCTCCCAGAGTTCCTTTAGTACCCTTGGGTGTATCCTGTACAGTCCCACAGCCTGGCCCACTGTCATGGCTGCAAGTCCCTTCAGGACTCTCTCCTCTGAAAATGGACTTGTGTCCACCGCCCCCCTTTTGTTCTTGCTGTTCCCTGGTTCTCTGCCCCACCCCCTCCACTGTGAAGATGGAGCACAAGTACCTGTTCAGGATTTTTGCTTTTTCTTGGTCCTCTTCTGTAGTCTCCCCAATCACCCTTCTTATCCTCATTATCCCTCCCCTTGCCCTCCTCTTCTCACTTGTGTACTTTATGAAAGTCTCATCCCCTTTAGCTACGCTTTCTTCTGTCTGCAGGTCTGCTCCTCTCACTGTTTTTTTTCTTCTTCTTCTCTCTGTTTTACTTGGTATACCTCCCCGTTTTTCCCCCTTCAACATTTCCTAATACCTCCTGAAAATCACTCTTTATTCCCTTCACCACCCTGGTCACTCCCCTAGAGAACCAGAACGGTCTCTTTTTCATTCTACCTTTACTCACTTCTTTCATGCAAAGGTTAGCTGCCTTACAGGGAAATGTTCACTTGGAATCGGACCCCACCTCAGTGTGAGATGGGGTCCGATTAGCATTTTCGCAAAAAGAAGTTTTGTACTCACTTTGAGTCTCTGATATAATTTAGTTTTACCTGTTTTTTCCTGCCGTCGCTCCTGACAGCATTCTGAATCTAAGTGAGCCTAGCAGCACACACATAACCTTCCGTGACTGTCTCGAGAATGGCGTACGAGACAGGGAACAGCCACTGAAGCATGCATAAGGGACATATACATTGAAAACCAGAGCTATGAACAGCTCCGGCTATACAGTACAACCCTGTGCATGCTCTCGCATCATATGTCATTCTTGGGACAGCCGCAGGAGGTTGTGGGTGCGCAACTAGGGGCACAGATTCAAAATGCCAGTGAAAGGGATGGTAGGATCAACCAGATAAAAACTACTTCAGAGAGACTCAAGGTAAGTATAAAAAACTTCTTTTTACAAAAATGCTAATCAGACCCCACCTGACACCGAGGTGGGGTCAGATTCAGTGGACGTTTCCCTTTAATTATGCCTCCTATTAATTTTCCCCCTGTGTCTCCATCCTCCCTGGCATCCCCCACCACCACCAAGGCAGCTTCTGAGGCAGTGTTCTATTTCTTTAAAATCTGCTCTCCTAAAGTCCAGGACCCCTGTGCTCATGTGGTTTGCCTCTGTTCCCATCTTCATGTCAATCTACACTGTACGGTGATCTTTCGAGCTTGCCCACTGCGACATCTGCAGTGCCATCCGTTTGTAAGCACCAGGTCCAGCACCACCCCATCTCTAGCGGGTTTCTCGACTAGCTGCCAGAGAAGTCCCTTCTAGGGAGACAAGGATGGCCTTGCTGCTTCCCGAGGCTACAGTTCAAAGGCTTCAGTCCACATCTGATGGCCTGAAGTCCCCAACTAGCAGCACCTTCCCCTTGCCATCCTGAAGATGGCTTCCTCTGGCGTCTTGTCCATCTCCTCTCTCTGTGCTGGGGGTCTGAAGACCATCCTGTATAGACAGTGGCACCAGTACCCATTTCCAGGATGACCCACGGCACCGCCAGCTCTTTTTCCTCTGGGTGTCGTTGCATTTTAGTGGTCATAATTCCCTCTCTAACATACAGAACAACCCTTCCCTGACACTCCTCAACAGAGAGTAGCCCGGAATGGCCGTGCCCTAGTCGTGGCTGTCTGTGCATCACAACTCCGCTATGGCCACAAAATCCAAGTTAGCCTCTGCCACGATGGCCTCCAGGTCTGAAATTATATTTTCAAATCAAAGCAGAAAGGTTTTGGGCAGACTAGATGGGCCTAGCGGTCCTTATCTGCCGTCAAAGTCTATGTTTCTATGTTTTGCCCAAGGGGAAATCGCCACTTTCATCAAGATAAATTTATCCCAGAAATAAATCGGTGGAGCTGGCCAAAGTTCGGTGCATTCACAGTCCAAAAAGAATTGTATTTTGGGCCCACTCGAGCAAATAAATGCTACAAACACAAAATGTGCCTTTGACAAATCTTCTTTTTTAATATTAAGGAGCCTTGCAGGCCAAGTTAAAAGGGCAGGTAGTGTAATACTAACAGTTTCAAATTGGTGGCCGGTACAGCGGTGACATGGTTGTTGTATTTTAACTGGTGTATCATTAAATCAAAAGAAGTTCTGTAAAAACCAGCTGAATAGTTTGATTAATCAGAAACACAAGACTGTTTTGTGAAAGAAAAAATATCTGATGAACGTATAAAAGCATGTATTTGAATATATATATTTTTTGAATCTATTTACAGTTCCCCAGAAGAAGCCTAATAGGTGAAACATTGGGACTTGATTAAATATTAAAAAGAAGATTTGCCAAAGGCACATTTTGTGTTGTAGCATTTATTTGCTCAAGCAGGCCCAAAATATAATTCTCTTTGGACTGAAATTATATTTCCTAGACTTCTTGTATTGGCGAACATGGTGTTCCACACCTTACTGCCTCCATGCCTGCTTCCCTATTCCTGCCTGTGCTGTTCCCTGAAGCTTCCCCCGACCCCCTCTTCCCTTGTTACCTTCACCGTTACCCCTCTCCTCTACTCCTTTCTTCTAGTAACACAGTGATAACAACTGAACCAGGCCTTCACTTTCTCATCCTCCAACTACATACTGTAGAGACAGACATGGTTACACACTCAATCAAGTCTACCCGGATGTTCCCTTGTTGTTACACTCTGCCTCTTTGGAGCTCCCCCTGTCCCCTGCCTTCCTAATTACGTCCCTGAAAAAGCCCCATGGGGTTTTGGACTCTGGGAAAGGGCCCAATACTGATCACGTTACTGGCTCGACTGTTCTTATCCATCACCTACACAGTCCAGAAATACTTTCTGGCTGACCCGGTGGTGTAGAGGGCTGAGGCACGGGTGCCTTATCTCTAACCATGCTGACGATCCGGGGTCGGGAGCGCCCGAGTGTTGGAGGGTCAGTCGGGAGGAGGAAGAGGATCGAGCACCCTGGACTGCTCTCTTCCTCCGGGAGGGTGGGCGGGAGACCACTGAGATACTGGCTCCTGGCGGTGGGCTGGTGCATGCATGGGGTCACTGTGTCGGTGCGGGCAGATGTCAGAAGAGCAGCGTGTATAAGAGTGTGCGGTAGCGTCCCTGATGTCACTGCATGCCTGCACCATGACGGGACAATCACGGGGACAAAACTAATCCTCCGGCGCGTGTGAAGGCTGGCCCCTATGGTGCCGCAGCGGATGCACTCAAGCCAGCTCGCCTATGTCCGGCCTCCAGGTCTTCCGCGGTGTGCAGGGTACATACCCGCTGTGAAATGGCCTGGGGAGGGGAAGGCGAGGGATTAGATCTCTGACTGAGGCCAGTGTGGGGGCCGAGGAAGGCTAAGCTGGATAGGGGGAAACCATAGTCCCCCCACCCCCAGCCAAGAAGGTAATAAAGAAAATATGTTAAAAAAAAAAAACAATTTTGGACATATCTGTGCCCTTACTGGTTGTGCATGTCCCTACCTATATTTGTACGCTCCCGTCATATCCCCCCCTCCTATCCTCTGGAGAGTACATGAAACAAGAAAAACCAAATCCTTCTTGTGGGTAGAATCCTTGTGGGAGGCAATGTGACTTACTGGCTCCAGTGGCACCCATCACCCACCTAGCCCTTGCCCAATGACCCCAACACTAAACTGATGTTTCCAACCACCAATCATTAACACACAATCCCGCCCCAGTGGCACCCAACACTAAACTGATGTTTCCAACCACCAATCATTAAGACACAACCCCGGCCCAGTGGCACCCATGTTCCCAACAGCTACTAACCAAATACCCAGGCTCAGCGGCTTGAGTACTGAAACAATGTTTCCAACAGACACCACATAGCTGAAAATGTATTTCTTAAGTTGCTACAGAATTTCTAACTAGTTTGACACAGTGGCAAAAGCCTTTGAGACAGAAGATCTGCCACATTTATAGTCTAAAGCGCATTCTCTGCATCAGGAATATGGCTGCCATTTCAACAGTACTGTGTGACTTCAATTTTTTGCTAAGTTTCTGTAGCTTCCGTGGCTAATTAAAGAAAAACGGAACAGAGAGAGGTGAATCCATGTTCTCATGGTGTGAGCTGGAACTAATCGCGGGTCCTCCCTGTGCTTCCATCCCTCTCCGCTGTAAACAGAGCCAAGCAGGACACCACTGGATAAAAGGAGGCGTCTCCAAGCTGGAATGACCTGGGTAAATCATATCCAAGGTGTAAGCATGGCTTGACTGCTAGCATATCTGCCTCGCAGTCCCACACCAGGCCTGGGTTCATACCATAAGTGCTGCACCCACAGTACAGTATTAGGTAGATGCTATACTGTCGGGATGTGCAATCCTTTGGATAAAACTTTAAACTGACGTCCCTTCAACCCATCTCTGGTGTTGTCCTGGTGAGTGTTCAGGAGGAAGTAAAAGAACCCAAGGCACATTTCACAAGAGTATGGAATTTCCCTCAACGACCTGGCCAACCTTCCCCTTCCCATAAAATTGGTTCATGCAACTTTTAAGGCTGTGTGTGGATGTGGGTGTTGATGTGTGAACTGGCTGCCACTGCACGTCCAGTCACTTCACTACCAGTCTCTCATGCCTGTAAAGTACTTTAGGATACAATGTGCATGAAAAGTGCTATATTAATGCTAATCCTTATTTTTTCTCCTCCTTAAAAAAAAAAAAAAAATTTGAAAGTGAGAGCAGACTACCCCACCCATGACAAAACACACATTTCTAAGTGGGAATGCAAGCATGTAAGAGAGACCCTGTCTGAATATCTTCCACAATAATAATTGTCCGCCTCCTCTATTTGGGCAGCCACCCCCCCAAATTCCTCACTCAGACTCAAACATGTGACCCTGAGCCCTGAAGGCAGCAGCTCCTACTGTTCAGCTAAAGGGGAATTCCCATAAGCTAGGAGGTCAGAGTGCTCCTTTGACTTTCTTACTTGGCTGCGATCCCATGAAGCACAACTTGTGGTCTTGAACTATAAACCTAGACTTTTTGGCTGAAAAGGACCGCAAGGCCCGTACAGTCAGCCCTAACCCCACCTAGACTATGTGGTAGCGATGGGCACCATGTGGCCCCCAGCTTCAACCACCCTCTCTGAGTGATTCTTCCTTTTAATCATACCCATGTGCCCGTCACACACATGCTTGAATCTAGTCACGGTCTCTGCCCCATCACCTCTCTAGGCAATATGTTCCATCTACCAACCACCTTTTCAATGATGAAATGCTTCCTCATCTCCCTCTTAAAACTTCTCCATACTAACTTAATTGTGTTAACTCTTGTAACCACGTTTGAGCTCATCCTATAATGCTCCTCCCATTCCACCTCGTTTATCCCTCACGAGGTATTTGAAAGTCTCAATCATGTTCCCTCTAGCGCTCCTGTTCTCCAAGGCGTACAGTTGAGGCCCTTAAGTCTTTCCTTGTAGTGGTTCTCCTGCTGCCCCTGTATCATTTTTGTTGCCCTCATCTGGACAGCCTCCACCTGTCAATATCCTTTCTAAGGCAAGGGCTCCAGAACAGCACACAGTGCTCAAGGTGGGGGGTGAACCAATAACTTGAGCAGGGGAGAGTATAACCTCCCTCCTTGCCATTCCCCTCCCTATGTGGTGTGACCCTGAGCAAGTGACTAACTGGTGCTAATTATTCAGCATTGCTCCGGCTATTATTTATAGCTCCCACCACTAGGTGGTACTTCTTCACCTAGGCAACCTTTTCTCATGCACAACAGTAACCATACTATTGAATAAATGGAGCATGCCTGGGGCCATGGCGATCTTCCCCTTCCTTTCTAGGATGGCCTTCCCATCAAACGTCACTGCTGGCAGCATCCTCTGCTCAAACATGATGACATTCGACTTGTCAAGGTGGAAGTAATTGTGTTCTTTGAAGAACTTCTCAGTCGGAGTCAAGGTGAACTCGCTGGTCATGATGTACCTGGGAACAGAAGAGGAAGGTGAACGAGACACGCAGGTGACAGGGCTACAGGACTATGCATCTTTCTATACCCATCTGTATATCTAAGCCTATGTATATTT